>VWZZ01007074.1:2524-195932 GCA_013399095.1 Psophia crepitans | reverse complement strand
CCCTTCAGGTACTGAAAGGTGCTCTAAGTTCTCCTTGGAGCCTTATCTTCTCCAAGCTGAAGAACTCCAGCTCTCTCAGCCTGTCTTGACAGGAGAGGTGCTCCAGCCCTCTGATCCTCTTTGTGGCCTCCTCTGGACTTGCTCCACTAGGTATGACTGATTTTAAGACTCCTACCTAATCTTCAAGGAGAAGATAAAAAGTCTGCAACAAGGATCAAGTCCAAACTGTATTTGACAGGATAGGCTAACTCAAACTCTAAGTTTTTTGATATTTCAGAAGGCTTACTGAAGAAAATTAGAGTAAGAAGTCTATCAAAGTTCAGTATCATGCCCAATAAAAAAAGTCATTAATCAAAATGTCATGTAGGTGGTCTGTCTATGACCACATATATACAACTGTATACACCATTTTACACTGGGAGTCATATGCCAGAAGTCTGCACAATATACAACATTGTCTCAACCTGACATCACACATAGAAAAGCACCGACAGAACTCTGTGAAAAGCATCACAGTACAAATTTCCACTTTCATATCTAATTGCAGTTAAATCTGAAAGAGGAAATATAGGACATCTAACTACTCTGTGGTACTGATCTCCCTCCTCCTGACTTGAGTTCTGACTTGCATGTAATTGGAAGATAGATATGATTTTCATAAGCCAAAAATAATCTAGTGCTCTTTCAAATTGAGTTTTGGAAGCAAACCTTTTCTTCTTTATCTAAAAAACTGGTATAATAACAGGAAAAGCATGTCTGTCTTACAGTCTTACCTGAAGGGAATCCAGATCATGTCTGGTTGGCTGGAAATTGTACTCTCAGCGATAAAATGCAGGAGACTTTGGATAAAAGAAATCAATAAAGCATAGAAACGCTACATTCTTTACGTGAGAAGGTGTTATCTCTTGCTATTCCTCCTGATTTTGTCACAACAAAAACAAAAAGAAAGTTGTATAATGCAGGATCTCAGACTGCAATGCTGAGAAATGTGTTATTTTCCCAAATTCTTTTTTAGTTTGTAAAAGAGTCAGAATGGTATCTGTATACCAGTTATCTCCATGTCTTCAGCTGTGAGGATCTGTCACGTTTCGAGGCAAATTTGGTCCCTCAGCTAGCTTCATATCTCTAAAGTTACACTTGCCCAGCTGATCACAGAGACACTTTGAAGATAGCTACTGTACAGGCATAGCTGGCTTTTCTCAGGAAAGGGCTTGGAAACAATGCATCAAACAGAGTCAAAATGAATAAAACAAAATCCTCTTGTAGAATGGAAAATAGTATCAGGACAATTGTTCCTTGCTTCCTAACATTTGTGTGCTGTTGTTCGTGTATATTTTATGTCTCATAGAAGCAGATAAAGGCCTTGCTTGTTCAAGATATCGATCACTTGTGAGGTGCAAAAAGGCTTTTACTTCCTTGGGATTGAGGGTGTTGCTCAACCCAATCAGTGAGAACGTTTCTTTCTCTGTTTTATTCCCTGAGCACTTTCTAGGACTTTACAAGAGTATGCAATGAAATAAAGAGACAAAACTGAATCTCCCCAGTAGCCTTCAGAGAGACACCCATTCCAACTCCTAGCACTGACAGAGCTAGATTCATAGTATAAGGCAAATATTTTGCAAAGGAAATGCTAGCATTTTATTCCAAATACGTTATTCACAATTAACTGTTCTATTTGTTTGACCAACCCAGTCAATGGTTAAATAAGATTTAGTAAGTGTTCCTTGCTAGAAGGTTTCTTTCCTGGTCAATCACTGAATATACAATTTGTGAATACATTTGTTCATTACATTTTTAAATTTAGCTAACACTAAATGTTATTTAAAAAGAGCAAAACAGATAAGAATTACTGAAGACTGCTAACAAATGAAACCAGAAAAGAAACAATTGTAAAGGCTGTTGCAGTTCACAAAGAAAGAACAGGCAAAGATGACAGCAAATTAAGTATAAATTGGAATGAGTAAAATCTTGCTGTGAATTTTAAAGCCTTGTTTATTACTCACATTTTATTATGCAAATGCCAATGCCCTGTTTGAAAGAAATTGAATTAGAGGAAGTTTTTCACATTTTTGCTCAACTTCAGAGTATGTCCAAGGATGGATAGTCTCCCACATCTCTGGACGAGAGATGTTCACCCTGCACTTGAATTTCACTACCCTCGAGGGAAAACTTTTTTCCTTATATTTAACTGGTATTTCCCATGTTAAACAATAAAAAATTGTGTGTGTTGCTCCTTTTCCTGTCACTATGCACCTCTGACAAGTCTGTATCTGGCTCTTCTAGATCCTCCTGCTAGGTATTTGTAGGCAACAATATCTCTCTTAGCCTCTCTTCTGCATACATGCAAATGTAGCTAAAGGAGTAGTGTAGATGATGTTGACAATGTCATTTTCACGGTTACAAGAGCAAGTGTCTTATCCAAAGGGAAAATCTGTGTAACTGTAGGAGGGAGGAAAAAATACTTAATAGCTTACTCAAGTTAGTTAAGGCCTGTATTACTCCCTTCAGAAAATATTTGTGTTAGGAAATCCTAATTTACTTGGTCTCTGTTTTGTTTCACAATTCAGTACTTTAGATAACATTTTCCCTGAACAACAAATGCAGAAGTACTTATAGCCACAATGATTCACACAACCCAAATGGTTTCTGTGCTTTTCACCTCAGGACAATCTTCCCTACACAAAAACAAATTAATGCAGCCACATCTCCCAATCTTCCCTCTAATCCAGAATTTATGTAAAGGAGATGAAGGTATAAACTCAGCTGTTATTTAGAAGAATGGTGAAATGAAAAAACATTTGCACTGGCTCTTTTCTTATAAAGCTCTTACCTAATATAAATATTGTATGTTAGTCATGATTATCTATAGACTTCTTTGCACTTACTTGGCATCAGAAAAATTGTGACTGACTGCCTTTTAGTATTAGTCAGGATCCAAGAACTATTCATACCTGGTGGCACTAGAAACCCCAGAAGCCCTTTTTCAGATGTCGGTAATTGAAGAGTTTCTTGAAGAATGTGGGCAAGAAAAATAGCACTGCTCATTGAAGCTGCAGTGGTGGGGAGGGGGTGGTGGAGGAGGGGGGGTTGGTTGGTTGGAAATCAGGAAAAGGTTCTTCCCCCAGAGGGTGGTCGGGCCCTGGAACAGGCTCCCCAGGGCAGTGGTCACCGCCCCGAGCTGGGCTGAGTTCAAGCAGCATCTGGACAACGCTCTCAGTCATCTGCTCTGATGGGCTGGTCCTGTGTGGAGCCAGGAGTTGGACTCGACGATTCTTATGGGTCCCTTCCAACTTGGGATATTCTATGATTCTATAAAAATCATTGAGACGATGTGTTCAGTGACCTAGGCGAGGTTTTCAGAGTTTCCATTTCTTCTATAAATGAAGTCTTCTCCTGCACTCATCCCATCTAATTCAAGGTGCCAGACCAAGGCATTGCAGGCTCCTCCTGTGCTTGGTGGAGAAGACCAAGAACCATGGAGCACTTGAAAGCTTTCACAGGTTCATTTTCTAAGGAGATGGGCCAGAGTACCCCACCTTTTTCTTTATATTTAGAGATCCTAAATTGCAATAGATTCCTAAAGACAGTACAGTGAATCTGGGCAGAGATGCTCAACATCTGAAAAAAACCCAAAATGTCCTTGGATTTGACCCAGTAGTCCAAGAATTAACAAACTTAATGAATATTTTTGAGATTGTGTTCTTTAATTCTTCTGATTCCCCAAAGTGTCAGATGGGAGAAAAATCACATGCTGCAAAACATTTCAGTCTCTGCAACCTACAGAAATTAATGAGATTGGGGCCCCAAGAGAATTACTTTATAAGATAAATGTTTCTTATAAAAAATATTAAATATTTCTGTTCAGAAAAAAAATTAGGCAGTTTCCTTTCTGCAGCAGCTAAGTTCATAGGAAGTTTACATCACTTACGTATTGATATATACCCTCAAAAGACCCTCAAGGTTAAATCCCCTGACTCTATGCTTGTCTGAATACATGCTTTAATTCACCTGCCCATGCTTCTGTAATTGTTTTAAGATGTTACTAATCTAACCAGCTGTCAGCATCTACCTGAAACAATGATATTTGCTCTCTAGAAATGGCTATTGATCTCCACTAATTATAAAGGAAGCCTGGAGTGAACATCTCAGATGCAGATGTTTACACTTGGCTAGATGAATCCCTCTCCACATAGCGATGGAGATAATAGTCAAAACCTCTTCATAATTCAAGTTAAATCTTTCTGAATACTAAAATATGCAGTTTTTCATTACACCATAGACCTACTCTCATCTTTTGCACAACCTGAGTGGGGTGACCTACTCCTATAACTGCAAGATTTCTATCCAACTGTACCATTTTCAAATTGTACTTCTTAACTATAGTGAACTCTTTCTCCTTTTTTTATTTTTTAATTGTTACTTGGCCATTCAGAGTGGAAAACGGAATACAGAATGAAAGACAGAGAAACACTGGTCTTGAAAATTATCTGAGCCTTGGAGAAGGATGCAATGTTTGAAACTCTTCAAGATTCTATAGACATTTTCTGCCCTGAGTGTGATTCAGCATCCTCATTAGCAGAGGCAAATAATGACAATATTTACTTCTGTTTTGATTTTAGAAACACCATCTTGTTTACTTTGAGACAGTCAGAAGGGATTGACAAAAATCCAGAGGATTATGACTGAACAGAATCACGCTTAATGTCTTTGAGATGCAACTGTCCCAGAAATAGAAAGTCCAGGGTGTTAAGGCAGTCCTAGTTCCCTCTAACCACTATAACTCAGTCCAAGTGCTATTGAGCATTTTTGCTGACAATTCAAATGAGCTGAGGTCGAAGTTTAAAAGGATTGCAGTTTAAATCAACACAAAGAGTTCTCTAGAATGTTGTGCGCTATCGTTGTGACTTCTTTTGCTTAAACAAGAATAAATCAAAAGTAATTCATTTTGAGTCACTGGTGTTATACCCAGCCTAAAACTGCAGTAAGAGAGGGCAGGGTGATGAGCATCTATCTGCCAGCTGACACGGTTTGGGAACAGATGGTGCATTTCACAGCTCTCCCTCACTTCTCATATAGAAAAAGAAGGTAAGAACCAACCCACAAAGTTTTAATTCAACTTGTTAGAGAAATCAGCCTGGTAAATACAGAAAAAAAATGGGATTTTTACATAGCTATCTTAATCATACAGAAAATGTTTGATCCCAATATATGATCTTACATCATTAAAGTATTGCTCACACCTTGCCAGCATGATGGAGGAACAAATCTGTAATTTAAATGCTGACCTGCTTAAATATATAGGTATAAATATACTAGTTACTGGTTTTGCTTCGAGTCAGTAATATGCAATGTGTTTGAAACTGTAAACCAAAACAATTTTTAAGAATGTCTTATCGTAAAGTAACTTTTAGTTTACAAAACACTTGTGAAGATTTAACTAATTTAAATTAGCATATATTGGAACAAGTTACTCATATTTGCTTTAAAAGATTTTTATATTACACACTAAAAATCAGCTGAAATCTAGGCCTTATTATATTTTGCTTTAATTTAAGTACATGTAAATAAATACACTTAAAACAAACATTGCAATTTGTTCAAGGCAAAGCTGTAAAATACAGGAATCTGTGCATTGAGACGTTTTAATTTTTTTATTTTTTTTTTTTAATTAGAGCTGCTAGTAAAATAATTTAACAGGGGAATTAGCTCAGTAAATGTAAAATTAGGCTATTCATTCTCTCAGTGTTAGGTTACTCAGGCAAACCCACATCCTAGGGTTGCATGGACAAAAGATTTGGCACAGACAGGTTAATTATCACAACAGTTTATGTCATTTTGAATATAATTCCTTCTACAAACTCCCCCCCATACATAAGTCAGTCAACTGCTAATTTGCTCATCTTACAAGATGAATTTAGAGAGCAAATTTCTCTGGATTTACAGTAATCCACTGACATCTCTGTTCCATAAAAATCCTCAGTGCTGACTGATATCTCAAATTCACTTAATTACTGAGTGATACCAATTCTGATTTCCTGGTCCTGATCCACATATCACTTTAAAAAAAAACCAACAATTTCCCTCTCTATGCACCAAAATGCTTTCATATCATTGAAGTGAGATTCAGAGCACTGTGCAGCTGGTCCTTATGTTTTACCTATTCTGTTTACAAAAAAGTAAAGTCTCCTGCATTATGCAAATATAATTACATGCAAAAACAATTCTGGAAACTCATCAGCAAAGGATGTGTTTAGGATCTAAATTAAATTTTACCTCAAAGCATTTGCCTCTGAAAAGAACAAACCTTAAACCGTCTTTAACAACAGCAATTCCTATAAAGTTTTCCCAGTGCAACGTTAGAGATTGACTAACCTGCTTTTCCTTTCCTACTTTAAAGATCAAAATTTGCTAGGAAGCTAAATTTGCTAGACAAGTTCTTGGCTTTGCAAAGGAAGATTTGGGACTTCACTGTTTGGTTCACTAAAGGAATAAGAAGTAGTTATAAAACTCCTTGCACACATTATTCAAAGCTAGAAAAGCTACCACCTGTCAGGGAGCCGATTTTTATACTCTTTGCCCTTATTTTTCTCCCTGACAGCAAGGGAAACAGTCATTAGCAAAAGTTTTGGTAGCTTTGTAAACAAGACTTTCATCCTCCCAGAATTTCATTTAGGTCTCCTATGCATTGATACAAAGAGCATCACTGAGTCATCGGGGGGAGTATCTATCCATCACTACTGACCAATCCCCAATGCATGCCAGTGACCAGAAGATGGAAGGCTCTGCATCCTATACCCAACTCCTCAAAGCCACCATGTCACCTGAAAATAGAAGTACTTCATCAATCAGACTATGGACCACCTCTGCTGAAAAGGCTGTGATTGCACTCTCTTTGCCTTTGATTTATAGAGTATGCATTGCCGCGCTTTGGTGCCGTTCACTGAGAGATGACAAGACCCCACACAGAGCTGGTAGAGAGCTTTAAACCAACAAGAACAGCAAGATTTGCAGTATCCCTACGGGTCAAGATCTTCATATGATCCTTCTTCTGCACCTTCAGTATGAGAGTTCTGACACCTTGACAGTTTTAATAGATACCCAAGAGGCAGAACACAAAAGGAAGATCTTCGTAGTCCATCTTGTCCTTTTTAAAATGCTGAGGGATATTAAAACAGTGAAGCAGTAATACTTGGGGGCAAGGGAAATAGGTAACATGCCAGTGCTTTAAAATAAAATAATAATGTATAGGTAGTGACACAAGAAAACCACCAAAAAATTCAGTCAGCAATATCCCTGCCCATCTCAAGTTCTTATCACAGAAAAATTAAATGCTTTGATTTATAATTTCAAAGGTTAAATCTAAGTTACACCTCCTGGGATTTGACTTCCTGCTTAATTTCACATCTTTCACAACTTTTGAATTTTATATAACCTATAAAACAGGTCTTGTAATTGGCCTATTGTCAATACATAGCTTCACAAACATTCTGGATAAAGGAAATAAAAAACAGTAACAGAGAATACATAAAATAAAAATTCTGTCCTGTATAACCAGGCGTTATCCACAGTTAACAATGATAAATACAGAAATAACACCATCTATCTTTAATCTAAAGGACTTTAGAAAAATGATAGCCCAGCACTACTGTAATTAAATTAATGGAAGTTTAGCAATTGAATTCAAGGGGACCAGAGTCTGCCTTTTCACAGTGCAAGTTAAACATTGAAGGATCAGTTTATCCACCAGTAAATGGATCACCTCTGCAAAGAAACATCATCACTGCTTGACAGATGACATTAACTTTAGGATTCAGAAAAGGAAGGAAATTATTTTTCACAGGTGACTAGAACAACACATGCAATTCATTCTGTGAGAACTATGGTTAATTAAAAAAAAAATCTAACAAAAAAATCTTCCATTCTCATGTCTTTTCCCTCCACCCCCAGATCTACAGAGAGAGTTCAAGATATAGATGAGACAGGAGGTTACTCACCGTCGAGGAGTCACTGCTTCCGGTCTCAAGCGTAGCTCCCTCAGCACAGGTGGGTGGGTGGGTAGAAAGTTGACTAGCCCTGCCCCCATCTATGACATCACACTCTACCTCATAAAAGGTAGTGAAAGTGCTCTGAACTCCAGTCTGATTTCCGAGAGATACAGAAAAGAGATAGTGAGAGAGAGAGCAAGAGAAATATTGTGCCGTAGCGTAGAGGTGAGGAGAGAGGAAAACGTGTGCTGAAGGAGCTATGCTTGGTCAAGGAAACAGGGACTCTTCCACGATGAGTAACCCCGCTGTCTGGTGGTTCCTCTCACTTGCTCCCATAGCACAGGTTCAACATGCAAGCCCTACAGGGTTTGCTGATTGGGAAAGGGGGTAAATTTTGGCAGCTTTTCATGAAAACCAGAGAGGATGTAAAGCTCTGTCCCTGGTAAAAGCTGATTGACATCAGATCAGGCATAAATTTGTTAGACTTCCAAGTAGCGTTATTTTGTGCAAGGTTTTGAACAGCCAAACTGCACAAAAAATATATACTGATGCAAGCAGCTGAAATTCCAGTATCTACAACTGAAATTACGCTTGTGTCCACCAGTGCTGAATAAACTTCACACAACTCAGACCTCTGGGCTGACCCTTGAATAGAGTAAGCCAGAGGGTAGGTCACTGATCATCACTATATGAAGGAGGTCAGGAAAGAATTATGTTTTTCTCACATTGAAAATGAGAAATGACAAACTGTGCTCAAAGAACAAGTGAGGGAAGTATAAAAACTCTGGGAATACATTTATTTACAGAGCACACTTTAAAGTTCCAGAAAAAAATCAACAAAATTGCAAAGAGGTGATGCTTTTAAAGACTGCACATTTTTAGACAATGACAACCTTACAGGCTGAAGCTCATTTTTTTTCAAACAAATCCCCAAGAACTGAAACTGGAGGGCTTGAAATGGGATATTCATTCTAATTTACTATAAATGGGATTTTTATCATCCAAATTCTGGAAAAGCAGGTAAACATAATTGCTTATATTATCCACTGGGATTTTCTTAATAACCTAGCTGTATCCTAAAAGTGAAAAAAAAAATAGCATATGCTGCTAAACCTAACTGTGTTAAATAAAACTGCTCAGAGAATGGGGGATTATTCAGTGCCAGTAAAGAGTGCTAGCATAAGATCCTACCTTTTGGAAGAGGAAAAATGAATGCTCTTTAAATCTCTTTTAAGAGTATGTATTATAAGCACACAGAGTTAATATTGATGTTTTCCCTTAGGCTTTTTGTTGCTACAAGGATCATGTAAATTGTAATCTAATCATGATTACTTCTGCAGTCTTAGTAATGATTAATGTGTATTCCCTGCTCTGTTTGTGTGCTCTTTGTTTTTCTCTCCTTCCCTTCTATGGAAAAAAAGAAAGTGTGTGACTAATGTCTAGTACCAGTCACTTCACCTAACAACAGAAGTCAAGTATTTTTCTTCTTAACCTTCAAAACTTTTATCATAATGTAATCCTGCAGTATCTGCAGATGCTACTTTAAAACCAGTATATTTGAGAATCAAAAACTCAACAAATTGGCTAGTCCACTTGACTAAATGAAGAGCTATTGTGACTGTTAGAGATAATATATAACTTCAGGAACACAATGCAAAACTAGGCTGCATCTGAGTAACGCAAAGTGATGGCAGTGCTGTGAATTTCATTTTGTAATTGATTTAAATATATGTCTGATTTCTCACTACATCACCTTGATTTCAAGCTATTCGCATGTATGAAGATAGAGAGGAGGAAAAACACCTCTGGTACCCTGTAGTGCATCTACTCCTTATTAACATGTATGTCTACTAGTCTGCCAAAGAGAAAAGAAAAATTGAACTTTTAAAGGCTTTTACGGTAAAAAGTGCCAAGTAGAATTCAGTTAATTCATAACGTCAGTAACCTATGACTTGACTTGCACCACAGTTGTTTTTGCCAAATAAAGTAGGAACATACTTTGAACTCCTGTGACTACCAGACCTTATGAAGCTTAAGCAAGCTTGCTCATTCTGATAAAGAGAAGGATGTTCAGATGATATATCCTTAAATATGAGAAATATTACACTTGTAGTAGCGGTTCTAAGATCTCCTAAAATGAAATAAATTGTCTTTTATTGGAATGAAACATATGGAAGTAGCACAATTAAATTCCGGAAGACTGAGTAGAGCCAAGAATATTCTCCAGTAACAACATGAGATGAGAAATACGGAGAAATATGGTAGATTTGATCATGATGATGTGATATAAACAGTTCAATAGATTAGGTAGCAGATAATACCCCAGATGGTGTTTTGGGGTTAGCAGTGCTCAAATCTGAAATCTTGTTTTGATCTGCTTAGTATGATATCTGTAGCTGATAAAGAGAAAAGTAAGCGAGGAGCAGAAAAGATAAGGCTGATTTGTCAACATACACTAGAACACATTTGCCTAAAGAGAATAAAAGTAGAAAAAGAATGTACCTAACTGAAAAAAATGTATATACATTCAAGAAAGGAGGGAAATCTTTCAAGTGTTCCAAGATTAGCTAAATGAATGCATGGAAATGCAAAGAGATAGTAAATGAAGACTTCAAAATATTTTCTTAAGGGATGCAAGTTAAGCCTAACAGCATAAGAAAACTATGTGAACAGAGATCATGTCGTGATTTAATTACTTGCACCCAGGCAGTCAAAATCAAGTTTAAAAAAGGATCCATGTTCGCTTGACATCGAAGATCTGTTGGAAAAGTACCAAAGAGCTTTCTTACTTAAAAGATGGACAGATGATGGGGAATGGGCAGGTACCACTAAGGTACCAGTAGCTGCTGTCTATACAGTTTGAATACAGCAAGACAGTGAAAAGCTGAGGAGTACCAACCATACAGAAACACTGTATGTACTACTGGTATACCTACAGAAGTTAAAATTTTATATATTTTAAGAAATGTAAACAACAGCTTGAAAAGGCCATGTAAAAATGCCATGTTGACACATATAAAAGTTTGAGACCTTAACACAGGCACGCCTCTGACCCAAAGATGTTCTGTTGCTGTAGCGGATCAGCTTGATGTATTAACGGAAAAATCTTTTTTGTTCATTATCTGTCATAGCTAAGGAATGATGACATATGTAACATCCCATCTGAGACTCAGTAAAGCTGTAAATTCTCTACTTTTTTGACAATGGGAACGTTGAATCTAGTTCTACGTTGAAAAAAAAAAAGGATGAAAATGTTTCTGCAGTCTTTTGAATTGGATATTGATGCTCTATTCCAGTTTTATAGAGTTCTAATTTGGTCTGCAATGAGATTTAGGACAAATCACTTGTATGTTTCATCTCATTTTCTAGTGATAATATTACTTACCTGGTAAGCTAGTTTACACGGTATTTTGATGATGTGTTACTCAAAATTAGAAGGAACTGATGTTAAAAGAAAGCATTTGAGAATATGTAACAATAAGATGTTAGGATTGATTTTTCTGACACTCAATAGTTCTATACTTTGACTCCATATCAACGTCTTGAACACGTTATACAAAACAAATGTTTTTTGTTGATGGAGCTGCTTATCAGTTATGTAAGATTAACGATGCGATGTGAGAACAGACATATTTTTCCTTTGCTCCTATGAGGTTCAGAAATTATAAAAATAATAGTAATAATAATATATTCCAAATGTGAAAGAAAATATTTCAGAGGGTAAAGATATAAGTCAACTTTTCACCTTCCTCACTCAGTTTGAACTCTTCCTAAAGGCTACTATGACCTCCTACATTAAATGGAAATACATTCCTGTGGTGAGTTTTATTAAATACTTTGTTGTAAGCTGTTTTGTTCAGTATTTGCAAGTGAATCTGCTCAGGCTGGGAAAATGGGAAAACCTGTAATGTTTTCCCTTAAGGGTACGTTGTTTTGTCCGTGAGTATTTCTGTGTGCGTGTTACCGATCTGCAACTCAGGTTGTCAGGAACTATAATTAAAGTGAAAGCGATTGATGAGTCTGAACTGAAGTTGTTATTATTTTAATATCTGCAAAAGCAACATCTGATAGTACTTTCAGAAGTGAGATTAAGTCTCACCACTATCCATATCAGGAAGTTAAATAATTGCAAAAGTTAAAAGATATACTTCTGTGTAAGAAACACAGTCCAAAATATCTTATTGTGTGCTAAATCTGTTGTTATGTAAATTCAGTTCTCTATAATTCCATGCTCAAGAAACAAGCCTAATTTTTATTTAAAACCTCAGGAACACCTCACGGGAAAGGAATTCTTATTTAATATAAAATGGTGAAGCTTGGTTCCAAACCACCTCCTTTAAAGGCAGGTAAAGAAGTGATCCTGAGATAGGACTGAAGTTCTCTTGTTCTTAACAGTAACTTTGACAGGAATAGTCCTTTAGGACCATACCTCAGGGTGTGTTAGAATGGTCTCTGGGTCTTGCTAATTATTGCAGGGCTGGTGCAGTTTGGGTGTCAGAAAGCCTCCCATCTCAATCAGCATGACCTGCAATAGGAAAACAACCTGGACTGAAGCCATAACTGCTGTAGCAGGTGAGCTTTGGATTTTAGAGTGGTTACTATTTTTAAAACAAATGCAGTGTGTAATGAAGCATATACGTTAAAATTTCCTTGATTTTCTAATCATTTTCTGTCATTATATTTGTTTCAAGCCTCAGTCTTGAATCCATAATTCTTTGCTTTGTTCTCATGGAATTAAATGGCTTAACATTATTTGGTATCAGAAATGCTTTTCTTTGCAGAAAACTCTTCTAATGAGAAATTTCAATAAATGTAATCTTCAGAAATTCATGAATATTTGTTACCTGATAAAGTACAAGACCATGTTCCCTGTAGCCAAAATGCTTCTTAATAAGGAGAAAAGTCTGACCTGTCTAAATATTAACTTACTAAATGCAGACATATAGATTGTGTGTGTGCTTCTTGTCTCCATGAATATATTCCAATGAAGACAAGTTCAGTGTGACTTTGCTTTGCAAATGAAGTTCTAGAAAACACCTTTCCATTTATGCAGGTTATTTTGTTTCATATTTACGTGTATGTGTGCTTACATGTGCAATTACATAGAATAAGATATTTTCTTAGTCCTGAAAACAGCCTTATATCAAAACACTGCAGCTTCAAAAGAACAGAGATTGTTTCATAAAAAATATTTTCTTGCTGATTTTTTTTAGTTCTGTCTTAAGATTCATTCATCTACTTTTCCTTACATAACACAAACTTGGCCCACCACCAATCCACCTTCACTCAGCTGCTCTGAAGAAATAACTATAATGCTAATAAAACTAAATCAACCTTTCCAAAGTCTTCTGTGCTATCTTTATGTGGAACATACTTACGATCCCACCAGATGCCCAAAGCTCAGGATATATAAGATTGTCCAAGCTAGCAACAGTTATCAAAGCAAATTCACGTGAACTCACAGACGTAGAAATAAGATCTTACAGGATCTTTCACTTATCTGAATCAAAACACCAGACAACCGTCACTTAAGAGAGACCTCTGGAGTTCTCTTGTACAACTTTTGACTTGAAATGAGTTGACTACCAACATTATATCTGCTCAGCTGCTGCATTGCTCCCCTGGGGCTTGAACCTCTCCAAGGATGCCAACTGCATAAACTCTCTGGGCTCCTGGTCCACACTACCTTTACTGGGAAGGAATAGGTAAGCTTCATCTTATGAACTAAATCTTTATTATTGTTACATGTTTGGAAGAGGTATTGTAAATGGCTTTGAAGCCACAATAGATACATCTATTTATGTCTTTTTTTTCTATTCGTTTTTGAACTGTTTCATAGGATAATTAGAAATTCTTCACTGTTTTAACTTTTAGAAAGCCCTAAGACAGTGTTTCCATAAAATACATCACATATAATGAATATATGACCATGAGGGATTTTATCAGCACTCATTTTGATTAATCTACATAACTCACTGATGCCTTTATCCTTTAGGAGTAGTAAATTGACTTAGTGTCAGGATGATAAATTTTTTATGTTACCACATCACCAGGTAGTCCCTTTCTTGGACAGTGGATTGAGGGGTACAGCCTGTGCCAGCAGGAGTTGGAGACTCCTGTGTTAGTCACAAATAGGAAAGCTCATACAATTTGTTCCGTGTAAAGGCTTATCAAAACCTGTATATTTATAAGTATCATGTGCTTCATATAGCCATATATTTTGGAACAGAGTATGCTTACAATGGCTTTATTTCACCCTTTCATATATCAGTATGTCTGCATACATTCAAACACATATGCAGAGGTTACTTATATACCTCCATCCCAAAAGGCACAGCTGAAACATCTCCCTGTATTTTTCATTTCTTTAATTTCTTCCAAAGCAGGTGACGGAAGCTAGTTGAATATACAATGTAAATCAAGGCTTCTCACTTTCCCCAACTAGTCCCATCCTTCCCGTTCTGGAAGCTGTCTTTTTACAGTGGCAACTTCAGAACCAAAATAAAGACCCTAAGTTTTTCTTTTCTCTCCTTTCTTGTTCTACTTGGTGAGTAGAGATTACTGTGGAGTCCAAGCAACTTTGTGGTCCTGGCTTTATCTCTGTTCTTTCCCATCATTGCAATTCTTTCATTTCATATTCCTCGCTTGCTTTTAGGTTGACTTTTTCTTCCCTTGACCCTTTCATATATTGCAAGTGCCTTGGCTTACTTCCTTATTATTTCCAAAATCCTCTCCTTTACCCGCTGCTTTCATTCCAAGACTCAAAGTAGAACTCATTTCCACCAACACCATCCGAAACAAGTATGTTTCCATGAGTCCCATTTCACATTATTTTCGCAACATTGGTACATACGATACACTGTTCATATTTGCACACTCCCTTTTTTCCATTCTAAGCTTTTACTACAGTCTTGTGGGTGAAACAGTGAATAAACATTAAAAGCAACTTGCAAAAAAAATCTCTCCCTAAATTACAAAAGAAAATCACAAAAGTCAAATTATATTCTTAAGCAATTTAGTAATTCTCTCTAGGGTCCCTGGCTCCACCTTTCACTTCCCTTTACCGATTTGAGTATATTAACTTGTGCCATATCCGCTTGTCACGTATTGCCATAACCCAAACCCTGGTCGCGCAATGATGTCAGCTGAGACATAGGACTACGTCTCTTCTTTGTGGTGTGCAACTCTTTGAGCACCCACTGTCCAACAAACACGAACACAGCAGTTACTTAGGACTAACTGCTCTTGCCCTCAGGTCCAAGTGAATTGAATCACTGGCAGACAAAACACAAAATTTCTATGGTGATATCTGTTAATCACTAAATATAGCTAGGTCTTAACTCGGGTGTTTTCCACTGAGCACACTGACAGCTTGCCAGTCCCAAGCAGCCCAGCCCAGAAATATCTACAAACCCTGGTTTGTCAGACTGCTTCAGTGAGTATACTTCACGTAGCGTTCTTCTATTTCTGTTATAAATCAATAGTAAAACTAATTTTGTTGCTAGCTAAATAACAGGAGTAACCTTTTTGCACTCCTGAGAATCTTGAAGAAAAGGAACCCGACAGCTCTGTCAATTTGCCAACTTTCCTTTCAGCAGGCTTTCTTTTGCATAGTGCTAAATTCTTGCCTGATTGAAGAGGAAAAAAAAGTACTTTTTTCATCAAACTCCAAACCAACATTTTCTCCATACACTTCAGAATTTTAAATGCAAAGGTTCTCTCTGATTGCCTACCTGAAAACAAATGAAGAACATTAAAATACCCAGAAAGGTTTTCTGATGCAGGGAAATGACACACCACATCAGTGGCTCTTAAGTACCTGCTTATGCACAGGCTTTTAATCCAAATTCAATGAAAGACGGCCTTACTTGCTTTTAATAGCAGGTGAACTTCAAATTACCCGACTTTTCTTGGAGTCTATAGAATTCATAAGTAGCAACTTGATAATCCGCTGCCCATATGCATCCCAACTTGCTTTTACAGCATAAGGTAGGTTAGGGTGATTCAGCCTCAAATGAAAGAAAAGTATGACCTTTAAACCATTTTATTTTACTAGATGTAGGCAGAACTGATAAAGAAACTGTTTGCCAGCTCACCTGAAGTAACTCCTGGATGTACACTGTTACACTGTGATAAATAATAAAAGGCTCATTCTTTCTTGATGACTAGCTATCTCCAGTTCCCTTATCACTGGTCAAGACTAAACATACAGTCATTTTGCAGTATATCAAATATCTGTTAATATTTTTATGCCTCTCAGTCCAGGTGTTAAAAGAATTTTCATGATGTCCTACCCAAAGTTAATGGAAGTAACTCCAGCCCCTTTACCTTCCTTTTCCCCCTAAAATCCTTGACTTAAATTCACCAAGCAAGAACTCCTAGATAAAGTCACAATCTTAACTAAACTGTCTTGTAATTTCAAAACGTTACAAGAATCTTTCTTTTATCATCTTGGCTGAGCCTATTATGCCAAGATAAATAGGTCTTTGAAAATAATTGGAAATTGGACCAGGCTAAAGTATGTGTTTGAGTGTGCTTTGGCTATTGATTCAGTATTTTTGGACAGTGTTCAAAGGTACATGGCTGTTACTCTGTATGACACTGCATAACTATCTGGCTCAGAAGTTTAGGACTCTTTGGGCAAATTTTCTGATAATACAGCTGATTATATCTGTAGAATTCTAAATCAAACCTGAACATGATAGGGGGCTGCCTTGGATAAGGGATTTTCTTGGATTCTGTTCAATATAATCCTGCAGGAAAGACTGTAGCAAAGCTCCTAACATAAACAAGAGTTTTATAAAATGCAAGCTCATCGCCTAAATGGATAGTAGGTAAATGAGCTGATCAGCTTCAGAGCAGCACTAAACAGAACAAGTGGATATTTATCCTAGAGTACGAAATGAATATATAGATCTGTTTTACTGTAATGGCCTAGCTAACAAGAGTCAGACAGGAATACTAAAAACATAAAGCAGCCCTAGAGTTAGAAGAAGTCTGAGTTTTTATCCAAATAACAAACATCATGGTTAAAACCAATTCTATTCAACAGTCACAAAAAGGCTATCTATCAGCATGAGCTAAGTATATGTAAATGGTATTTACTTCACTGAGAGTAGCATATGCTCAGCACCTCAGAGGATTCATTCCAACACAATAGTGCAACTAATTATGCAGCAAATATACATTACATTAAATAAACTAAGGCAAGAGACAAAGAAAATTATTCTGAAGTGCTTTTAGTCTGTGATTTTATTAAAGGAGGTTATTTTTAGAGGGGAATTAGAAATTGAATATTCAAATTTAAAATTACAGAAACATATATCTTTTTATGGACCGAGGTCAAAGAGACTTTTTTTTTAGGGGCAAGGATATCATCTACACAGATTAGAAATATTTTTTTAATCTTTTGTATTTTTTTAATATTAATTCCTTTTTTTCTTTTTATCTAAATTCCTCCTCACCCCTTTTCTTTACTTTCTTCCTTATAATCTTCTTCAAGTTTAAAAGAATCCTCACTGGTATCACACAGTTTTTCCTTATTTTACTTTTCAAAACTCAATTGGAATCAGGAATTAAGAGTCTCACCTTGCACTATAAAGGGCCAAGTCAACAGATAGTCTAAATTGGCCTGGCTCCATTGATATTAATGAGGTTAGGTTGATGTACGCTAACTCGCAACTGCCAGATCTTACCTGTCTGGTAAAAATAATTTTGCTATCTGCATGCAGGGAATTTGATGGGAAAGATCAAAGAAAGAGCTGGGGGAAAAGGAATGGAAGAAAGACAGGGAAAAACAACAGTGGGTTCTTTCCTTTACTGAAATAATTTACACTTCAGGAATGTGACATTTTCTTACTTTTTGATCTGTTTTTCTATTTGCAGCAAAGTCAATGATGCCAAAAAGAACCCCTTCATATGCTATGCTAGTATCATATCAGTCTATAGAGGAAAAAGCAAACAAGATCAGCTTTATGCTTAATTTCAGAGATAAACCATACCGAACTACTGAATCTTATGGGGAAAAAAAGAAATTGAAGTTTCACCAAAAGATATATAGCATATTACATATTATGTACATAGTATTTTTGAAGTTGTTGCAACACATTTTTCTCTATCAGAACTATAAGAACTGTGGAGTGGCTTTCAACTGTTGGCTTTATGTCTCTTTCCTTTTTACATAAATATACATATGTCCACACATAGATTCATACATATGCATACATTCATTTAATTTCATTTACAAATATTGATTAATATTCTTGATAATGCAAAACTTCAAGCAGAGATTGTACTCCCCATAATAGTTCTGAATCATAACTCATTTTTTGGATCAATCTGAACTATACTGTGATTCTTTGTAAACACAGTAGTAATTTACAACATTTTCATAATCATTCTGGTGCTTGATATTTACATCAAAACACTTAAATATGGTGAATTCACATAAACTTACTTCCGTATTCATAGGCTGGGAAGCTTGAATTCTGGATTTCTATTGCACTTCTAACATTGTACTGTATGCAAGTTCCCAAATAATGGTATTTCATTTTAATGCAAATAAAATACTGTTTATTTGTAATTGGCTATCCAAGAGAAAATGAAGAAGAAGATGGAAGCTGAAGCAGCAAGTAGACAAGCAGATGTAGATGTGCACTTGTACACCAGATCTCTGGATAGCGAAGGAGCATACAGTACCCAGCACCTTGAAGATAAACAGCTTGGAAAACACTATCAGGAAAACACTGTACTGACTGGGTTATACCAGATAACAAGATAATGCTCTCAAAAAGGGATGCACAGAAGTTCAACTCTCTATATCACCTCCTGTTCAGGGTAACAGCAGAAGCAGCAAGCTGGGCAATCATAAAATTTTCTGTACATCAGTATTATTGAGTTTTTTGAACAGGCCCAGATAACTTCTGTGGTTGAAGGTAGTTTTGCCTTTGCAACTGACGATAAAAACCCAACCAAACAGAAACACAATGGCGATGAAGCCTGGTAAGCAGCAGATGCTAACAATGCCAGACTGGAAATGATGAAGTCAAGCGATTCAGCCACTTAAATTTCACAACGGATGGTGATGTTCCAGTAACGAATAGATGCTAGAGATTCACAATGGTTTATTCAGCATCCACATACACTGAATAAAGAGACTTGAAAAAGAAACACACACGACCACAAAAGCCAAGCTGGTAGAAGCATTGATTTGGGTAATTGTTATAGATAGATGAATATGACGACTCAATGGGTATGAAAAGCTGGACCCAGATGGCAGTAGGTAAGAAAAGATCATAGCATTTACTATGCAGCATAGCTGTCAGTGATACAAGGACAGATCACTCCATTACTATCAGGAAAATGGAAGAGGATCTTTTCATTGCTGTGGGAAGATCAAGGTATTAAAATTACATATGTACATATGTCAAGAAGTGAAGACCAATTGTAGGACAGACACAGGAACATTTAAACAGCTCCTTTTAGGTTTGCATATATGACTTCAGAATGTTCTATCCAAGAAAGCCTGGCAAATGTTTAAGACCTTCTATAGTGTTTTGCAAAAAAATCAAAATGCTATGTGGTTGAGAACATTTGCTCTGACTTCTGATGTGTGTGAGGAAGGCCAGTGATTTCACTGGGGAATCTTATGGATGAAATGAAGGGCACAAGTCAGTTGTCCTAACAATCTTCGTACTTGATTGGGCTTAAACAATGAAAGGGTGCTTTTTCAAAACCACATTTGAAAACAATCTTGTTTCAAGTATCTTGGTTCTCACAAATCATCATAATTTTGAAAGCACACTCAGGAGAGTGAAACATATACATTTACATACATATGCTCTGTATTTGAGTTAGAATATCACAAAGGTGTCATAGGGCTAATGCTAGGGTGATTAATTAAAAGCTGAAAACAAGAAAATTATGAAGAACAGCAATTGCTACTGTTTGGTTCTAGTAATCTCCCAGAGGCACAAAGTCCAACACTGGGAGAAGGAAAGAAAAAAATTGTTTAAAAATGTAGAAAACTCATCCTTTATAATATTACTGCTGCTGCACATTCCTGTCTTGATTTCTAAAAAGGATTGTGTGTAAAAAGTTTGTAGTGTTCATTGAAAATAACTGAAATAACTGGATGGGGATTAGGGTATATAATCATTGGGCTTGCCAATAGTATTTGAAAACAGCACGAGCATCAAAAAAAACCAAACCAACTTTGCTGGCCTTCCAGAGATTTTGCTAAACCTAGTGTGCATTGGAACCTGAGTGAATGAAATCCCATTAGTCATCACCATCTTAACAATATGCACTTCATACAGAGCTGGCTTCTGCACAGAGGAAGGAAATTACCAGTACTAACAAAGGAAAGAAGATTTATAATGAGCAAATATACAAAAGCTCCAAATAATTATAATATTCACAGCTTGGCAATGACTTTCTAGGCCATGAAATTACTTTTCTTTTGGAAGAATGAAGATTTTACAAGGTTAGTATAAACAAAGGGTAATTGGAAAACCAAATTGCTCTACGCAAGTTATTGTAAGGTCTGAAATAATGGCGACAACATTTTTAAAACTTGCTTATGAATCACTGTATTTTTGTTTTGTACATTATTGCCATCAAAAATGCTCCCTTTCAAGTGCTACATGGGAAACATAAACAGCTAAATACAAATACCAGCTTACCCCTGATACAATAAGCTCTCCTCCCAGGTTCTGAACTTCTGCCTTCACTTTGCTGCAGATATTGAGTTGGTGGCAGTAGAGGGCAATGCGCTGCAGGTAGGCCAGCAGATCCTGTTTGCAGGCTGAGTCTGGGCACTACAGAGAAAAGAAATATTTGATTAGATGTAGCTGACTCTATATGATTAGAGGGGGGTAATCAAAGCAAATAGGAGTGTTAGGTGGATCCATTTCAGTTCATCTTTAATGAGACACTTGATGAAATGTGAAAATTCAAACACTACCTTTCCTTTGACTCAGTTTCTGAATTGTCACCTGAAGATGTTTTATACCTTTTTGTAAAACGAAGAAACCTCTCTGTCAGTCACTAATGAAAGACAAAGAAAGTAATATGATTGCTATGTTTGTGGGGCAGGTTCATGTATGACACCAGTTTGTACAGAACAGAAACATCTATTGAGCAGCCAAAAGACCAAGTTTGACCTGAAACTCCAGGTTGCCTGTGGCTGTCCAGGGTAAGATACAACATGGACTCGTTAAAGTCCAGATAAATCCAGTTCTGACTGATTATATCCACTCTAATGCTAACTCTTGACTGTCTTATTAGTTTCCTTGGCATTTGTGCAGACCTTCAGAGGACACAGTTCTGTTTCAGACTTGGCAGAATCTGGACCCCTTACTGACACAGTAAGGACTCGAGAGGCAGAGGTGAAGCTGCTTGGGTTTGGTATCGACAGATTTGGCAAGCTTATTGTTAATGCATAAATACCTTAATCTGTGCCAGAAGGCAATTATTTACTCAAGTTTAAGCGACATATTACAGAGTCTCTCAGCAGATGACATCAACATTGCAGCCCTCTCAAGAACACAGTGAGGTAACTTGGTCACTCTGCATGTCTAAAGGAATATGTCTTCATACTAGAGGGAAGGTTATCTATAGGCCTGTACTATTTGGATGTGTTTTAATAAAATGACATCAGGTCAAATGTGGTAGACTCAGTGAAGGCTTTATAATCAATGTAACCAGAAAAGGCCCAAGTACAATTTATTCATAGTCCTTGGGATTCTTAATAGAAACTGCATCATCCCCCACAATATCAACAGCATAATAAACAACACTCTTGTAGTTAATATTCAAAGTCTTGCCTCAAGAGAATGGACCTCAGTAATTCACTCTGATGAAACATTGCTAAAAGGGTGTATTGCTAACAACATGTCTCCAATAAATACTCTTTGGGGCTACCCGACAAAGTCTGACTGACAATGTTCTTTGAATGTATAGCTTGGGGAACAAAGATTCCGAATGTGTCTTTTTAGCATTTTAAAAAGTTTATGCTCAATTTTTGTAAAATAGCATCCAAGCATTTCAACAAAACCTGATAGAATTAAATACACAAGTCAACAGCATCACAACCTCCGCCTTGAGATGACTGCTGTAACCTCAACAGCTAATGCTGGCAACGAATATGTTTGCAGTGAAGTCGTTGCATATATTGTCGTCTATAAACCTGAAATAAGTCACTTTGCTTTTTTCTCTCTCTTTAAAGTTAACAATAAACAAAGCTGGAGGTTCGTTGTGGCTGTTAGGTTTAATCTGCTCTACACTTATGGCAATGCTATAATGTCTCTCTTTTTCAGAGAGTTGCCACATCTTTCAGGCATGAATCCCTAGGAGACCTCTTCTCCCTACCAGTGACAATTTAATACAGAAATATTTACCCTGCTCTTGAAGTCTACAAACTGAAAGAAATGAACTTTAAAGCACTACTTCTAGAGAGCTGACAAGGTTTTAAATACAAGTACCTTGAAGCAACTGAAAATTTGAGATCTCTCTCTCTTGGAGCACTAATTAAAAATGCAACTGTCCATAAACAGTTTATATTGCATGAATGTCTCCAAAGTTCTGTAAAATATCATTAAAGTGCAAGCATTAAAACAAACACTTCATTCTCGTAGTTACTAAAGTGTGCATGTTACGGTCTTCTAAAATTTAAAATGTGACTCAAGCCAATGCACTCCACGCATAGCAAGTCTCTATGTTTCTTTCCTTAAAATATTTCACCTCTGTGAATATTGTAGACTCGGAATTTCATCAGCTGACAGGTGGATTTCTTCTTTCTTATGCTAAAATGAACAGATGCTACATTTGAAGAACTGGAATGGGTTAACTACAGAAAAAAAAAGTTTGCTAATAATTAAGAAAACCTAAACCCAAAATTTCCGAGGTTTTAGGAAAAGGGACAACTTCAGGTTTCTTGCCACTCTGCCCCGTATTCTTTAGCAGGATGTGTAACATGCTATTAGATGCTTACTTGAAGAAGAAATAGAAATGCTTATTTTGAAGAGAAAGACTAGAGGCAAGGAAGTTATTAATTCCCACTTCCAGCAAAATTTCTCCTGATGAGAACGAAAGGAAAGAAACTATAGGAAGTTTACAAGGGAAAAAAATAGTCAAATTTAATTTCCTAAATCTAAAATTAGCTACCTACAACCTGTATTTGAAATTTGGCTCTTAACTTCTAATATGATGTTTCTTCTTGCACTCCAGATGGATAGAGAAACCAATCTGAAAGAAGGAGGCTGAATATAGAATCTTTCCAGTTGTGACATAAATTCGGTAATGGGACTGAGGACAGAGACTCTAGAACACAGAGCAGGGGACTGTAAGATGAAAGTACAATACCCTGATGCAAAGCAGAAAAAAGGGAATCTCAAAAAAGAGAAGTGCCATATCAAGGGAAGCTGTTGGAAGAATGAGCTGAAAAAGAATGTAAGGATTCCTAGGCTTACGGCAAGGGTAAAAGAGCATCCAAGTCTCTACTGCTTTCATGGCAGCAAATATAACAGTCTAATTCTAATACGATCACCTTGGTCCCAAAGTGCGGCTGTGGAACAATTCAGATATTGCTGAGGTTTAGAGACACGCATTTATGACTTTCCTGTACCACGAAACCCAAGCTGATTGGTATAAAAGAAACAATTCATATTCAGTGGGTAGATCAGTACCCAGGCAGTGACTTTCAACCGGTGATTTTCTGCCAAGTAATGATAACCATTTTCTGCAAAAGGCAACTCATTGATAGAAGTTACGTTATATTTCTACTCATTTTTGTTGTTACCTGATCAGCTACTGCCCGTGCCAATTTGTCCATCCTTGATCCTGCCTCCGCAATTTTCTTGGCCGCATTAATGACATCTGATGTGTTCTTCAGGGGGCCTTTACCTCTGTGAAATACAACACAGTTATGCACAATCTAAATGAATCATGGAAGGAAACAGTTTTGGTGACCCTGTTTAGTGTTTGATTTCAAAATGGTAACACAAATGGCTTCTGATTTTATTACAATTTCACCTTTTAACTACTTTATAGTACAGCTTGATTAAGAAATTGGTCTGCTATATTTCCTCTCTCTTACAAAATGCCTCACTAGCAGTTTAGTCTGATGGCACCTTCAAGTACTGAGCTATACTTAATAGTACATGCATTTTCAAGTGCTCATTAAGCCAACAGTCTTTCTGGAATACACAACTATTTCAAAATTATGTTATTCCCAAGCCAGGGCTAAATGTTAAGCCTGTTGTGTCCAGAGCAAGATGTCACATTTTAGAAGACCTTTTTTAGTAGATTTTTGTTAGAAAACAAAGATACACGAAGCATAATACTAATGTTACACCTAAATGTTATACTTAAAATGTGTATAATTACCATTAAGACTGATATTTCTAACATGCTGCACAAAACTATGATTTTAGTCATTAAAGTTACCAAAACGTATATAGACAAAAAGTAAAAAGTCACTGCAGAGTTTTCTGAGTTTGCTTCAGACTCGAAACTAATTTAGTAAATTCGCTACTGCTTCTACGAGTGGCTCCGTTGGAAGTGAGCTGATTTTCCTTTTTTATTTTTTAATTTTTTTTTGATTTGGAGAAATGAAGCTTCAGACAAGACTGATGAAAAATCATTGTATGATCAAACTTAGTCTTTTTTAAACTAAAACTGAAGGCATTTTTGCTAAGCACAACATAATATTATTTTTGCAATTTTTCATCTACAACGCCAAGAATAGCATACTGAAACATAATACCATTTTTATCTTCTTCCCATACTTTCATTTCCACCTTAAATACATGTTGAAATACAACAGGTATCCCACCTGTGTTGAACTTAAATTGTAGCAAAAATCCGTCATAGTGACCTCGTATGCTTCTACGTTAATTACATCAGCAGACCTGACTGCAACAACTCCAGGCATTTGAAAAATTATTCTATTTTAACACTGCTGAGGTTACAGCCAACTAAAAAGGTGTGAAAGGCTTTGTTCTGTTTTAATGGAATATATTAAACAAGTTTTTGTTGAATCTGATGTAGACAGAGGTGCACTTTGATTTTTATTTTTTTTTTTACTCTACTTCAAATGTAACCATAGTTTTCTCTCATTTTCATATTAGTTCCGTTCTTTTGATGGTAGAAAATGTAATTACAAAACTTTCAATTTGATGTTCAATGTATCAAAGGTTGTCTGTGAGGTTGCAGTAGAACATTATTTCTTCCTTCCATGAAATTATGGCACTTTTTGGACAGTTTTTCACTCTGTTTTTGGGCAGAAAGATCAGAGACCCAAGACAATACAAATACAAAAGTAATTCGGATTCCTCTAAAATATCACCTTTCACAGGAGGTTCTACACTGTCATTTGGTATACAGGAGTGATTGCAAAAAAAATAGTTGTAAAAGCACAAACTGAGAGAAAAAACAAATAAGCTGAGAGAATAATTACTTGAAAAGAAGTACAGTAATAATCTATTAAAGTAAGCAAACTTTCTATATGCGTAACTAAATTTAAAATGGATAAATTCTTTGCTGTTGCCTATTACCAATTAACTAACTATGCAAGTGCAAATAGTCAAGTTATTTGCAAATTAGTGGTATTTACACACACACACACACACACACACTCCCCTATCTATCTATCCATCTATCTACAAAGTAGGTGCAAACCCTGTATTGCCAATGCAGACTGTCTCCTCTGAAATGGGTTGAAGGCTCCAGACACAAGGGATGAGATCAGTCGGAGACTAAGAAATCTATTTGAGAGTCTCAGTGAGATGAATAAAAGGATGTCTTAGTGTAATTCTGTAGAAAAACTTGAAGATTTTTGTCCACTTTTGTCTAGTCACATTTTGATAAATACCATTTAAACTTTTGAACTCACATCAAAAATACACACTGAAAAACCTTTAATTTATTATGGTGATCTGTAATTCAAATAATCTTGTAAAATGTTCTCCTTGGTGTGATTAACAATATGACTATATTTAAACAAAATAATTATGTTTATATGATATCATTAATGCATGGCCTTTTGATGCTTTGCAATTAGAAAAGAACAAGACATCAATAGAAAAAAGAAATGAAAGCAAAAAAAAAATCAATACTGACAGGTTCCAATAAAGTATTAGATCAAAACAGTTTCATTTCATTTGGGATATTTTTGGAAAGAAGTTCAGTATTCAAAACAATATAAATAGTTTTGACATTATTTTTGATTGACACAAATTGTGTTGAAATGTTGAAAGTTCAGAGAGGCACATGCATGTAGATGGGTACCAAAAGAAATGACAGTTGAGTGGCTGTAAGGTCACAGACTATATTTGCTGCTGAAATTCAAGATGATCTGCAAATAAAACAGATTTTCAAATAGGACAAAAACTTCATGTGATTACTCCCGTTTGGAGAAATAGTCAGAGCAGTCATGTGTAGAGAACTGTACAACCCATCCCGTTACATACGATGTGTGTTACCTGGCTTTGCACCCCCCAAAACACAGCACACCATCTCAGTAGGCTACAAATTGCAACAAAAAGGAAAGATGTGGGATGTCTGAAGAAGGCTTCAGCACAGGGTATTTAGTCCTTACCTAGTAAAGTCTGTCATTTCCATCATAATCATGCACATCTGCTTTGCCAACACAATGATGTCATTACCACTGTCATCCCACTTGGCCACCTCTGCATCCAGTTTGCTCTTTTCTTGGTGGAATATCTCTACCTGCTCAGCAATCTTAGCCTTCTCCTCCTGGGGAAGCTGAGCCATGATAGCCTGGAGAAAAAAGGGGAGAAGATGGGTGTGAAAGAAGGAAGGTAGAAAGTCTATATTTCCAGTTGTCTAAACAGCATGCTCAACTTCTAGTTTCTTTTTATAAAGTTGAAGATCCCAAGCAAAATCTAGTAGACATTTGATTTCTGTTATGACAGGCAAAAAGATAAAAAATCACAAGATGATTATAGCTCTTACACCTTCAAAAATTTTAAAGTTATATATGTGACGTCATGACATGCAGATTATTTACCAGTCAATACAGGAAGCTTGAAGAAAATTCCTGTTAAATCTTAACTGTTAGGAAGAGGAAAATGAATGACATCTATGGGAAAAGGCAGACTAAATTGCCAGTATCTCCCCTAGTCTCGTTCTCTGTCAGAAATAGAGGTTTGCTGCTTAAGTTAAGACTAAAACAAGCTATGACATGCAAGATAATGCATTTGAAGAGAACTGTAATGAATGTACCTTTCAATAACATTTAGTGGTCTAACTGTCTTTTGGAAGCTATTCAAAAAGGCACTACACAGGTTGATACTAATCTGCCTCGACATTATCAACAAAGCAGAAAGTTCCCTGTCCCCCTCCCCCCCAAAAAAAAACCCAAACAAAAAAAAAGAAACCCTTACAAAATTATAATAATTACTTTTGAAGATCAAATGGACACTTCCAATAATAGTTTCCAAGTTGAGCTACTGTTTGGCTTTAGGGGTTCTGAAGACCACATTATGCATTTAATGGGGTGTGACACATATTTAAGTGTCATTAAATTTTTTCTTGTTTATGTCACTTTCAATCAGCCGAAGTCTTTCTCTACATATTCTTAAAATGCTCTTGGCTTTTAAAAATTCATAATTGACCTTTTCCAAAACTGAAATTAAAAAAGGTTATAACAGTAGATCGGAAAATGAGAAATCTGCAAGTTAATCAAATTAAAATTCAACACATGAGTTTTAATTAGGCCTTATCAATGTAACTCAGCAGTTTCAAATGTTAGCGGTCTAGTCTTTCCACAGAAAAATGCAGTGTAAGTTAAGCTAATAAATAAATATATAAAATACACATAAAACACTGGAACAGATGAATTCACTGAAATTAAGAGGATGTGATAGGAGTACTCAAATTTGCAAAGCTGATCTGCACGTCTCACATGTGCTTTCTTTTTGTGGGCAGCATCACCTGCACACCCTTTACACTGGCATACAGGATTTTAACAGGTCTATTCCAGCTGCTGCTGTATTTTCAAAGCAGCTATATTCTACAGCAAATGCAGCTCATGTATTCAGGTTTTATTTCTATTGAAGACCAAAGCAAGTCTTTCTACTGAGACACTAATAGCTATATGGAGTAAGCATATTAAACAAATCCATTACATTCCACAAATAAAAAAACAACTTTTCTGGACAAAAGGTTCAAATAAGATACTATTCTGCTCAGCAGGCTCACTTCAATGAGTCACTCAAGAGTGTGGACTGGGCAGCTTCTGCCTAACATGTTTTCATTTTAGGTTTTTGTCGTTCATCACTTCCTGTGACATATTACATTCTACATTATTCAGAAATGGGATTGTCTTTATAATATATTATGTTTATACAGTGTGTAGCTGATCAAAGTAGGTTTTAACTGCAGCAAGGATAATAACCACAATAAATGTAAAAGAATTTAAGACTCCTAAGTCTCTAGGTGAACTAGATTCTTGGTAAAAATATTACTGCAGTCTTTACTTGGTTTTCAGATCAAAAAAGTATGATAATGCTATCCAATCTTAGATGTAACTTAGAAAAAATAAAGATGACTGTGGAATAACTATAATGTATCTCAGTACTTTTGTACCCAAGACTTACTTTAGTAGTCAATTCTTTGAATATATCAAACAGGACTTTATGCTCTTTAAAATACAAAAAGTTACCAGCTTTTGGTGTAGTGTGTGAGTGGTCACTTTTACACTTATCAGAAGAAACCACAGACCTGTGCAAAACAGCCATGAAAATTATTCAGGTAATTCCCAGTTCCCCACTGGTTCTCTGCTGGAAAATTTTAAGGCTTTTTTGTTTTTAAACTCTCTTTCCAGTCAAACATATTTTCATGATGTCATTTGCCCCCCAAAATTATATTCTGATTTTGATTTTTTATAATCTGAGCTAAGCAGCCTATTTAATAAAAAATAAACATGCATCAGATGGTGGCTTAATCCTGAGTGTTAACAAACTTCATTTCTCCAACACCTGTGACCCCTGAAGCACTCATCAGTTTAATTTGCAATCCCCATACACAAGCTGAGGTCGCAAATCACAATGACTTGAGTTTATCATGATGTAATTACCCTGGTAAAATTACATTGACTCAGTAACAAATGTCTTCAATTACAATTAAATTACAGGGACTACTCAGTAGCTTAAACAGATCTTCTTGACAGGTTTGCACACTGGGAAACATGACTAATGCAAGATTTCTCTGGTTACAGCACATGGTGCCCTGATGGGATTTTTCTTTTGCTTCTTTTTTTTTTTTTTAATTTACTGCCTACTCCTACGGATTCAACACATTCCAAACCTGCAAGCCCTTCTCCTACAGCACTAGCTGAAGCAAACAGCTGATACAAGGCATCGCATAAGCCTTATGAAGACCATTCAATAAAGTCAGTGCTTTTTGAATAGGCGAGACAAAAACATTTAAACACGTAGGCTAACTTACTTCCATCGTGTCTTCAGTGAGCCTGAAGATTTGAAATCACAGCATTTGCTTTCCAAGGCATAAATTTTTATTTGTAGCTATACAGACACTTAATGTAGCATGTGGGTTTTATACTCACCCTTGCACTCTGGCCAGCAATAAGCTGGTCGTCTTCAGTTTGAACACTTGTTCGGCTGCGAACGTCATAATCTTCCTGCTCAAAGTCTGAATCATCCTCTAGTTCTTCAGGGGTCTAGAGAGAGACACAGGGAGAGAAAGCAAAAGAGAGGAGATGACAAGCTTATAGAGGATAGAGAGAGAGTTCTATGTGCAGTAAACTCTTACTTCATTGACTACCTGCCCAGGAAATGCTCTTTCTCTTCATTTTGAAATTAACTTCTCTGCCCAAGAAGTCAAGAACTGAAATTGAATTGTCTTAACAAATAAGTTGTTTCAATTCTAGTTTTCTTTACAAATGGCGTTTATCATTACCTTGCTGCAAGTCTTCTTAAGTCTGTTAACATTAATACAGTTTCAGGAACAAATATCCTTTGGAAACACTAAAAACTCGAATGTAGTATTTCAAAATAATGCTATTTCATATATAAATGGACACTAATATTGTTAGATTACTGGAATCTCCATGTCATCTCAGAAAGTAAACATGTGACAAAAAGTAACTAACATCCTGGAAGGAAAAGTTGTCAAAAGAAATAAGAAATTTCCCCTTGAAAGAAAATGTAAATTATGTCAATGGTTTTGAAACAAAAGTAAAATCTACAATCTGCTTTTTCTTGTTGGCTCGCAAGGTTCTTTTCAGTTACAGAGCTTTGGAATTTGCCTCATTCCCTAAACTGAAACCAAATTATCTCCGTTGCTGGTGCTACAAACGGTGTAAGGGTCTCTGAGCAGACTGATTAAATCTAGTTATGTATAAGCTGGCTTCAGATTGTTTAAAATGTTGGAAGGACAGAGAAAAAACCCAAAAACAACTGATGGATTTGTTGTTTTTTCACCTTCTAGTAAAAAATGAGGAGCAAACCAAGATTTCCTTACGTACATACCCAGAGACAGCCTACTTTAAATCACTATTTAGTACCGTATTTAATATAGATGGTGCAAAACCAGAAATAGTCTTTAGAAGGAAGATTATAGTCCATTTTGTGCTTGAATAGCATCTGATACAATAATGTGGCCATGAACAACTTCTGTAGGTGTAATACTTGGTAGTTTTAATAGCAAAAGGATAACAGTGAGTGCGCAGAGAAATCCTCACCTTACTGGGTACCCATATGCCTCAGTGTTAACCTAGAGGGCCAACCATTACAGAAGAAATCATCCATGCTGGCATTTCATGCTTGGAGGCAACGTCAAGTTTGCTGGCAGAGGTGCTAATCATTGCCAGTTGTCATTACAGCTCTGTCTTGAAGATGCTCAGTCACCAGGAACTGGTCCAAACCCTCTAACATAATGTAGAGAAGTCTTTTGGTGATGTTTATATTGCAGCCTGGTTTCCAACATGAAGTGCACATCACTGTTTGTAACAGGAAATCACTTGCTTTGCTAGCTACATGGTGACGTGCACACGATGGGGAGAGTAAAACACAGCCATCTTCATTTAGCTTAAAGAGGATTAATTAAATATGTGTTTTGATGCTGAGCACTGGAGGAATAAGTAACCAAGTATGAAAGTATGGTAATGAAACTCAGGATGCATCTCTGAAGAGAATCACAGAGACGCATGTACAAATAGTGTATATAACAGGATAGACAGGACATGAAGGGTAGGTGAAAAAATTAATTTATTTTTTCTCTACTGCCACGGGAAAAAAAGGAAAGATTGGTACCCATCATTGTCATGTCCACTGGCCTGGATTTCCAATCACCTATAGTCACTTTATTTTCTCTGCTCAGCTGTCTGAGAGCAGGATGTGACCTTAAAATCTGCCATATGCAAACCAGCTACTAAGAGAATCATACAACTCCCTGAGCAAAAGAGAATATTTCACAGGGCTTAGCTTTTCAACTGGCTGGGCTTTACTGTGAAGAACGGGAACAGAGTGGAGACTTCCAATACCTTCTTTCATAAACCAGCTGGCTCTTCCCCATCCTCCAAGTCCATCCAACTGGCCAGTTGCACTGGTCATTGTAAAACCATTACACTTTCCCACCCCTCAAGTACACTCTTCTTAGTTTCTTCTATCTCCTTTTTTATAAATAAAAGATAACGTGCAGCCCTTTCTCAGGTTTTCATAGTCAGAGTTGCAATAAAACAAGGGTGTAATATTCAAAATATTACATCTCAACACTGTAACCAATAAGGACATGAGCATTCTGAAAATTCATTTTTCAGAGATTCATTCATTCAGAAACATTAAGAAAGAAACCTTATTGTTGTTACTGTCTGACATTCGTAATCTGAAAACCTGTTGTCTTTAAAAGATTGAAACTTCATGAGTATAGATGTTGACCTTGGAGAAAATACAGTGCAAACCAAAAAGACAAGTTAATGCAACTGTTAATACACTACAAACACAAGATATCTTACTATTTCCCCTATGTGGAAGTGAGATCTAATTCAAAACTAACTTTCAGATTCACACTCTTCACGTTTTCAAGTGTGGCGAATTTAACACCCTCCTTTTCTGCCAAAAATAGCTGCATGAAGAACAATAGTTAACTGTTATCTGTATGCTTCCGTTTCAAACACATTGCAAGCTTTATGCTTTTCACTCTTGTACTGTTTTATTTATCTGAGCTCTTGGAGATGCAGCCCATATATAATAGGATCTCCTATTTGTTTAGACACAAAGGTATAAAAAAGAAATAATATATTGAAGTACCTTGACTTCAAGGTTTTCACTCTTAGCAGGGCCTTCTAAACATACTACAATAATCCTAATTTTTGTGCACAACTAACAGGACCTTGGTATTTAAAACCTAGTTTCCAAGACAACAAAGTCTGGAACTTGATTTATCTGAGTTGGAAGACAGAAGGACTGAATCGGTCTTGCAGACACCTGAAATCTATGGTCACACAGACGTCGGAACCACGGATTTGAAATTGGAGACAGCTTTCAGACAAAACGCTGACAACCACCAGTGGCAGGAGGAGCTAGAGCAAATTTCAAAATTAATAGATTTGATGAACTCCTTAATGTCAGCAGAAAAATGGACCAGTTCCATAATTTTTAGTCTGTGTGTTCTGTAGCACAGGCTGTAATTTTTCCTAGGACTACTTTTTTTTACATTATCTTTACTACACATAAAGTGTAATATGAATTTGGTGACTTTCAGCTTGCACTTTTTTTTTTTTTTTTTTTACTGTCTCTCTGGCTGCTAGACCGAAGATCTTACTGTAAACAAAATATCTTCCATCAATATAATTTTGTTTTATCTTTTGTAACTGCAGTACAAAAATGTGAATTATGCATGTATAAGTTGTAATATGGCTTATATATGCAGATTTTTAAATGCTGTTTGTTTAATATTTCCCCAATTCAAATATACTTGATGAAGTGGAAACCCCACTATGCTATGCGCTGCATGGACTTAAAAATTGTAAGATGCAATTATAAGAATTTCAGCACCGTAAATACCAAGTCAAGCTAACCTTGTAACGAGAGGAAAGATGTAAAAGATATTCCCCCATTTTTTACCATGAAAACACCCTCTAATTCTCAAAGAAGGCAGAAAAAAATATCACCTTTATTACACGCTTTTCTATTCAATTTCACATTACTTTGTCAATTTGTTCTTGTACAAAGGCAGTTGCAGCACCTGAGCAACAAAGACAGTGACCATCTCTCACCACAGGTCTTCAGCTGTTAATTATTTACAGTAAAATCTAAGACACTAAATTCAACCTGAGAAGCAACAGGCCATCAGTGTAGACAAGGGACCACATAGCACCCATTGGAGATAAGCTATTTAAAAAGATAATGGGATTCTGCACCAAGTCTAGTTTTCCAGAAGATCTGAGATGTAGCAGCACTTTGGATTTCACCACAATGACTACCCCATATGCGCTCATGGCTAAGACTACCTGACAAGTGTGAAAGAGTAGAAGAGGATTCATACACCTAAGCTGTTGTTGTTAAGGTCCTCACATCTGCAACACTCCCATTTCATTTTTATTCAGGCTCACTGTAGTCTGTTCCCATGGTCTGAAAGTCCCTTAATGATAGAATAGAAATTTATTTAAGATGCTCCTAGAGCACATCTTCCAGGATCACTCCAAAGAATCAATTTTATATGCTCTAGAACTAATCTGTAACATCAGCAGACACGGCAAGAGGGAATAACTGGAGACTGGCTCCAAAAGTGCACTCCCGGTACAAACAAATGTAACACTAATGCTAACGTAGATGCAACTAACGGTGAGGTTGCCAATAGCACAGACCATATGTGAAAAGAGAAGATTGGCCTCAGAGATCCAGAAGGAAGAGAAAAGGTGCCACTGTGATTCTTCCTAGGTATAGAGAGGGTTTCTGTCTAATAACTGTGGGAATTTCATAAGTAGTTATGGAAAAAGAAAAAAAAAAAAGAGTGCAATTCGATCCCGACTCAGCAATATAAAAGATGCTGGTACTAAGATATTATTTTCTATCTTATCTTTAGGTTCTATAATTACACTCCTAAATTTATTTATACTACTTCTTAAGTTGTGAAAGAGATTTTTTTCTTCTATATAGATCATAATAATAGTCTCCAATGCAAAAATGAGTCTCCTTTCTCTTCCAGAGCGACAATAAAATCTCCCCTTTTCAAGGGAACAGAGAAGAACACAGATTATCCCCCTTTCCTTCAGCTTACTAAAAGTAATAATACCAACAGAAATTAATTTTAAAAGTGGCTTTATTTCCTCCATGGAATGAGGGAATCATCTCAGATAAATTCTATCTTCCATGGCACGCACATGAACAATTAATGACTGAAAATTGTGTATGTCAGATGCTCTAAAAAGTTTGCAAGGTTTCTTTTTTTATTTTAATAGTTCTGCAAGAAAGTTTAGAGCCAGAATTAAAAGGGTGCATGAGATTTAATAGATTATTAGATAAAAATATTCTGAACACTGTACTTTATAACTTAATGCTCACCCTTTAATTATAGATTCCATTTTATTGTGAGATGTCCGGATGGGAATGCTGAAGAGCATCTCAAACTGAAACTAATTTTGTTTTCTACAGAAAATAAGGTTCTGATTCAGCTAACTCTGGTGCATGTAAGTTTATATATGTGGATTTTCCCAGTTAATTCACAAGGATAATGAGTCCATTTATGTCTTTTACTTCTCTGCCTGGGTAAGGAGCACTACATTTAGCTCCATAAATAAGTTAATTGTCTGAATGCAAGAATACATCTTCCTAATCTGTGTAAGCAGAATTCATTAACTCATATCATTCAAGGAGCAGAAAGTGGTAGTGATACAATGGCAAAAGTAACCCGCCATGTTTCTAAGAAGACTGCAAGGCCTGCATGCTGATCAGTTTTCCAAGCTAGTGGTTTATCTAACAACAAGACAGCAATAAGTGAATGTGCCACCAGAATTTAAAACAGTGCTTCGTGCTTAGCAGAAACATCTCACGCAGTATGGACGGTCCGATGGCAACCTCTGTGGGACAGCTCTGATGTACAGGCAAGTGCTGGAAGGCAGAACCCTGCATAGATGATGGGAAAGCTTGGGTCAATAGCAGATCCCACTTGATGATTGTGCCTCATGAAATAATTTAAAATTACTTATGAGAGACTACAGAAAACTAAAATGTGCTTAGAAGTCATTCTTGTACTGAGAGAAGTTTGGAAACTGCTGTTACTGACTAAGGAACTGCATAATCAAAGGAAAAATGGAGATACTTTCCTGTGCAGATCTTTCATTTCCATCCCAGTCCAGAAGAGTTGCAAATCCCCAATGTTACAAACCCAGAAGACAGGGCAGGTTTGCCCTCATCATAACCCTTGGGTTGGGCCCAAAGGGTTATGGTAAATGGGGTTACATCAGGCTGGTGGCCAGTCACTAGTGGGGTTCCCCAGGGCTCCATTTTGGGGCCAGTTCTTTTTAACGTTTTCATAAACGCCCTGGATGTAGGACTAAAAGGTGTTGTCAGCAAGTTTGCAGATGATACTAAATTGGGAGGAGTTGTTGATTCCATCGAGGGTGGAGAGGTCTTGCAGAGAGATCTGGACAGATTAGAGAACTGGGCAATGACCAACCACATGAAGTTTAACAAGAGCAAGTGCCAGATTCTGCACCTGGGAAGGGACAACCCTGGCTGTACATACAGACTGGGTGATGACACGCTGGAGACCAGCCATTTTGAGAGGGACTTGGGGATCTTGGTCAACAACAAGCTGAACATGAGTCAACAGTGTGCCCAGGCTGCCAGGAAGGCCAACCGTGTCCTGGGGGGGGGCATCAAGCATGGCATTGCCAGAAACTCTAGGGAAGTGATTGTCCCACTCTGCCCTGCACTGGTGTGGCCTTATCTTGAGTACTGGGTGCAATTTTGGGCGTCAGAGCACAAAAAGGACATAAAACTATTGGAGAGTTTCCAGAGGAAGGCAACCAGGATGGTGAAAGGTCTAGAGGGGAAGATGTATGAGAAGAAGCTGAAGGCCCTGGGCTTGTTCAGCCTGGAGAAGAGGAGGCTGAGGGCAGAGCTCATGGCAGCCTACAGCTTCCTCCCGAGGGGGAGTGAAGGAGCAGGTGCTGATCTCCTTCCTCTGGTGCCCAGCGACAGAACCCAAGGGAATGGAGCTGCGACAGGGGAGGGTTAGGTTGGAGATCAGGAAAATGTTCTTCACCCAGAAAGTGGTTTGGCACTAGAACAGGCTCCCCAGGGCAGTGGTCACCGCACTGAGCTTGGCTGAGTTCAAGCAGTGTCTGAGCAATGCTCTCAGTCATCTGCTGTGATGGGGCTGGTCCTGTGTGGAGCCAGGAGTTGGACTGATGGTCCTTAGGGGTCCCTTCCAACCCAGGATATTCTATGATTCTATGATCAATCATGACTCTAATTTGGCTACCTGAGATTAGCACCGGATAGGGAATGGAATTTATGTTTCACAGTTATAAAATTAAGCCTGTCAAAAGCTTTTTGTGTAAATGTTAATACATAGTGACAGATGACTACAATGAAGCTATTTTGGAGTGCTCCAATTGCCTGGTAGTACATCAGTGCCACACTATACTCACAACCACAAGTGTATATTATCAGTTTGCTCAAAGGGATGAGCTGTTGTTTTAGCACTGTTGTTTGCTTCATAAGTTTTCTCTGTGATTTTCACCATAGCTTTATTTGTACATGGCTTTCACTGGGGCAATTTTAAGGTAATTTGGGTTTCAAATAAGCTTAAATTGCTGAAGAGATGTCCAAACCAGGTTTGGTTTTTTGTCTGTTTTTTGGGGGGTTTTGGGTTGGAGGGTTTTTTTTGTTTTTTTTTTTTTTTAAATCTTTGACTGCAGACTACACTGAAAAGCAAGACACCCATCTACGCTAACAATAATTATGTTGTTCTGTAGGATTTTTTTATTTATTTGTTTGTTTTTTCAAAAAGATGCCTAAGCAAATTGAATCACCTAGTTAGTCAACGTTGAAATGACACATTCTTTACCTCAGTAAACATTCAAAACCAGCCTTGCAGAGGCTCACTGGAGCAGCAAGATAATTTATTTATTCATTTAGATTTTAACCAGACTTACCTCATATCCTAGGCAGCACACATACATTAGGAATAAAAACAAAGAACAAAATTCTACACAAACTTTGAAGATCTTAGCAAATTAATGCAATTACTATGGAAACAGTAATGATGTTTGCATCTATTGGCAGTTGTGATCAAATCTTCTCCTAAGTGATTAACAAATTAAACATGGTTCATCCCCTCAGATATCCTCATCTCTCTACTTAGAAATTCTTTTTTGCTGCATGTACTTTTGTTTCATACTTCCTTTGATGTCAAGTTTTCTGTCTTATTATGAAGCAAAGTTGATTCCAAGAAGCTTTTATCTTCCTCTCATCCAATGTTATACTTTCCTGTAGGTCCCAGCTTTTATTTCCCAAGTACCTTACATACCCTTATCATCAAAACAGCTTTCCTGATGTCACGAACTCCATCATAAACCAAGCGGGAGGCATCTATGAACTCATTCTCTTCAAATGGCTGTGGGACATTTGCGCTCAAAGCTTCAATGGCAACCTCAACTTGTTCAGCAAAACGTGGCATAACTAAACAAAATGAAAGGCAGTAAGATTAGACACCTTCTTTTGTGAGCATTTCCCCCCTGTCCTTGGTCATAAATACTTTCCAGTAGACATGGTACATACTTTTGTTACAATTTCAAGACCCAGAAAGGCACACAGAGTGGGTTTGTACCAACTCTACACATGCAGAGCACACTTTCTGAAAGCATGAAAATAGCCATCTTCATATTCTCTCCTCCAACTGCACAACAAAGAATGTAAAACTTCATTTTAAAAGTGCGATCTACTAACTTTTAAAAGACTGCAAGCTATCAGTAAAGAACATTTAAAACATTTACAACTTGGAATGAATACAGTATGTATTCATACTAAATGATCAAAGCAAAAAGCAGCCATTATGCCTACTAATTTAGATACTTAACTGCAGTTTAGCTCATACTGGATAATAATAATTGTATAAGGGACAAAATATGTTTAGAACGCAAAGTCTAGCAAATGACTTCTGTGAAGGCACATAGACATTCTCATCATGTATATAACATAAAAAATAATCATAGATATAATATAATGGTATTATAAGCTGCATTATGTCCTTCATGAATACATATCTTAAAGCAATTATTTACTTCTGTAAAATACTTTGAAGTAACCCGAGGCTTTTCTTCACATTTTACACAGGATTCCTTTGAAGGTATAATCACTTTCTGTGTATCACATATGTAGAAAGATAAATGTTCCCCAAATCAGTCCTCTTACAACTTAAACCCAAATCCTACAAACAGGAACATCAGATCCCACTAATTACAATGTACCTATACTTCTGTACTTAAGTTATATTTTAACATTAATTTTGGAGAACTGGACTCTCATATACCATAGGGAAAACAGAATCAATGCTTCCTTAGAAATGTATATACAAAATCCACTGGGATTAATTCTTACAAATTTAAAGAACTTGGGTGTAGATTAAGATTTATAGATATCAATCTTTTCATTATATTCAAAGCTTTGTTAGTATTTGCCACGTTCTAGCATCTAGGTATCCAAATGACAGACCATTTGATTTATTATTTTGGCACTATAATTGGAAGATCAGGAAAAGGTGATTCCTAACTCAGACAGCTGCCTTTTTTGTTTTAACATTATCTTTCTTCATCATCTTTACCCTAGACCTTATTTTTATTACGTTTTTTGGTAGCCTGATGAATACAAAGGGGAATCTCCAGCGTCATTTTCATGAAGAGCAGTCACCATCTTTCCTAGGACATAAACTGTCATGGTGGCAGGAAACCACACTTTCTTCTTACTGAATTTCCTTAAATATATCTTCCTCATAAAGAAAACTATGTTTTAGACATCTTACTTAGTATCTAATCTAAAGTAAAAACACCAAAAAAATATGATTCAAGACCAGATTACATTTTGAAGAACAACTAACAGCAACTATGAACCCAACCTTTGCGTTTCCAGCATTTAAGTATTACTTACTGGATGTTAAAAGGGAACCTTTTAAAGGGATATATCTATTCAAATTTTGTTTATTCTGCCTATGTGTATACAAACATATATATATACACACATATACGTGTCCATGAACTCAGGTGAAAAAACAGAATTGTATCTTTCATGCAGATAATGTTCAATAAGTGCAATAAGTTCTTGGGACAGATATACTGGAGAAAACAGGAAAAAGTGAGCGCAACAATAGACTTAAGAAAAGTAAACATTGCTAGGCAGAAGGGAAACATTTAAGTAGAAAAGAACTGACGTTTTGGAAAGGGCATTAATAAATGCGTATAAAATTATCTTAATTAATGAAACACTTGAAAGTGTAGTTGGAGACTAATATGTTTGCATAAGGATGTCTTTAGCCTAAAAATTAAAATGCAATCTTTAAAAATACAATGAAAACAAGTAAACATAAACAATAAAAGTTATTTAGAGTCATAGGGATAAAACAGGTAAAGCTAGAGATGCAAAAATGGCAACAGAAAGGGAGGCAAAGTACCGTAATATTTGGAGTCCTTAAATTTCTGTCTAGAATTGCCTAAATAGCAGGGGTGGTCAGGTATTTAACATAATTAATAGTAAGTACAACAGATCTGAATTAGGAAAGGGCAGTTTGGAGAACATCTACTTAAATATGAAGAAATGTATCTCTTAAAAATGTCTTCAAGTTAACAGAGCATAGTAAAATTTACCCTGTGGTTCTTAAGAAAATAATTAAAACAATTTTTGAGCCGTCTTTGAGAATGTAAGAAAAACAATAACAGTAAAAGTTCCAGATATTTAGAACAAGAAGAAAAATCAGATAACTTTTTATAAAAGTGGAAAAGGAAAGAAGGAAAAATTACAGGATATTCAGCCTAATTTCAGTACACAGAAAGAAAATGAAACATGATGTAAAGCAATTAATGTTTAATTATCTTGTAAATAATAAGCAGATGTCAGACAGGTAACGGATTTGTCAAAATAGGTTGCATCAAGCTATTACAATATTTTCCTTGACAGGGCAGCTAACTAGTAGCTTGGGGGAAGCAGTAGATACGACACAACTTGATTGGTAAGATTTTTGACATGGCCACATATGACATTCTTGGAAGCAAAACAAGGGAAATGTAAATTAAATTACTATAAGGAGGACATGGAACCCATGAGAAAACCACATCAGGGAATAATTCTGTGGTACGGTATCAAACCAGAAAGACAAGTCAAATGGATTTTTGCAGTGTGTCTAACAATGTGATGCTATTGTAAGAAATGGCAAAGGTCAATCTAGAATTATTACAATATATAAAAAAGACTTGAAAGAAGATACTATGAAGTTGCGCAGTGAGGCCCTAGTTGGACTACTATGCCCATTTTTGAGTGCCCAAGTGAGATTTTTGTAGCATTTAGTTTAGCCTGGAGTTTAGCCCTTAATTTACGTTATTAAATGTTCACATTATCTGCTGTTTCAAAATGGAAATAGTTATTAAACTATATTATTAATTGTTTGCTTGCCAATTACATTTTTAAATTCTTGCTCATTTTTTATTAGACAAGCAAGAAAAGACATCTTCAACTAATAAGATGCTATTCCTTGAAGTTTCTCTAAGCATACGTTGTCATTTAATGCAATAAAGTTTTTGGAAATTGAGTTAAGACTCATATTATTCTTCAGTTAAGGTTATTGGGCCACGTTTGAGGAGCTCCGTTACAGTGATGTATGGGGAATAACCTAACTCATTTGCACCCACAAAACTTTCAGTCTATCTTCTCTGTCATTTACTGCACAAAGAAGTATATTCTTACACTGACAGTGAAAGAGCTACAAGCAAAGGCATAAAATTTGTATCTGGCATTGCAACTTGTAACTGCATCAGAAAGAGGATGTATTTATTATGTACAGAGAGATTGGCTATGAATTTCAGATTCAGAAGCAAATCAATACCTCGGGGGAAAAATTAGATATTGTTTTCTTAGTTTGAGATGTGGTCTTGAAAACAGTTATGCATACACTTAGACTGAATAATGTGATCCATTAACATCTCCCAGTCTAACTACATGAATTAATTAGGCACCTGCATAAATGTTGACAGAATCAGGTCCCAAGTTAATAGCAACACTTCTAATTTACTGACTTTGTCATTCTAACAAATAAAGATTTTAAAGCCTTTCTGTAAATGACTCTTCAATGGCACCGAAAGTAAGATCACTGCCAACAAAATCTAGACTGAACTGCTGCCGGAGAAAAACTGGGAAACAATAAAGTTAAAATTACTTTCATTTCATCTATTGACTTTTTTTTTTAATTATCAGCATAATAGAAAAATAGTGAATTCATATCTGGATAACAATCTGAATTTTCTTGTGAACCATACTGCTCCACACAGAAAATGTTTTCTCTAAAGCTTTTCTTGCTTCTCTCCCACCCCGCTCATATCTCCTACCATTTCAAATTATCAAGAAATTATTGATTTTCTAAAAATATACTCTCTATTGACTTTTTCTCCTACGGTAATCAGTTTGTGCTGCAATGTTTGTACTTAAAAACATAGCCACAAATTTTGTTTAGTGATACGGGAACAATAAGATCACTTGATAGACAGGGAGAAGTTATGTAACCCAACAACATTATTGAGATTTAAAAAAAATGTTCGGGCTTTATTGTTTATAGCATTAGAATATTAAGCTCCATTACATACAATATTAAATGAATGCTTAGGTAATTTTATGCACTTTAATGGCGTTATTATTCAGGAATGCAATACTCCTTACAAACTTAAGTGGATATGAATGTTCAGTAACCTAGAAAAGAACTGAGAGACAAAAAAGCATTAATGGTCAAGGTCCCTCCAGGTGCACAGATTTCGAATTCCTAGTGATATCAATGGAAATTAGGAACCTTGGTCTGGTTTCATCTTACTTCATACATTTGAAAGTTGGAAATCTGTGTTTCCCTATACCAAATGTAGAGCAATAGATGTTTCCATTAACCATTCATCAGATGTATTTTAGGAAAGCAGTTCAAGTTCAACTGAGTCAAATTCTGATACTCCTCTGCCCATTGAATAGAAAGGGAAGACAGATGACTAGCTTTGACCAGATGTCTGCTTTGGATTACCAAGTTTAGGCATAAATAAATCCCAAATCCTGGAACACTATTGGTTCTAAATCAGAAGGGTGCCCAGGAGGGCACTGGCTGAGCAAGAAGTGTCTACTTCCCATCCAAATCTCACTGGAACTGAAGAGTTCACAAAGGTCTCAACTTTGGGGCATTTTTTCTAGCCAGAAGACTATTTTTAATGGCTTCAGCAGAGCTACTTCTTAGAGCTTCATTTTAAAGAAACAAGTACCTACTTGACTATTTCTAGTATCCAGGGGTTTGGATCCAAGGGAATCACCCTTCTCAAACACCAGAGGTTGTTCTCTGGAGCCAGACTGTCCTCAGACAAACGAGATGCTTGATCCCCAGAGACATGACTGATCTCAAATACCTCTGTATACTCAGTTCTGCCCTCTGGCTCAGTCTTGGTAGCTCTGCATTCATTTAAACATTTGTAGTTGCCATTCAGAAATTTGATTTTCCCTATGCCATGTTCATAGAGACTAGACATGTAATTTTAGGTGCCAACCACCCGGGTGAAATAGCCCTTAAGTGGCTGTAAAAATCTGGTCTGATTTGAGTAAGATTATTCAAGAACAACATGGCAGTCTAAAGGTTTGGGCTGCTACACCATTACAAGATTAAGGAACGATCCCTGAAAATCTCGTGCAGAGAATCTGTGTGTCTACCAAACATCACAGTTGTGTATGTTGTATATCCAGAATGATTGGCAGTATTGTAAGCTAACGGTTGTCACGGAAGACTAATAAAGCAAAAATCCACAAATGACCTGCAACATTTAAAAAAATGATGCTCTGTTAGAGTAAAAAGCTCAACCATTATCCATATTTAAGATGTTTCAGTACAGGAAATTCACAAAGCTATAGCTTAAAATTTCAGAGTTTTGAATGAAATTTCTTCTAGGGTTTTTTTTTAAATTTATTTATTAAACCATTTTTTACCTAATTGAGGAAAGCATACAGTCTATTACTGGGAAGTTTAAGTTTTTTAAACAGATATTTAAAAAATAATTCCTACGAGATATCTGACATACTCAGTTGAAGACAGCACCATTTCTCAATTTAGTTTGAAGGATGAATAAGGAATCAAACATGACACCTTATTTAGCTTGAAATGTTTGTCAAAGTCTGTTTCTAGAAGAACTGTAAATTCCTTATCAGAAGATTCTAAATATTTCGCAAAATGTTTATTAAACCCTGGTCTCATATCATCATTTGCAACATTTCACTCATGATTATTATATTGCTTATTAAAAACAACAAGTTTCATGAATTAAACAATATATAACAGTATTAGACCAACTGTTTTTTATGAGAAGCAGATTTGGTTTAAACATTTTGTTCCTTGGGCTGATGTATGCTTCCATCTACGTATCTCTGTAGCGCACACTGTGCATAGACGTATCATGCATACACATACATATGTTAATAATATTTTGGTTGTCAGGGATGAAGAAATTCCCATATATAATTATGTCTGTGTTTTACACCCCTGGGTTGTGTTTTCAGGAGGTTTATGATTCTGTGCTCAGAGAAGCAGTCACAGATTTCTGTTACAGCTAAATACTCATCAGTAAGACTGTGAATCCACCTCAGCTCTGGATACCAAACCCTACGCAGCTCACGCTAGTCACTCAGAGAAGAGTAAAAGCAAAATTAGGGCAAAATTTGTAGCATGGTGGTTTAAGTGCTATGGAATAGAAAAGGATGACACGTCACTGTCCAAAGCACAAGACCATCTTTTCTCTTCTTGCTGTTTACTGATTCACTTTTCCCCCCAATGAAATGGTTAAACAATAGATGTAAAATAATGAAACCACATACCCTACAGCATTTTGCAGTAAACACAAGACTTTGAGGAAGAATCAGCCGGCACTGCCAATGTACTGCATCACTGGTTTAGTCACGGACCGTAAAACCAATGTTCTCAGGGTGCCTTGAATTTACGGCCAAGTCCTGACCCTTTGGCCTGTATGTGTTAAGGTAGTCTTCTGGCACTTCACAGAAAGCCCTTACTTTATCTGTGGGTATATGCAACTATGCAGTATAGACATAGCAATTCAACACTTTCAGGAAATGTTCGATCTCATCATGTGGGCTACAGGTGAGCTGCACACTGCAGAAATTAATGGGGTTTCTGGAGTTACGTTACCAAGTATTGAGAGATATGGACACGTGTAATATTTTTTAAAAAACCCAACCAAACAAAAAGAAACCCACAAAACCAAAACAACAACAACAAAAAACCAAACAAAACCAACAAAACAAAACAAAACAAAAACAACAAAAACCCCCTCAACCTTCAGACTTCATCCTGAATGAATTGTCATTTGCAGAAAGACAAAATGTCAGGGAAGAACCAAGGTAAGTGGTTTCTGGAGGGAGGTGCCTCATGGCCAGCAGAGTCAGCAATCATGCAATGAAAGGGTACATCACAAAGCATGCAAAGAAGGATAGCAAATGACGGCTCCAGGGACATATGTGTCCCACCAATTTCAGATGTCTCACTCGTTCGCCTGCCTACTTGTGCAAATAAACACTACATACAGTACATTCCCCCAAAATATTATTACTACTAAATGGAACCCCTGTCTGGTTAATATGCCAAATAAACCTAGCTGAAGCTCTTTGAAAAATCCTCTTGAGAAAACAGTTGTATGATATGGACAAAAAATGGCTTATATAACACAAGCAAAACGGTCTCTCTGGCTTTAGTAATAAGTTTGTGTATATCTGTTCGTAGGTGTGTGTGTAGGCAAATGAATGCAAGGAATGCCAGTGTTTTGGTTTTTTAAAGATTATTGTACAATTCACACTTATATTCACAAAACATTCTGGTGGAAATAGTCAATATTCACTGCTTTTTTCTGCCTATAGTTTCTAGGCTTGATGTAAATTTTATTTCTACCTCCACAACCATCCTTCTTATGTTCAAACATGGCTCTTAAGAACACAAGATGTCTTTGAGAAACGATTCGAACCACCACTCAAATGAAAAGGGGCACTTCTATTATACTAATCTGCTGTTCATTATCAAAGGTGTCTGGCACATCCAAGATATCTCTCTTAGTCTTAGTCTTTTTAAACTCTACTGGAGTTAATTTGTTTCCAAATCCCCATATTTCTTTAATTTTGCCATCCTGATATCTTGACCTTCTTTCATTTCTGGAAGATCTTTAGGTTGTGGAGATCAAAGCTGAAACAACTATTTGGGGCATTCAGTGAACATTGTCCTCAATGTACAGGCTAACATCTTAAACACTGATGTGAGGGATCAGTGGAAAAGATATCTTTCCCCAGCTGTCCATAATGATGCCACATTTTTTGTGAGGAGATGAATTAGCCCAGAGTCTTCTTGTCATTGTAGACAGTATAGTTTAAATTGCTCCATTTACATAGAGAAATTAAATGAAACTATCTTTTATTGTTGTCTTTCTGATAAGGAAACTCTCCTGCTCCCACCAGCCAAACCAGAATTTTCCTTTTGGCAAATTTTGCTTCTGTCTATTCACCTGTTAATTAATACATTATACAAAACCAACCACAGCGCTGACCCCTGAAGTATCACAGAATTTATCTTTCTGCCTGCTGAGAAATGGTCATTTATGCTTTGCTTGTGCCTTGTAACCAGTTCTTAATCCATCAAAGGCCTTAACATTCACTCCATGGTTTCCCATTTTCCAAACAGCTATGTGTGCAGGACTTTATGAAAAGCCTTTGAAAATCTAAATCAATTACATTATATTCTCTTTTAGTACTAGATTCTATTTTTAAACTCTAATAGTGGAGAGAGAAAGAAATAGTATTTAAGCTTTTAGACACCATGGTGATTTATTCATCTCTTATGGTCTTGCATTTAATTGTTTGAGAATATATTTTACATCCTTTCTTAATGTATTCCTCTGCATATGGAAGGCACTGTCTCTGGTTAAATATTCTCTGGATCAAACCAAGCAATGGTGGAATATAACATTGGGTATTCTCTGGTCCTCTTGGAAAAAAGCATTTTTAAAATAATGCATTAAATGTTGCTTTTCTTGTTTTGGTTTTGGGGTTGCTTTTGTTGTTGGTTTTTTTGGTGATATCTTGACCTTTGGATGTCACTTCAGCAAAACTTTAAAGAACATGCTATAGTGCTTTGCAGAATAAAAGCCGTTATTTCATCAAAACCCCTGGATAAATGATCTCATGCTCTCAGGATGATGGTACCTATAAGTTGTACTATAACTACCTGAAATGCCCATAAAACATGAATTTAACATCATTTATTTTTTAAATAGGGTCCATTTTGCAATTTTTAGCTCTCCCTCAGATTCAATATGCTTTTTTTTTTATTACAGCTATGCTTAAATTCATCTTCTTCCTTCTACATTTTGTTTCCCTTCATATCACTTCTGAAAAATCCATCTTTACCACATTTCAGTATTAGCTTTGATAATATCATTGAGCTGCCTTTTCCTAGTGATAAATATCTCTAAAGTTTGTCCTACTCACACTGATAAAACTCTCACAGGCTTATTGCTGAATTGCCAGTAGTGTTGATTTTGAACTTTAGCTCATTCTGATAAAGACAAAATAAATAAAAAAAAAGTCAAAACAGAAGTCAGAGTGTGACCTACTTAAAAACAGCTAGTTACAAAGTTATTATGATAATTTTACAACATGCTAAAAGCTGAACATCTTAATTTCTAGTCTGAATCATGTTATTTCAAATTTCCAGTGTCCTTCCCAGGAGAGTAAGCCAAGTCCTGGCTCTTCCAGGATGGTTTACAGACATCCCAATGCAAGTTGAAGGAGAAAAAAAAAAAAAAAATATTGGAAAATTTTTACAGTCCTTCCCAGCCAGTTCTGGTCCCCTTTGTTCTGTGATTTCTCCTTCACTTCCCGTTCACTCCTTTTCATTACAACCCTGCAAAGTCTACTCTAGTTCCTACCTTTAATTCAGTCCTCTGAACTTTAAAGAATGTCACAGCTTTTTCTTTTCCCTGCACTTCAGAAATCTTGAAAAATAATATTCAACCTCCTTGCCTGTTACTTGATTTATTCCTATGGACAATCCTTTTTACCTGTTTAGAAGCTCATGCTTCTTCCCTTCAGTTGTTACAGCTTCTCAAGCAATTGCTGAGTAGACTTCAATCTCCTCCATATTAAAGTCAACGGGACACTCAGCTGGCCTCGGTCACTGCTAAGACAGGGTGCTGAGCAGTACAAAAGACCTCAATATCCAAATAGAAATTGGGTTCTGTTTTCTGTTATTCCCTTCCCTTGCTTTTCATCTTTTTCTTTGCCTTTTTTTTTCCTCTCTCTTCCTTTCCACCTTTCTCTCTTTCCTTTTTTCATGGACCATCTGTACCAGGATAATTTTATACTTCTGTAGAAATGCTGAATACCAACATAACATTGAACAGGAGCCATCAGTATGGCCCTGCCAACCAATCCGTGGGCTGTGTCTGACTCTGGTTCCCCCCAGTGGGACTGATCCTGACTCCCACCTGTTGGACATCCCAGCCTGGCCATCTCCATCACTGTCCCCATGGAGATGTTGATGCCCATGGCTGGGGCTGCCCCCAGGGAGACCCTGGCCCTTGCTCTGTGGGAAACCAAGCCAAAGAAATTACTAAAACTTCACAGTGCCCAAACAAACAAACAATCAATTAAACCCTGAAGCTCTGGTTTACTTCTGCACACAATTAACATCAACTGTAATCTATGGGTTTTGCCTTTGTTCCCAGCAAGCCCACAGACTCTGTGGTTTTATAGTTTTTATCTTGGATTTATAAGAACGTCAGCAAGTGAGAGTTGAGTTTTTATTTTTGTTTTATAAGACAAGTGCGCAGTTTTAAAAAGACGTTAACCAGTACATCACTACCTAGTACTGCTGTCAGAGATACGAATCCAGCCTCTACCAAGTACTTGGCTATAAAGGCAGTGGGTTAAGTCAAGCACAGGCCAGAAGGCATTAAAACACTGAAACAAACCACCCCATATTTTCCAAAGGCTGTAAATTAAAAGAACAAACAAATAAAACTTTAAGGTGAAAACAGTTATTAAAGTAAGGTTTACACAGTTTCAGTTTCTCAGAAGCTACCAATATTACTTTAATTAGACATGAATTTTCTCCACCCCCAAAAAAATCCCATTAGCAAGGTGTTTCTCTTTCCAAAATAGTGTTCTGTGAATCAAAGCCAGTACTCACATGACATGAAATCTCTGGAAAAGGAGGCTTAACAGAGGCTTTCCTTGCCTGAGCTGATAGTTAAAAGTAAATAATAATTATAAGAGAAATGTAACGTGCTTATTTCCCTTCCATTGTCACTTAATTAAAAATTTCCCAGCTTTCAAAAGCATTTCATATAAAGTAAATATTCAATTAAAAATAAGAAGGAACAAAGACGAAAAAAGTAAGACGTTCATCATTGTGTTCCTCACAGAGATTTTCATATGTGCATCTGTGGGTGGAGCCTGACTCTAAATAAATCACTCTATTCTTGAGTGTTGGATAAAATCTCCGCAGGATCTCAAGGTGATGAAAAGAGTGAATATATAAATATATGTGTCTACTCATAGATACTCGTATCTCTATACCCAGAGAAACATGGATGCAGATGTAGACAGAGACCAGTTCTGGGGGAGAGGGCAGAGCATACACGGGCAGGGCACAGAATGGCATAGGGTGGTCTAAATACCAGTTTCATCGCTTTATTCCAGAGTGAAAAAATGAGTCAGTAAATTCCAACAATCATAGAGAAATAATAATCAATGCCTTTGTAAATGGCCTGAAAAGCTGCAGATAAGAATTGTGCTGTAATACTAATGATCCACATTCACGTCTGGCATAAATTGTTTTAGCTTCATTGGCTCCATTGAATTTGGGCCTATTTTGTCTTCTGAGCTTCTACTGCACAATTTGTACATGATGTATGGTCCTTAACATTTAAAACGTATTTTAATTTTTTTTTTTATTATTATTATTACTCACAAGTTTGGTTACATTTTACAAAATATAAAAATAAGTATTAACTTTAAGGAATAAAGACTCAGTCTTAAGTACTGAATCCCAGCATTAACAAGCTGGTGTTGTCAAGATGCACTTAGTCTAGAGCTTCTAGCACTTATTTATAATTCAAACTATATCAAAAAGTGCATTAAATATGGGATGTAAATATTTACTGTGTCTATTATTGATCTATATGACTGTGTTTTACAACTGTCAGTTACTCTTTTAAAAAATTATTAATAAAACAATTTTACAGAACAGTAGGTCAGAATTTTAGCTGAAGAAAAGGTCTGAAGAAATTTTAGTGATAGGAAAAATTCTTTAAAGTCTCTCTTTTATCAAAAGGAGACTTTAACACAAGTGTGCAACAAAATATTTTGCCATATGAAACTGAACAGATGATGTCCTTTCTGTGAATACATATCCATTCATAGACTTTTAAAATAAGCTAAATTTACAGTACTCATTCCATTGATCTCTTATTGAGAAGTAAAAAATGTGGGAACCAATAAAAACAATTTTCATATCCACCCACCTAAAACCGATTCATATAGCATCACTAAACTTTGAGGAAAAAGAAGCAAACCTTATTTCATTATCGCCAAGCTGCACAGGGGCAAAACCCAACCCTCTGGGTTTAGCCAGATGTAAAGTGAACATGAATGTTGCACAGGAAATAGCCGTGTAGAACCAAATGAAGCATGTACCACAGGCTGAAGATCATGGTACTGATTTCTGACCTTTCAACAGAACTATCTCTCTGAAGCTCTGACAGGACACAGTCCGCGCCAGTTAATTTCTACCGTTGTTGTATCATTGCTGTGAATCTACAGGGATTTGGGATGTTCAAGGCACAACTTTTTAGTCATAATCACCATCGCAAGTGTCCACACTTCAGTTATAATTTCCAATCAATTGTAAATGTCAGAAAAAGAAGATTGACTTTGGACATTGGGATTTATCTGTGCAGTTAGGTTTTGGGGTCCCTTTTAGGGCTAAAATATAATAAGCTGGGGACAACATAACACAATGAGTAATATTAAATCATCCTAACATTTTTTTTTAAGATCACTTTGCTGATTTCTGATCTCAAAGCTAACAGAGAGGTTGCTAGAGCTACAACAGTTTTTGTTTTTCTATCTCATAGAGAGATTTTGTCTGAATGTTCATAGAATCACAGAATGGTTTGGGTTGGAAGGGACCACAAGGATCATCTAGTTCCAACTCCCCCACCATGGACAGGGACACCCTCCACCAGCCCAGGCTGCCCAAAGCCCCATCCAACCTGGCCTTGGACACTGCCAGGGATCCAGGGGCAGCCACAGCTTCTCGGGGCACCCTGAGCCAGGGCCTCAGCACCCTCCCAGGGAAGGATTTCTTTCTAATATTTAATCTAAATCTCCCTTCTTTTAGTTTAAACCCATTACCTCGTCCTATCACTACACTCTCTGATAAATAGTCACTCTCCAGCTTTCCTGTACGTCCCCTTTAGGTACTTGAAAGACACAATTTGGTCTCCCCAGAGCCTTCTCTTCTCCAGGCTGAATAAGTCCAACTCTCTCAGCCTGTCCTCATAGGAGAGGTGTTCCAGACCTCGGATCAATTTTGTGTTGCGTTTGCTGGGTTCTGAACTGGTACATTCTCATTTGATCCTTTTAGGAGAGCATCAGCTCAGACATTTTCAGACATCCACACTACATGCATCTATATCATAGCTGGTCAGTTGCACAGTGAGTGGAGACCCTGTCCGTAAATTTAATGAAATTCAAAGCATGATTCATTCGAACAAATGTAGACCACTGCTTTAAGATGAGAGCACTTGATAGTACTGCCTCCACTGAACAATTCAGATGAACATAGCAACACATAATACTGAGTATAAAGGAGTCTAAAATGATTAGCTTCGACATAATCACCTGCACTTAGATGAACCCAATCACTGCTCGAAGGCAAAACCAGGTTAAAAAAATAATAATAAAAAAAAACCCCATAATGTTTTTTCCAGTCTATCCATCTAGCAGACTTTTCAATTTTTAACTGAATTTTATAACCTGTGTATTTTATAGTTTTTACATATTTTATACAATGTAGATGACTTCTATATTTTTTCAATAGGGTAATATATTTCTAGTTGCTCAAATGTATTTTCAGTGAAAAACTGTTTTGTTTAGAAACAGAACTTCAGTCACCTCCAAGTGCATTCATCTGCACGGACCACAGAGTAATGTTTGTAATCATTTTCTTGAGACACATAATACATAATCAACCAGTTCAGAAGGAATGTGAAGAAAAGGCTGTGTATTATTTACTCAAATCATTGAAACTTTGATGAAGTACACTAGCCTTGATGGGTCTCTTCTTTTATATGGCTTTTATCAATATGACTTCTGCAGTAGCATTGAGTAGAGAATAAAAAACCACTCACGGTCATTAATTTGTTTGTTTATGTCTTGTTTTCAAGCTCAGGTTACCCTCTGAGTTACAGATTTCAGAGAACTAACGGAAAGTTTTATGCGACTTAACATTGAACAATATTTCAAGTAAGCTTACCGGTTTCAGAGAGCAGTTTGGTAGCTTCCAGTACCTTCTCAGTATAAACTCCAGTTTCATAGTTTTCCATCTCTGCATTAATGATGTGAATAACTCTGGCTGCACGGCCTCGGATGGCACCCGCAGTTCTGTCTAGTGTATCGACATCCCCCTCTTGGAGAGCAATCACACACTTATTCACATCTTCCAGAATGTGGTTTTCTGGAATGCAGGGAAAAAAAAATAAAAATAAGGCTCATTTCATTTCGTTCTCCCTCATAGCGAAGCTTACTGATTTGGGTAAATGGCAAATGTCAGCACATTAAAAAATTGATATCTATCCTTACCCAGTTCTGCAAAATAAATAGCGTTCTGTGATACTATGCCACAAAACAGTAAAAATCTCAAGCGTGATATTTATCTTTAAAAGGGACTGGGCTATGTCCTCTAACCTATACCGGGAGTACCAACCTGTAATTCTCTGAAAAACAGTCACAACATCACACCGAATTCCATTATAATGAAAGTGTAATAAAAATCAATCCAAAAAGAAAAGTGGTCAAATATTATTCAGATGCTCTAATAAATAGCTGGGCAATCTTCTGAAGATGAATTTACACATTGCTATAAACATTTAACGTATTTGGTTCAGCGGTGCCTAAATAAGTTAGAAAAGCAAATAAATCATTTTGAAAAGACAACAGCAAGTGGCCTTTGTAGATAGCAGGAGCCTGTGCACAAGCAGTTCATCTCCTTCACTCCATCTATGCCAGAGATTAAGGTGTGAACTTTTCATGACACACAGAATAAACACATGTGACTGTGCGTATTCTGAAAGAAGAGTCAACAACAGTGAGACTTCTCAAATGATGTAATATCAAGGAGGTTTATTGAAATCTTGTGAGTTTTATTGTTTTTTCTCAGCTCAGAATCGGGCCGTCTACTCTCACGTGCTGCAGTATATTTCATGTAATACTCTCACATACAGATAACATGAAAGGATGAAGCAGATTTTGACTAGCTCAGACATTACTTCCCTGCAGACAGTACAGTAAAAATAATTTCAATAATAAAAGTATGACTGCATTTCATATTTGAGCTAATTCACACAGAAACTCGGTGACTCTAAACAGCAACTTCTCTGCAACAGACACATCTAAACTGAACATGAAATGCTGTTCTTTGTAGTAGTAATAAATAAAACAGGATCAATCAGTTCACCAGCTGCTTTTTGTTAATTATACTTGGCCACAAAAAGAGAATGACATAATAATCTTCACTGTTAAAATCCCAAGGCTGGATCATTTGAGGGTTTCAGAAGTGTTTTACATGATGTCAAATTTTAAACTGTAACAACTCTGAATGAAAAATGAAAGTCCCCTGAGTTGTGAATCAGAGTAACTTGCAAGGCAAAATTCTTTGTTTAACATAAAAAAATCCCTCTATCCACATTTAAAAAATGTTGCTTTGTTAAACTATTTCTTCTCTATTTCCTCCTCACAATCTCAATTTTCTTTACCGCAGCATAAACAAATTTTGCCCAACAAGAAGCACTTTCTGAATATGAACATCCGCTGCATTTGGAACATAAAGTAAGTGATTAAAATTATGGTCAATGTTTTCTTGGTAGCCACTATGTTAATGCTAACATGACACTAAACCTGAAGAGGAGGAGGTGTCATTTCTGAGGTACATTTAACCAGACACAAGCCCATTTTGAATGCTTCACAGGTTTAACATCCAGAAATAAAACTACCCTGTGTAAGCTGAGGTTTTGAAGCTTACCCATAGCAGGATCAGACTTTCTGGATGCATGAGATGTTTTCCTATTTTTAATAGAGATGTTTACGGACAGTATTAGAAAGAAATCTAAACCCAGCAGAAATACTACTTCTCAGCTGCCTTGGGAAGTTTGGATCTAAGTCAAGACTATCTCAAAAAACACATTAGAAGAAAATATGATTTGAGAAAAAAAACTAAAAAACTGAAAGTGTCATCCATTCAAATAACTTCTGATTTTATGGACACAAGTGCTTGGAGTGAACAAAGCCCTCAAACAAATAACCGAACGGCCATTTAAGCATGTTTGCCATCCCTTCGGCTTGTGGACCAGGTTTACATTTTACAGCTTGGCCTGCCTTTTCATTTTAGAACTAGGTCTCTTGGAAAGTGTTTGCCAGCTTCAAACGAAAATCTATGTGCTACCAGATTCTGAAGTACCCTTTTATTCTGAGAGTTCATTTTCTTGTCATGGCTTGCAGTAAACACTCTAGCAGGGATGTTGAATAATGGAGTGTAATTATACTAAACCAAACCATTTCCCTGTTACTAATAATAGCAGGATACAACCAAATAAATCAAAGGGGAGGGCAAAAAATAAAATTTAGGATTTTTTTAAAAGGATTAGTTGGGTTTTTTTTCCTCCAAAGATCTTAAAAAATTCATTAGGTAATTTAGGAAATGTCAAGGAAAAAAAATGTAGAATGAAACATAAAATTAAGACAATGCTATCTCTTGATGTTTGGGTCTTCTGTGACATTAGAGTAAGCTAAGCACACTTGGCACACCCTACGTCCTTATTCACAACAATGAAATTCACCTCCTTCAAACTATAATCAGAAAATGAGTTCTGTGGAGCAGACAATTGACCCAAGACATGCAGCGTTTGGCAATTAGAGTCTTCATTGTGTATGACTACATTATAACAATACACTCTGCCACAAGTTGGAGAAAAGACTGTGATGCAGAGTCAATGTCCTTCTCTCCTGGGACCCAGAAGAGCTTCCCAGCTCTCTGGAAATGTACATGCTGGTCGCGTCCTGACAGCATACCTAGATGGGACTGCCTGCTTCCTTTCTTCCTATCCCTCTTCAGGACCTGGTTAACTGGCATGGATGATCAGGGGGCCAGGACTGTGTGGTACATCTGCGCCACTGTTTAGACACAGGTGATCTGAGCAAAGCTACAAAACAGTAAGGAATGTTCATCCTTCCTCCTCTTGCCCACAGCTGCACGAGGACTTCAATAATTTTTGCAAACACTGTCAGCCTGTCACAGGTCTGTAATGCATTTTTAAAAGGTGGCCAAAATCCTACTTCGTGCCTGAGTTGAAACAAAACTTCTCTAGAAGTAGAAGCACAAATAGGACGCTATTTTCTCAGAGAGGAAAAGCTACCCACTGCTACCAGGGATTAACTGGCATGGCTTGCTTGCTCCTACTGAGTGTGGAAGATCAGCATTCCAATAAGGATTGACTAATGGACTAATGATGCTTTCATAATTATAGCTTTTCTCTGCTCAACTCATTACTTTAATTTAGCAGTATATTTTTAGAAGAGTCCCTCGATCTCTGTACCTGAAACGGAGAGGAAATCATCCACCGAAGTGATGTCATCAACAGCTTCAGTGAGAACTCGCACTTGTTTCTCCCACTGATCTTTAAAGACATCCATGTTGTCCTGCGCTACTTTGCTCTGGGGTCGGGCAGCCAACGTGAGTGCAGCGTTTATTACCTGATATTCAAAATCATTTGTTATGAGTAGCAGCAAATTTTTTTGACAAGGGAAAGAACAGAGAGATCACACACAGGTTAAAAATACAGGTTACACCCCATTCGATATGCAGGTCTCAAGATACGAATGCATTTTTCATAGTTTGTGGAAAGCACACAACAACGTAATGGCAAAGGAAAGGCCATAGCCTTCATCTAGGCTCTTTTCCCTGTCTTACCTAGCTGATGCCTTTTAATGCCAAAAGAGTTCTCAAGTACTTTTTAAGAAGAATTTTATTTACCTGTGGGCACAGACTATCAATCTGTGTTGCTGCCATACGGACTAGCTTCACACCTTCTTCATTATTCGAGATTGAACAGGCCAGATTTGCAACCTGCAATGAAATCAGTGGAATAAGAATCAAATTTTAGGCAAGCAGGACATTTCATACCTTTCTCTCTACTCATTGAGCCTTGCTTAGAATAAAAAAATTGGATACAAGAGGAATGATACAGCAACTTCTGTGCTGGTGAACAGAAACCCATGTAGATTATTTCCTTACTAGCAAGCTGAACTAGTCATCCTCACTAGATTTTTCTCAAACTCTTCCTTACTGTCAAGTGTTTCGTATCCTCCTCTAAAGCTTGAAAATAATGTCCTGAGAATTCATACTGAGAATACAGAGCATCCAGATAATTAAGTATATTTCCTTTCCTCACAGTTCCTTCTTCCTTTTATTAACCATCTCCATTATGAATACTAGTAATCAGGCTCATTCATACACTCTGACCTTTGCAAAATAAAGAATAGATGTCCTAACACATGGCATTGCACTTTTGCACCCGTGAACAAAACTCTGATACCTTCACTGATACTGGGAAGTTACATATTTCTCAAGTATCTTCATTGTTTCAGATCCTAATGGTTTTATGCATATTAAAATAATTTTAAATCTCAGGTGAATCTCTTTACTTCTGTGTGATTTTCTGCCCTAAAGTAAAATGTCCATTAACAAGAATATGTCATAACTTGGTCTTATGAAATCTCTCTGCTGAATCCCTCATTCTGTAATGTATGCCTGAAGATCTCCTTCAAAGGTGCAGGAATCTGCTCTGGCACAGCTTTGGGAAGTCTGAACCTCACAAGACTGCAGGCTGTTTGGATAAGATAAAGACAGGGGAGAACTAGAGAGACACCTGAATGAGACCTAGCAATCAGACCATGCCTCCAGACACCACAGAGCTGCATCTCTGTGGCTTGGATGCAGGTGGCAGAGTAATGCTCTCTCAGCTCGTACAGTGCTTCTAGAAAAAAATTCATTCCCAAAAGCTTTGTGCCAAGTCTACGAATCTGCCATGGGTTTTCCAGACAGCAATTCATGACACACCACACATAATTAAGCTCATCAGTGATATTTAAATCACAAAGGTACATTCTGGGAGGGGGGAGATAGAAGATTTTAATTTTTTTTAATCATCCAAAAGCATGGCTCTTAATTCTAATCTACATTAAAACAAACTTATAAAATTTTAAATATGCTTCCTTGATATTATTCACCGTGCCTGAAGGCATAACTATCAGTTGGAAATGATTCATGAATTAGTTCAAATACCCCCATCTTTACAATTTTCCTCCAGTCTCCCCTTGTGGTATTAATCTGTTCTCATCTCCAGTGCACATCGCCACATTAGCCCTGGTCCATCTGTTCTGCATAGAACCTATTTCACTTCACAGTTATGCAGAACGTGGTTTGCATATCTCACAGTGCCGAAGCCCGGGGAAGAAAACAACCTAAGGCTTCAAAGAGTCTTGCAGGCGTTTCCTAGTCAAGATTTTATCATAATGTTGTGATTTTTATTTTCATTTCATGGTGAGACAAATGAGTTAGTCTGTTTGTTAACAGCCTTACAGCGCTCATGTCAAAAACGTTCTCCTAAGCTGACATCTTCCAATTAATTTACCATTTTCTGTAGTGACTTCTTTGCACACATCAAACAGACCACTTTAATCTTCATGAGAAACAAAAGCTAAGCAAGATAATAATTAGAATGCATTAACATGAGTGGAAATTACAGACCTTAAAAACTAGCAAACGGCATTAGGTTCAGCAAAAGCCGTCTCCTTGTATTTTAAATAAGTGGTTTTTCAGCTTGCCCTTTCATTTTGTGATTATCATGATGAAAATCTGTCCTAAGGCTTCAGATGCACCATATATCTTATTTTTTCTTAGACAACAGTGAGATGTGTGACTGAAAGGGTCTGGGTGTCATGAAATGGCAATCAAACTAATAAGCAGGTCTTTGAGTTTTCTTGGAAGTTTTCTACTTTTGCAGAAAAATCAGTGAAAATAAAACTCTCTGTCTCTGTTCATTGCTCTTTCAATAGAATCTGATGAAATAATATTTGGATATTGCAAAGTGTCCTGATTTTCCAAGGAAGGATACAGACATAACCAGAAAAAAACTTTTTCTCCTTTTTTTTTGTAAAATAATTTAGATTTCAGTACATTGTTTTGGATGTTACTATCAATACAGAAGTACAAATGTAATCTAGGCTACATTAAATATGCATTTATATGCAGTTATCTATTTGAAAAAAAAAAGAAGATACATATCATGTGTAATCCTAATCTAAATAGTTTCTGTGGTATAATTCAAGACTTGCCCAAATATAGCCCTGTACCATCACCAGTCAGAAAGCAATACCGCTTTTCCAATTCAGCAGGGAGTATGCCAGCCTGTACCATGGGAAGATCTGGTTATGTCAAATAAGTATAGAGATAAGCAAATCCTACAAAGGTAGATGCAATCTGAATAAAATGGAAATACTATGACTTTATCCAGAACTTACTTTTAAACCACGGCAAGAAATAGGCATTACTTGCTAAAGCCTGCATTTCAGTGCCATCATGAAAGCATTCTGTGAAACAGTGCAAGTTTTGAGTGCACTCAGTCACCAGACACACCACTAATTATTCTGACTGACTTTGTTATGGAATACAAAATCAAGTTACCATCAATTAAGATTCTTGGCACAGCAAGGTCTATACGCATGCTCTTAGTAGATAGAAACCCTGAGGTAATTCAACATGCTTTACCCTGCTATAAATTCAGTAACTTCAGATACATCTCCTACCAAAACTATGACCAAAAGAGCTTAGACCCAGTTCTACCCCCACTTAGTTGAGACGCTTTGGTTAGGTGTCAAGCTGCCCTCTTTGGATAACAGATAAAAAGAGAAAGGTACTTCCAGGGACTGTTTCAGGTCTTTGGTTGACTATCTCGTCCTCTAGAAAAAGATATTCCTGAAATAAAAGAGGTTTTAATAGTGCATTATAACTTGTTTTGCATGTGCATATTAAATACAACATGTTTTGTGAAGTTCCCAGACTCTTCAAGGTTGGCGATTCGTCTAACATGCCACTCTCGAGTTAGATGGAGCAGATAGTTTGGAAAGGAAAATAAAAAGGCTGTATGTTACCATAGCGGCCAATTTGCCAAAACTTTGATTTGATAGCCTGTACCTTTACGCTTCAAGTGCTCTGCCTGCACCAAAGCATTGAAGAGGAGATTTAACAAGAGGCTGTGGAAGTAACCAGGTAATTAATTTATCTAATTTTTTTTTCCTCTCTTTTTTTTTTTTCTCTGTTTACTAAGTTCCTTGAGCATACTGAATTCACTGATTACCTAAACAGAACATAAGTTTGCATTAAGATCAATGTGAACTGTCTGAAGACTATATATATGAATGAATATATTTTGAATACCAAAATAAATGAACTATGAATCATCCTCAAAATGCGTGGAAAACTTAACAACAGTGAAACTGCTGTGTAGATAAACGTTATGGTCCAGAATTTCAGGTCTGCTAAGCCACTCTTATACCATCAAAACAATTGCTAAACACCTTAAACCTGTCCTGCAAGAGCACAGGAAAGTAATGTGCAAGAAAATAAATGCTCCAGCTCCAGCGCTGCTGTATTTTTCTGCAATCACCAAAGTCACTGAACCAATCTCATAACTGGGGAGGTAAAAAAGTGCCTACCAATTACTAATTGGTATTAATTTCCTATCACTGGCATTGATAGTCTAAGATGCAATGCTTCAGCTTGCTAGATATCTATCTTTAATCCTCTCACTAGTTCTGTTAGTTTCAATTATTTGAAATGCATGCAGGATCAGTCCCACTAACAAGTATTTGCATGTATTTTGTTGCATTTCACCCTCAAGCAGTTTTCTGCTGTACAGCAGATGAGGGTAGGGGAAGATTTTGTTTCTAATGTAAATTTTTATTACCCTTGTTGAAAAGACATACCATGGACAGGATTTATTCTACAGATATATGGGAGCTGGAAGTGTAAGTACTGTATGGCTAGGCGGTGCCTACACTTCTTTTTCACTAGCTAGCAACTGAAGTGCATTTTTGCACTGTTTTTCCACACATACTACCTAGGATGGAAAAACTATATTCCCGCCATAAAATTGCACTCCAAGTTACAAAAGTAATCAAGGATCTTATATACCAATTTGCTTTATTTTTACACTGGTGAAAATCAAATGTAGTTACCTTTAACTGTGTTTTTAAACTAGACTATTTCCAGTTTTGACTTGAGGTCTTGGTATTATTAAAGGTAATTATGACCCTCAAAATGTATTGCCCTTTGGTTCAAACTTAAATTCAAAGATTTAACATGGCCACTCTGAATTTAACCTAACTGCAAAGGTGCAAAAAAAGAAATCCATTGCTTAGAGCAAAACTGTAGAAAAAGGGACTAGCATATGCTATGGCAAAGGAGCAATATCAACACAAAGGCTGCAGAATACTGTTGCTGATGTTATTTTAGTAGTCTGGTTTTTAATTTTTTATTTTATTCTTTTTTTCTACCACAGATTATTTAGAAGAAATTAATAAAAAAGTCTCTATTCAGCTTCCCCAACCATTTAACCATTCTAAGGTAGAGAGTGCAATCTATTTATATCTTAGTGTTGTTTCTTATTTGTAAATATGGGTGAGTTTGCATTTTTTTTAAAATTTTTTTTTTTGTTTTGGGTTTTTTTTTCAACTTTTGTTATACTTGTCTTTCCTATGTATGTGATTTGTTTCTTCACTGTGGTTAACTGAAATATTAGGAAGAAGAAAATTTAAAGCAAGCTATTATTTTTTTAGGGAAATACATTATAACTTAAACAAACCCAAGATATCGTCAAACTTACCTCTCTACACCACACATTCGAGAAAATGAAACTTGAGTTATTCAGCTTGATTTGAAGGTGGTATAACTCTTCTGTAACATCTACAATGGACTAAAGCTAAGCAGATAACCATAGAATGGCTTGGTTTGAAGGGACCTTTAAAGACCATCTGATTCCAACCCCTCTGCATAGGATCAGGTTGATCAGGGCCCCATCCAACCTGTCCTTGAACATTGCCAGGGATGGGGCATCCACAACTTCTCTGAGCAACCTGTTCCAGTGCCTCACCAGCCTCACAGGGAAAAATTTCCTCCTATAATCAGTTACCACATTTCAGCTGATGAGTTGTAACTTGCTGAACTATGGTATCTTGGCTATTTGTAATTATTTATCCATCCACTTAGTAATTTTTCCAGATATTGTTCCAATCTCTGAATCTTTCAAAATTTTGACATATATTAATGTTGGTACTGCTGTATGCAGTCCAGGGATATTCATGGAGCCATAACTAAGGCATTTTTTCTAAGGGAGAGTGCAGAGTTGAAGCTCAGTTACCCAACTTCATTATCCTCACTCTATTCACTCAAAAATTATGAGCAAAACTCTATTTATCACTAGATGGGATATTTTTGCACATACACAAACAAGTGCCAAGAGTCAGAATATCACTGAGAGTACATATTGCAGCGGATTCCTCTTCATGCAGTGCAGTGCCAGTTTGTACTACCATGAAAATATGAGGCTGTGGTCTCTTTCTCAGTACCTATTCCATATAGCATGGGAGGAACCTCATACTGGATCACGTTGCCAGTTGTCCCTCATTTATATTAACCATTCATGTAGCTTTATCTAAACAAGAGATGTATTTTTAAGTTATTCACATGTACATGAATTCACGTGTATTAAAAAATCTACTTGTATGCACAGCAGTAAAAAAGGCATTTTTCTAAATTAGTAATGATCTAATTTACTGAGTTTGACATTTGCTCTGAAATTTTTTTAATACCAAACCTTGAACGTATTTAATATAAACTGCTCAGACATTTACAATATTCTATACATATCTAAGCAAGTCAACAACAGCAGGATGTTAGAAAGATAGAGATAATTTAAAGCACAACAGTTAAATGTTTTATTTCACATTCTATATACTGCTCACTGAACCTGTGAAAAACTCTTTTCACTTCTCAAAAGGTCAACAGCATATTCCCTCATACCTACTACAGGAATAAGGTTTTTCCACTCACTCAGACTCCCTTGAGATTTCCTTCATATCAGATTTAGTTGAAAGAGCCTTAAGAGCTTTCTGCTTTTGGTAAAGTTCACAGTAACTCTGACTTGAATAAATTCAGTGGGTCTTGGACTGAGATTTTTTCAAAGAAACTTAAGAGTGTTAGAAACCTCATGTGTACTGAAAGCTCAATTCAAAATGCAAAAGTCTGAGCTTTGGACAATTTCAGTGAAGTACTGTTAATGCAGTATTAATCTCCTCCATTTTCTAGGACCGTTCTGGTACATGACATGATTATTGCCTATAGGATAGAAGTGAGATAAAAAATGAAACACCTTGAAAAATCCTTCTACATTACTATTTTCATAACTGAAAAAACACCACATTGTTTCATGTTCAGTTATAGAGCTGCCAGTAAAGAATACAAGAAAAGGATATTGTATCATGTCTAATTCTTGATGTTTAATATTAGACAATAATAATGATTTTAGATATCAATAAAAAAAGATATTCACCAGGAGTAAATACTGATTCTTTTTTTTTCCTTTTCCTTTTTACATGGAATTTGACCATACAACTATTTCTTCCTGAAACCGGTCAAGTTCTGGAAACATCTTAAGTTTCATTTGTAAAATTATTCAAGGAATGCTGCTGGGAACTTAAGAGTGGAGCACTGCCCAGAACTATCAACCTGCATCCTCAGCTAGAACAAACAGGCTCAGAGCTGTTCCAGTTAGCATACATGAAGACCTGACCCCACAGTTAAAAGTTTAGGCATACATCTGTCAGGAGTTCTGTGTTGCACCAGCTCTAAATATCTTGACATTCAATGACTTCAGAAAAGTGGGTGTAGATGTTAATTCCCAGAGCTGAAATCAATAGAAATGCTTTCTGCTCTGACAGAACACTCCCTTGGGAATTACAGATGATCCTCCTTCATTTTCGTAAGAGTGTGTTTCTGAGGCATTCAGCTGGAATACAATTAATTGATAGTCAGTAGTAATGTTGACCTCCCAGCTGGCCAGCAGGGAGGGAGATGAGGACAGCAGAAAAGGGCTTCTCTCCTGAGGTTCACTCCCACAGGAGTTGGGAACTCCGCTTCAGATATATGGGATCTCTCTTTTCAATGATTTCCTTGCTACAATGATGTGATTTCTGAATTTTCTCTGTGTACATATGCATCCATTGCTGAAGAAATAGATAGCAAACCGGCAACGTAAACCAGGAAGAAAAGCAGGACTTAGAGTTAAGACCAGATTCCTACTTTAATTTTAACTGGCCTTGAGCAATATAACATTGCACTGATAAAATGCAGCAAGTCTTTCTCCAACAAGAAGGCAACTTATAAAGCTGTAGGGAATCTGTTCCCTATTGTCCATCTACTCAGGTGGGCCATGAAGCAGATATCCTGCTCTAAACCACATAGCTAACACAACTGCCAAGTCTAGGTAGTACAGCCAGAATTGATTAATTCAATTTGCCGATTTTTTGAGTTACAGGAATCAATGTGTTTTACATTGCAATGGTTCACATTTATTTTCATCCTTTCACAGAAAGCAAAATGTCCAACTTGTAAATGTAAATGTGCACAAAATTCCTTCCGTGTAGGTCTGAATCCAGCAAACTGTCTCAGTGCTCTTTCACCTCTGCTAGCAGGATCGGGTTAATTTTCTATTTAACAATAAGTAAAGGTTTTCTTACAACATTCTTCCATACATAGTTAATTCATACTGAAAAAAACAGTGACCAAAGAATACAGAGGAACACCAAAACCTATAGCAACATCTCTGAAGTGCCAGACAACAAAACCTTTAAGCAACAGTAACTTTTATGTTCCAAAACATGCAAGAAGGCCAAAGGAATTTATTGGTATACTAATACACTAGGAAGAAATTCAGGGTGTCTGTGTACTAATTCTTTCTGGTCAATCTGCAATCAAGGCCAGTGCGATTCAAACTCATAATGAATTATGAACAATATATACTGAAATAAGGGACAAGAGAGGAGTTGGCGTTCTATGGAAACAAGATTTACAAGACTGCAATGTGTACGAGTTGATCCCATAAAGCTATTTTGACAACATATCCCTGGCAGTGCTATAATTAATAGATATTAATAGCAAGCAGTTACCAAAGCAGTACGTCTATCTAATAACAGTCCACTATTTTGGCAAATAATTCAGTGACCCTAGAATAGGGATGCATGCCTGACTGGGCTGTGTTAATTAAACGTTAGTTGTATTATCAGGAAGCTATATTTTGATATTTGTTGAAGAAAAACAGAGGATCATGGTAGGAACTCAAAAAAAGTTCACAATAGTTAAAGAAGTTTTGAAGATATTAACACAGTGTGATATCAGAAACCCTAGGGTATAAACAAGTCACAAATTATAATTGCTGATCCCTAAAGAAACAACTTGTGAGTTAGATGGAACCAATTTTAGGGCTGATATTGAGCCGATAAAGAAAGAATTCCATAACAATTCATCACAGCTGCTAGTGATTGATAGCACAGGTGGGGACATCTTTAAATTCTATGTAAGCATCCAACAATAGCACCTCGTTCACATCAAAACCCGAAAATTGGGTATGCATAACTAGTCACTCTGCTATCCTGCATTGCTATCTACATAAATATTATTTTATTATCATAAAATCATAGAATGGTTTGGGTTGGAAGAGACCTCAAAGATTATCTAGATCCAATCCCCCTCCCATGGGCAGGGACACCTTCCACTAGACCCTACGCTAGATCAGATTGCCCAAAGCCCCATCCAACCTGGCCTTGAACACTGCCAGGGATCCAGGGGCAGCCACAGCTTCTGTGGGCAACCTGTGCCAGGGTCTCACCACCCTCACAGGGAAGAATTTCTTTCTAATATCTAAATCTAAATCTCCCCTCTTTTAGTTTAAACCCATTACCCCTTGTCCTGTCACTCCCTCCCTTGTAAACAGCCCCTCGCCAGCTTTTCTGTAGGTCCCCTTTAGATACTGCAAGGCTGCAATTGGGTCTGCCTGGAGCCTTCACTTCTCCAGGCTGAACAAGCCCAACTCCCTCAGCCTGTCCTTGTAGGAGAGGTGCTCCAGCCCTCTAATCAACTTTGTGGCCTCCTCTGGACTCACTCCAGCAGCTCCATGTCTTTCCTGTACTGAGGATTACAGAGCTGGAGGCTGTACTCCAGGTGGGTTCTCACAAGAGTGGTGAAGAGGGGGAGAATCCCCTTCCTCACCCTGCCGGTAATGCTGCTTTTGATGCAGCCCAGGACACAGTTGGCATAGTTATCATTAAGCGGAAATGTACCTCTAGCCCTTGTGCTTCATCCATGACCCTGCCTTTGAGGTAAGGTTAAGATTTGTGACCAGTGTGCTGGTCATGCCCTAACTGACACAAAAGACCACATCTGTGTCAAGATAAGTGTCCCACTGAGGGAGAATTCAGCTTTTTGCATATTTGGCCTACTTGGCAGCCTGGAAGCACTGGTTAGCACAAACACTTATTCAGCCACAGCTCATGCTGCATTTGTCCAGTTATAAAATAGAATATAAAATAGGAAACATGGAAGGAGGCTTTGAAGATAAGATTAGGAAGTTAATGGGGATGAAAGAATATGGGCATAGATGGAAACTGGAGACACTGCAAAATTACAAATGGTGATACACCATCATAAAGACTGGAGAAAAACTATAGGTATTGCAGGAGAAGGAAGATTGCTGGTGTGAAAGAAATCTGAGGTTATCATGGCATGTAGAATGCAAATTTATTTGTAAGAAATCAAGACTTATTAGTTCCCTTCCCCTCAGACAAAACCTTTTAAAATACTATGATTACCTTCACTGGGGTGAGCGGAGAGATTTTTATTTAGAATAATATTTTAAAGGCTTACAAAGTCACATTCAGATAAAGATTGATTTTATTTGTATTCAATTTTTGTGTTTTTACAATAATTTAGTAACAGTTCAACAGTAATGCAGATTGATGTCATCTGCTCAGAACCAGCATGTACAGACAAGGAAACAGAACTAGATGTTCCCTTTTCTATCCATTGTGTCAGTATGCTTTAACCCTGGTATGAAGAGAGCTCATACTGGCTCAAAACATCATTTGGTTTACTCAGCTGCTTAGTAGCTCTTTTTCCTGGTAATACATCCCTTTTCTCTTGGAAAAGTCATATTTAGGATACCTATTTTTTTACAATATGAGTGTATGACACCAAGTAACAAAGACCCAGAGTATTAAACAGAAAAGCAATATGTTGATATAAGGGATATTTTCCCATTTCTGTATTATAAAAAAGAAGTCAACCAATTACTCCTCCCTTTCTGGCCTATCACTATTTGGCCATACTGTTTGTATAATCAACAGGCACATACAGATGTTTAACAGCAGCTGCAATTATACCAGTGAGCTAACCAGAGCCAAGACACAGACCTGAGCACTTGCACACACTCATCCACATTTTTCAGCTGTGAACATAATCCTTAGCAGAGCTATAGACTAAAACTACCTCATCTGTGTAAGACATGGTCTCGCTTATATCTGTTAAAAAGATGCAGGCAAAAGAGATGGCACTGAGAAACCCTACATTTCAATTTGTTCTTACAGGTAAGCAAAAGACAATGAAAAGAGAAAAACTGCATTTATATTTAGTCCTTGTGCCTTTGCTGAAATGAGAATACATTATTAAAAAAACAGTATTAATTATTCACATGTGCTGGAATTGATATCCTCAAATTATATTTTCTCTTAATTTAACACTGCATTCTTATGGGGTTTTTCAGAGAAATTTGTGTTTGTTATAGTACTAATAAAATGTGAAAATTTTCATCTTAGTTGTAAAAACAATCATATGGCTTAATTAAAAACTTCTACATTCTGACTCAGTCTTGCATTTATCCCAGTTCTCACACGTTTGCAGTTCTATGCAAGAAAGCTGATTACCTTTTCAAAGGATCATCATTAGCTCATAAATAACCAAAACCATTTGAACAAAACCAGGATTATTGCCTGAGTTTTAAAGTGCTGTTTCTGGCTTTTTCTTTGNTTTTCTGAAACTGAGAACTCAAAAAAAAAAAAAAAAAAAAAAATTCATACGAATGCAGCTCACACGAAAATAGTTTTTAATAATGAGTTTTTATATCAAGAGCTCTTCGTGTGACTTTTACCACTAAACACAAAATGGGAATGAAAGCATAACTAAGAAATCAAAACCTGCGTCAAAAATCTGAATAGGACTGCAGAGATCTTTAATTCACTGTGCTTTGATTTATATGCCTCTTGGCATGCAGAGATCAGTATAATAAATCCATTGTCTCTGCTATTACACTTAATGGTAATACCAGTATGCATTTGGGCTCCTTTGTAAACTGCTAGTTCAAAGTCTGTGGCCAGTGGGTCCATGACAAAGCTGCAGAGTCTCGCCACCTATCCCCCTTCAATTTTTAAGCTTTTGACTAATTTAATTCAAATTAACAGAAGTTTTTGCCCCAGTGAAAATTAAATTCCTAAAATATAATTGAAAACAGGCAACTGTTTTGAGGACACAAACCATATTAGCCTCTTAAAGTCTCACTGAGGAATGAGTTTACCTGGTAGCATACACTGTGGAATTTGTGTAGGCAAGAGATTTCATACATTCTGTGGGAAAGCTGCACCTGGATCTGACACTTGAACACCAAATACAAACTTCTAAGGAACCAGGATTCATAATGTCTAGTCTTTACAGAACTGCTTGTCTCATAAAAGATATCACTACAAAACTAGAGCAATAGTTGCACATCTGAAAAATTTTCAATTAGGAAGTAGGAGAGTTATGCTGTTTCTTTGGGGTTCTGTGTTGGTTACAAGACAACAGATTTGTAGTAAGAAGATGCTTTATCATATTTTTATAGGGACCTATGACCTTTGTGATATGGTTAAGCCAACACTGTTAATATCACTTCAGGCATGTGAAACCCTAGGTTGAGCTGAACTGCTTCGGGCTTTGGTTTCTTGTTTCCATAAGAACTAGGGGAGGGTGTCCCTGCCCATGGCAGGGAGGTTGGAACCAGATGATCTTTGAGGTCCCTTCCAACCCAAACCATTCCATAATTCACAATTCTATGACAACTTTTCTGTAAATCACCACTAAAATTAGCTACAGGAGAATATAGAAATTACTAGAGTAGATTTTCTCTGTGTTGATTAGAAAGCTCTCCTTCATCACATTACAGGTCATCATTCAGTTTTCCAAGATCTGTCTTTATATTAAGTGATTCCCAAGATATCATTCTGGAACAGGAAAAAACCTGAAAAATACAGGAAATGCAAGGACATATACAATAAAATGGGCCTGAGCCCCCTCTTCACCCCATTCCACGCTGCTTGGAGAAGCAGTAATTAACTGGTGGATGAAGTGACCAAACCATTGTCCATCCCATTTGAGAAGTCGTGTCAGTCCAGTGAAGTTCCCACTGACCGGAAAAGGGGAAACATAATCCCCATTTTCAAGAAGGGAAAGAAGATGACCCAGGGAACTATAGGTCAGTCAGCCTCACCTCCGTGCCAGGCAAGATCATGGATCCTCCTGCAAACTATGCTTAGGCACATGGAAAGTAAGGAGATGACTGACGACAGTCAACGCAGCTTCACAAAGAACAAATCATGCCTGACAAATTTGGTGGCCTTCTACGATACAGTCACAGTGTCAGTGGACAAGGGAAGGGCAACTGACATTGTTTACCTGGACTTGTGCAAAGCATTTGACACTGTCCCGCATGACATCCTTGTCTTTAAACTGGAAAGACATAGATTTGATGGATGGACCACTCACTGGATAAGGAATTGACTGAATGGCCGCATTCAAAGAGTTGTGGTCAACGGCTCCATGTCCAAGTGGACATCAGTGACAAGTGGACTTCCTCAGGGGTTGGTACTGGCACCAGCACTATTTAACCTCTTTGTTGGCAACATGGACAGTAGGATCAAGTGCACCCTCAGCAAGTTTGCCGACGACACCAAGCTGTGTGGTGCAGTCAACACGCTGGAGGGAAGGGATGCCACCCAGAGGGACCTTAACAGGCTGGAGAGGTGGGCCAGTGCTAATCACATGAAATTCAACAAGGCCAAGTGCAAGGTCCTGCACATGGGTTGGGCCAATCCCAAGCACAACTACAGGCTGGGCGGAGAATAGATTGAGACCAGCCCTAAGGAGGACTTGTGGGTGATGACTGATGAAAAATTCACCATGAACTGGTAGTGTGCGCTGGAAGCCCAGAAAGCCACCCGTGCCCTGGGCTGCACCAAAACCAGTGTGGCCAGCAGGGCAAGAGAGGGGATTCTGCCCCTCTACTCCACTCTTGTGAGACTCCACCTGGAGTACTGCCTCCAGCTCTGGAATCCTCAGTACAGGAAAGTACACAGCAGTGAAAGTCCAGAGGAGGGCCACAAAGTTGATCAGAGGGCTGGAGCACCTCTCCTACGAGGACAGGCTGAGGGAGTTGGGCTTGTTCAGCCTGGAGAAGAGAACGCTCTGGGGAGACCTAATCGCGGCCTTCCAATACCTAAAGCAGATCTGCAGGAAAGCTGGCGAGGGGCTGTTTACAAGGGCAGGGAGTGATAGGACAAGGGGTAATGGGTTTAAACTAAAAGAGGGGAGGTTTAGATTGGACATTAGAAAGAAATTTTTATTGTGAGGGCAGTGAGACAGTGGAACAGATTACCCAGAGAAGTTGTGGAGGCCCCAACCCTAGAAGTGTTCAAGACCAGGTTGGATGGGGCTTTGGGCAACATTGGCTGGTGGGGGGTGTCCCTGCCCAAGGCAGGGGAGTTGGAACTAGATGATCCTTGTGGTCCCTTCCAACCCAAACCACTCTATGATTCTATAATTGCAGACATGAACATGTCTATATAAGGTGATGGACACTAACAGTACTTTTTTGGAACCCATAGATGGCTCATAGATGCTCCATAGATGGGAGCAGGTGAGGAATAACAACTCCCTATGCTGTTCTTTCAAAGAAACTTGATTTGCCTACTCCTAATGTTGGGAACATTCTGGCCAAGTTTGATTACTTTCATCAGGAGACCAGATACCACAGGAACATCCGTTTCAGTACACTGACATTAATATAATATTACTACAAGTCATGGAAATTGGAGCTGAAAGCAACCTTGACAGATGATGCTCCTGTCTGAAGGCAGGATCAGCTGTAGCTAAACCATTCCTGGCAGATGTTTGTTTCACTTAGTCTCATAAGTCTGCATTGATACCAGTTGTATGGATTTCTATTCCTGTACATGAAACATTTAATTAAGGAAAACAAATAGCAATAGTGTGTGACGAGGTCAGATTTACTAGACCAACTGCAATGAGTGTGCACTAATCCGTGCTCAGGGCCCATTCAAATACCTATTACAAGATTGAAGAGCGACAGCAAGAAGAAAAAAAAGAACCACAAACAAAATGAAAAAACAAAACCCCACCATTTTTTCTCTCTGCTTCCTTCTCCTGTGCAGACCTGCTGTTAGCTAAAATATGGATCTGAGATATTAGACTTCGTGAGCGAAGAGAATAGGAAAAAAACTCAAACCACATTTATCTACTGAACAGCAGTAAGGCTATTTGCATCCATTAGGAATAAATTCACAGAACTTTAATACTTTGAAAAGATACAAACCAAAAAAATGGGATCTGCTGAGAAGCTTCATACATCAGTGTAGGTGACAATTTTAGCTTAAAAAATTTGCACATCCCTTCATACTGTCTTTTTTGGCATGTGCATTTCTGTGCTTGAAAGGCCACCACAAAAATTATTAGTTGAGCCTAAGGAATTCATCTTGTAAATTAGATTTCCACATATTACCCAGGCTTTTACAATATCTTTATGCACTTGGAAGACCAAATAAAAAAAAAAAAATTAAAACGTATCTTTGAAGGATTTTTCTTTCTCTGACATGTTATCTTCAGAACAGGTGACATGCTGGTTCCTCTGAACTTTTTAACACATTGCTATTGCCGTCTCTCCTCAGACGTCTGTAGTATCTTAGACTCCCCAAATAATGCAAATATAATGATAACATTTTTGATCACTACTTATGTTATTTAAAATGGATGGTGATCAGCTCATTTCTCTTTATGTGAAAACCAGTCCCTGTTCGCACAGTGTGAGATACCAGCGGAAGCCCTGAACATATTAAAATGTGTTAGAAAATTTTAAATATAAATCCTTTAAATTGTGCATGTGAGAGTAAGAGACAGAGGGGGTTCAAGTGCAGCTATAAACACGAACAATCAAGCACTTGCATGGTAAAGAACTGCAGATCACACTCAACATTTCACTTAATAAATTTCTAGAGTAGAAATACAAACCTCACCACCTCTAACATAAAATGACCAAGCTTCTTCATTCAATGCATTCAGTGAAACAAAGATGAAGATCCCCAACTGATGTACAGCAGCTTTGTTCCACTTCAGCAAAATTTCAGTGATATACAACCGCCTTGGCTCATACAACACTCTTTTGCCAATACATTGTAGCTTTGACAAACCAAGGTAGAAATTAATTCCACAATCAATCCACTGATGATACAGAAATTGTAGTAAATGTTGCTCTGTTTTCCCTTGTCTACACGTACAATGGCATTCCAGAAATGTTTACCAGACTCTGTATAAAGTATCTTTGTAGTGCCAGCCCATGTATAGAAAGAGGTAAATAAACCAGGATTTTTTAAAGGTGTCAATTGATTACAAAAGTTTTTCTTTCATTAGCATGAAGGCACAATTAGTTGACCAAAGAATGTATTGTAGTATATATATTAAAAATGTTATTGCTACCAGAAATAATGAAGAAGGTATTACAAAACCATATTGTTCCTATATCCTTTCATTCTTCTAATTTGTATCTTTTTAATGGTTAATTTATTATGAATTCACTGAACAATCATCAGCATATATTTCCACTGCTACAATCTGGAATTTATTCATCTAGCTGCACACTGGGATTTGTTTAGTTATCGGGGGTCAGTGAACATGTAACACAGTTTTATAAACTGATATTGAACAGGAAGAAACTGCATTAGAATGAAGCCAGAATAACAATAAGCCAAAAAGAGTCAGGTGAGTATTTCTTGCTTCAGCTGTTATATACACACATTTTTTTCACTGTCAGGAAACTGATGCTTTATTTTATTTTTAAAATCCGTCCTTTCTTTCCATTACAAATTTTTTTAGCTGTTTAAACCCCTTGGCAGCTACCATGATGACGGCCTCCCGCCAGCAAAAAGGGCAGGGGAAGGAACGGCACAAGTGGTCTGACAGCGCGTGGCTGAACGAAGCCTATGGAGGGTTTCATCCCAGAGACAGCAATTCCCAAATGGCACTTTTCAGTGCTAAAAGCTTCCAATACTACTTTCTAACCTCTCTCTCTTCAAAAAATTACAGTCAGCTATCAAATCATTGATTCTTTTATTTCCATATATTTAGCATTATACGGTTATCAGCTTCAGTAGAATTAATCCTGATTTACATCAGCGTGAGTGACAGGAGGAATCAGCTCAGTACTTTGAGGAAAACAGCTGGTGAAAGTGTTTATTCGCATAAACCAATTCCATTTCTGAATGAATGGAAACGTAACCTACCCTCGACTGTTCCCATCCGAGAAACTACCTCTTCTGAGAGATGACAGCCAGTAGCCTATTACCTGCTCCTTATCATACTAACGTTATACTATAGTCTCAAGAAACACATCAAGAAATAACGTAAAATCATACAGAATTCTGCAGTACCACAAGAGTGCCATTCGGATTAGTTGTGAATATATTGCTGATGCATGTTCACCTGTTTGGTTAGACTTACAAAAAATAGCATCACAGACATACACTCATGCAGCGGTTCAGGATTCTTTGATTATAAAAACTTGAGGAAAAATATTTTTTCAGTTTATCAACTGAGGCCAAAATTCCTAAATTTTCTTTTCCTAGGTCAAAACCCAATATTAAAAAAAAAGTAAATGGACTTGTCCTGAGGATATTTGAATAGAACAGACCTTAAGTACGCTGGTGTTTTCTCAACATCAGCTTTACTCCTTTTGGAAGTTCACAGGAGAACAGCTGATTTTCATGTGCTAGTCCCAGTTTAGGCAAGCATTCAATTTGAGAAGGGAGCACAGAGGTGATTTACATTGAACATCTCAATCTCATTTCAAGAGAATGGCTTAAATGCAAACACAGTCAAGTTGAAAGTCTTAATGTTCTACTTGAATTCACAGGATTTATGAGAAGGGAGAAAAACCTACATGGTTTCAACAGGTTGAGAAATGCTAGTTTCATCGACGTGGACTAAAGGAACCCAAATTCACACACAGGACACTCAAACTAACATTTAACACTCCAGATGACATTCGACGCTGACATTCAAACTAACTTTCCCGCTAAGAATAAATCTTCTTTTGAAAAGTTCTAAATATAAAATAGGGCAGATACTGAATTCATCTATACTGGTATAATTAGACATACTGGACTGAATTCATGTTCTTACTCTCGATTTATGCAGTGTAACCGAAGCCTACCGTTCAGTCTTCAGACAAATGCCAAATATGCCACTGAGAGTGCTCGAGTGACAGTTCTTTCTGCTCAGAAACATTGTTCAAATTGGAATTGAGAAAAGATACCCAAATATGCCAGTGCAAGCTTGCAGTATTATCGTGAAAGATTCCAAAATATTTTGAAGTAGTTTTATCTGCTTTCAGAATCACTCACTGGCTTTAGTAAGCTGCTCTTCACATTTCAACTGCACTCTTGTATTCCCCAATGGCCTACAGGGAAGTACTGCTTTTCCTTCTTGGTGAATAAATGGCTCTATTTTTCAATGGAAGGCAGCCTCTGCTTTCCAGATCTCAATATATTAACCTCAGTATACGTAACGTGACCGTATAATGGCAAAAGCTGTCAATCCTTACTTGTGCATCTGTGTCCCCACTTCCACAATACCCTTATGGTTCCTTGGATGTCTACGTCAGTGTGCAGAGTAGTTAGTCCCTGCCATGCTGGTATCATAGAATTATTTAGGTTGGAAAAGACCTTTAAGATCATGAAGTTCAACCATCAACCTAGCACTGTCAAATCCACCAGTAAACCATGTTCCTAAGCACCACATCTACACATCTTTTAAATACCTCCAGGGATGGTGACTCAACCACTTCCCTGGACAACCTGTTCCAATGCCTGACACCCTTTCGGTGAAGAAATTTCTTCTAATATCCAATCCAAACCTCCCCTGGCACAACTTGAGGCCATTCCCTCTTGTTCTATGATTTGTTACTTGGGAGAAGAGACTGACACCCACCTCACTACAACTTTCTTTCAGGTAGTTGTAGAGAGTAATCAGGTCTTCCCTCAGCCTCCTCTTCTCCAGACTAAATAACCTTCGTATTCAACCAGATGTTGACCAACACTCCCAGGTCCTTTTTGGCCAGGCATCTTTCCAGCCAGTCTTCCCCAAGCCTGTTGCATTGCTTGGGGTTGTTGTGACCCCAGTGCAGGACCCAGAACTGAGCCTTGTTGAACCTCATACCGTTGGCTTCAGCACATCAATCCAGCCTGTCCAGATCTTTCTGCAGAGCCTTCCTACCCTCGAGCAGATCACTCTTGCCCAACTTGGTGTTGCCTGCAAACTTACTGAGGGTGCACTCAATCCCCTTGTCCAGATCATTGGGCCCGGCCATCCAGCCAGTTTTTCACCCAGCAAAGGCTAGGCCTGTCAAAGCCGTGAGCAGCCTGTTTCTCCAGGAGAATGCTGTGGAAAGCAGTGTCAAAGGCTTTACTGAAACCTAGGTAGACAACATAGCCTTTCCCTCATCCACTAAGCAGGTACCTTGTCAGAAGGAGACAGGTTAGTCAACCAGGACCTGCCTTTCATGAACTCATTCTGACTGGACCTGATCACCTGGTTGTCCTATATATGCCACTTGGTGTCATTCAGGTTGATCTGCTCCATAACCTTCCCTGGAACCAAAGTCAGGCTGACAGGCCTATAGTTCCCCAGATCCTCCTTCCAGCCCTTCTTGTAGATGGGCATCACATTTGCTAACCTCTAGTCAACTGGGACCTCCTCAGTTAGCCAGGACTGATGATAAATGATGGAAAGGGGGTTGGTGAGCACTTCCACCAGCTCCCTCAGTATCTTTGGGTGGATCCTATCTAGCCCCACAGACTTGTGTGTGTCTAAGTGGTGTAGCTGGTCACTAACCATTTCCCCTTGGATTATGGGGGCTTCATTTTGCTCCTTGTCCCTGTCTTCCAGCTCAGCGGCCTGGTACCCAGCGAACAACTGTCTTAAATGGAAAAAAACAAAGCTAATTACTCACAAAATCAGTCTAACGAGGATACACAGAGCAATGAGCTTGCCTTCCAGACAAAAGCCAGTATATCAGTCCATAGGCTTCCACAAAGCTCCCTAAACATGGGTGAAGATAGAACAAATACCAACAACACAAGTGTCAAGCAGCTCCCTGAGAGTCTACCTTTTACAAGCCTTCTAGGATTTACTTCGGAGAATAGAAGCTCTTTATTTATTAAATAACAAAACCTCTCCTATTTTCTCCACCCTAATTCTGAGGGAAACACTTTCCTTTACACAGTGGATAAGCCATTTTAAAAAGAATTCCTTCCCAACCCCAAAAAATAACTATTCTATCAAACTTGAAAACAGTTTCTGAGGATTTGTGGGACTAGAGGTTTCTTCTCTAGATTGCTAGCACACAGGCTGTTTTCTAATTAACTAAGATAATCATCCTCCTTAATATTCACGATAGCACAGCTGCTGCTATCAAGCAGTTTTCTTCTTTAAAAAGTTAAAACCTCAAGTCCACTGCAAAAAGGTAGATAATGTATAATTAACTGTTCTAAATTTGGAGAGCATTTTAACTTATCAGTGATGTCTCAACTCTGCCTTACAGGGAAGTTATCTTTTGTCTGTAATAATAAAAAAAAAGTACTGACAAAGATGAACCAGAGACAATGAGTATTATAGTTTTTTGCTGCTACATTATTTTTTCTGTTAGTTTAACATATCAGGTGGTTAGGAAGGACTATGCAAGTTTGGAAGGGAGGATCAGGGACGGCTCAGCTTCTATCTATAATATTACAAATTTGAAACATAGTTGTTATAGCCAATTAAAAACTTGCGCACCCAAAAGACAACATATTTTATCCAAAATCTACAAAACTACTCTAATTCAGGCTCTGAGAACTCAGCTATGCTACCATTGGTTTCTGTAGCCAAGGGAACACTTAGGTTTTCCATTCAGCGTTAGCAGTGAAAACTGGCTTCAAGATCTCAGAGCAATTTGTAAGAAATCAACTTTACAGAATCTCAAGCCATTTTTTCTTTCATAGCACAGATGAGTGAACCAAGGGAGAAACCTCTGTACCAAAGCCTCACCACTGACAACATTTTCCAGGAGGTGCGAATGTGTGTCCTCTCGCATTCTACCTTCCCAGCAGCAGTGGTGTCTCCTTGATTTTGAAATATGTTGGGAAGAAGTGTTAATATATTCTCATCTTTGTACAAAAACTTAGTTTTTAGACATCTAGGGCTATCTACATTCTTTGCCTGAAGGTCCTCAAATCCACAGCTTTAACCTCCGTAGACAATGCCCAAACCACCAGGCTACAAAGCACTTATACTTGCCGCCTTTGTACTGCAGTTTTAACACTATACAAACAAACCTTTAAGATTCAGTGAAAATCGAGAGTAGGTTTTGTTCTGAACCCAAATATGGTCAACTACACATAATTCAGAACCTTCTTCAAATGGAGTTTTGAATAAAACAGTCCTCCTTTGGTAAAACTCAGGCTAAAGCAGTTAGGAGTGTAAAGGCAAGGAAATGCTAGTTCTTGAAAAATCAAAGCAATCCTACGTGTTCATTTGTGTCTCAAAAAGGCAAAAAAATCAGCATTTTTTATTGGTATATTTCTCCAAAAGCTAGCAAAACTGAGTTTAATTAAAGACAGTAATTAGACATAATGCTTTATGTCTAGAGTATATGATCCTGTATTAAACTGTTACAGGGTTTAGAAGGACAAACATATACATTTTTTCCAATCATAACATTAGTTGTTTTTTTTTTTATAATAAAGATAATCCATTCCTTCATTATCTCTAAAGGACTTCCTTTCTATCTCAAATTATCGGTCACACATCTCTGTCCATTGGCTTCCAAGTGAAAAGAAAGATGAACATAGGAAACTAAACATTATAAATTGTTTCCTTTTAATGGTTTTTTTGCTCCAACTGGCTCCACTGGCCAACTGTGGCTCACTGAACACCTTAAAAAATCTAAGTCAAAAAATAATCAAGATCATATTACCCTGTTATAGTATTTTTTTTCCCTAATCTATGCATTAAATAAAGTGTGGAGATAATTTTTTTATTATTATTAATATATTTTTTTAGTATCCACATGCCGTTTTTCATCAAACTCACAGCTAATCATTTTTGTCTTTCCAGAAAATTCCTGTGGCTTTTCTAATGGAGTATATCATCTGCTTACAAAAAAACCCAAAATAAACAAACAAAAAAAACCCCTGGCAATTTCACATTTCAGCTTAAGGAAGTCAATGAAGAATATATCAACTACACAAAAAATTGAGGAGGATTAAGTAAAATAGTTCTAACAGTAATTAGTCAAGGCATTATGTTTGATATTACACACTACTGCAGGAAACATGAACACGTTTCTAAAATATGTGAGAATTCCCACACAATTTCAAAAGATATTATTAATACTTTTATTTATCCTTGTATCTTTCCTCCAGATCATTATTGTTAGTTAATAATATATACATGGGTGAGGGTTGAGACTTATTATAAACATATGACCGACTCGGGAAAATTCTTTCATAGTAAGAGAATTAAAACACAAAAACTGTGCCATACAGACTATCTGTATGTGAAATATGTGCCAAAAAATAGAGCTGTTTAAAATAATATTTTTTTCTGTACAGTGGCTGAAATGAATAATAATCACAAAAAATGGTTTTAGGTTGATCCCAAGTATATTTCTATTGGCCAAATTCACTAAACTTTCACAAATAGTTTAGGTTGACCTAAAACTGCTTTTCTTACCGGGAAAGAATCCGTATGAAAAAATTCACAGAGGTTCTCTCTGGTTCCAGGTTTTCCCAAAATAACTCAAACCCGTAACTATATGATACGCATTTCTGTATTTAACATCCCCAATGTATATTTGTTTAGAGGGCTCGGGAGACTTAGTGTTCAGCTGTATGGATTCATTGCATCAGCTTCAGAATGACTCCACCTGTTCCCGTGCAAATAAACCCACCACTTTTACCTGCCACCTACAAGCTCTACCCTTTATGATTAAGGCTATTCTCTTAGTGTTTTGATGAGCATCTGACACAGCTGACAAAATTTAATGAGCTGTCTTATTTTTGAGAGCCCTTTTCACTGCTAATTTCTACAATTTTTCCATGGAACTGACATTTTGCTGCACCATCCTGCCATTTTTCAACCTTACATAGTCACACACCATAGATGCAAGTATATTTATCAAACAATTACCATCAATTACCTGAGAGTTCAAGCTTCACAGACATTTTATGAATTTCTGAGACTTTTCAGGGTTACTGACATGACAAAATACATGTCAGTATGTTATAAACAGTTGAAACTGCATAGCCAAAAAATGAGGTGGGAGAAAAGGAATTCAGATTAAGTACTACTTGCTGCTGCCATTATCATTCTGTCTGTGTAGACTTCGACAAATAGTATTCTGGGAAGGAGCCTTTCTTTTCAAGAAGGAGGTCTCCAGGCACAAAGTGGTTTCCACAAATGATTAAACACTACCTCTTTGTCCCTTTAGATTATAGAGGTGTTTCTGATAGATCCTTCTTGTCTTAAAATGTAACTCCCTCATGCAACAAGGGATGTAAATGGTTGCTTTAAGAAAGAGATGTTATGCTATGTCTATATTGTTAAATAAGATAATTCCATTGAATTATCTCAGCTCTTGCATTAGCTCTCTGATCCTCCTTTATTCAGCATTATAGAGGTATCTATCAAGGCCAAAAGGCTTGGACTTAATTCTCCAACAAACTGCCAAAGGAACATGGATTACCTCAATGTCCATCAGACCAAGAAACTGCAGAGTATGGAAAAGATTAAGCAGAAATAGAAATTATATTGCCTGATCAATCACAAGGAATTGTAACAACTCTGACAGGTTACAAGCAGAGATGATAATCTATCATAAGAGCCATACTTATGCAATCAATTTTAAAGACTAAACAGACCAGATAAGAGATAAAGTATCCAAGACACAAGAGCAGATAAATGTGTTAGGGAAAATAGTCAATAGCTATAATTTAAGAAAATATATTAATTTTTTAGTAAAAAAGACTGCAAAACTTCACTTAAAACAGTCATATCCATAAAAAGAGCCATGTGAACTGCACAAGTAAAGAGTTTCTAGGAAGGCTGGGGAGATAGGACATTAGAGGAAGCTACAATAGCTTTTTCTGAAAATGTATTTGGAAAAAAAAATAACTAGAGCTTCACATTCTGGTAAGACTTTCAAAGTGAAATTTAGAAGATTTGTGATCATTATGGGAATTAAAGTCTGAAGTCACCTTACAAATAGCTCTTTGAGCTTGAAAGTTTCTGGAATTTACAGATTAGACATTGGAGTGGAATTAGAAATTAGATTATGGAATATTTAGAGAATTTGATCTGATCATTTAGCATTCTTGAAGATCTTTCTTGCACTTCATTTCTATGATATTCAGCATATAGGGTTTTCAACACCACCTGTTAAGGCTTCACCACCCCCCACCCCCCATAGCAGGCAGCTCTCCTTGTGAGCGCAGGATGTCATACATCCTATGAGAAGAATTTAAGAATATTCTGTCCTAAAGGTCGTCTAACACAATGAAAGGGTCTTGCAAACAGCCATTGAGATTAAAAAAAAAAAAAATTGTCATGAAAGTATGACAGAGTTGCAGAATGAGGTACAAAAGATCATACTGAAGATGAATATTTAATTCTTTATATAGTATACATATATATTCTTAACTTTGTAATGTAGTTTCTTATAAAAGGAAAGTAGAATTTTAAATAATACTCCCCTTTATTTCTCTCTCCTGCAAGCCTTCTACAAATCATCTCAATAAAGATTAAATAACTCCCTGTTGTATGATTCAGATTTCCATTACTTTATGCACAGAAATAAAGATGGGCTTTTTTTTCCCCAAATCAATATTACCACAAAAATGGCATAATTGAAGTATAGGATATGAAGAAAAACACCCAAGATCTTGTTTTTATTTATTATATTACTGAAGAAAAAGGCAAGCAGGAAGGATTAAAACAAGTACAAAAACTTGTACAGAAAAAGCTTTAGAAAACAGGATAAAATATAAAGTAAAAATATAAGTAAAAATGTAGATTTCTGCCTCCCTACTATAACAACTGCTGTGAATGACATCTTTATTATCTAATTGCATAAAGTTGTTTTGTCTTTTTTCATGGAAAATGCTAGGGGGAAAAAAATTAAGCCACCTAGAACTAGACTTAAACAGTACGCTCACTTTTGGTAAAGCAGATCAGTTTTACCATGTCTATGTCTTTAGATCATGGTACAGTTATGGTTATATCTGTAACCATGTATGCAACACTTGTAGTTGGTATAACTGAGAAAAACAGACACAAAGGCCCTTCTACAGAGCATGTTATATACTCATAGCACCCCAGAGGAAGCAAGTATTCAAACACGTTGCTGTTATATCATTCTTTCAGATTTTTTTTTAAACGAATATTCCATAAACATTGCACATTTGTGAAGACTGTGTCACACATTTTTGATATATGCTCATCAATCTGATTATGTAATTTCTAAAATATTTGAAACCTTAATCAGTGGTTGCTAAAGTGTGAGTTGATTCAAAGGCATCTGCACTTCAGCCTGACAAATGGGATAGGAGCTGGAAGGACGGAGCCTAAATTCATGTATGAAAAATGAATCCCAAACATGAGAAGGTGTAATAATAAAAAACTCTAAAGATCAAAAAGTGTTGATAAAGGGTAAAAATTGCTAATGACACCTTTATCCCTCTGTCAGAAACCAAAGTTTATGGGGCAAGCATCCTTTTTAACTGCTTTTTAATAACTACTCTCCTCTGATCTTCACATTGTTTAGGTATATAAACTTACACTATTCATTTTTCTTCAGGGGATGGTATCCCTGAATTTTGCAATGGTATTCTTGAGTTCCTCCAGGAAGTCTCCGGCAGAAAATAAAACCTGGCCTGCTAATGATTTAGAGCTGGTAGCTGGTGTTAGAGCTACAGCTGGTAAAGACGGTGTTACAATCCAGCCTAAAAGGAGGATAAATAACTGGAGAAAAGGGGGAATCAGGAACTGAAAACAACAGAACAATGGCACTAAAAAGAAAACCTTCTCAAGAAAGTGACAGTCTTGAGATTGCATTGAACATTTTTAGCACAATTTTTCACTTCCCAATGTTGCAAGCTCTGTTGGTCTCAATCTCTTTTCAATAATACTGAAAAATAAGAGTGTGACGTTGGAAACACACACTAACGAAGTCTGTGTGCACTACTACCAATGTTATTTTGGCTTTCTTGCCTTAGTCAGAAAAAAACATAAGTTTTCTAGGCATTTCATCCCTATGGTTCTCATTAAAGTCAATGGAAGCATCTTTCAATCCCATGAAACAGTTATGAATACTGACCTCTTCATCTATTGCAATTACAGGATGGCAGTTGGCACTTGCTAGCTGTTCAGCTTGGTCTACAATGTAAGAAGTTCTTGGAAGTTTATTTTGTGGTAATAAAATCAGTTTAGCTATTTAAATGCTAAAAGTAGAGGTCAGCCAAGTTGCACTGTGTCCCATCTGTTGTGTGAAAGTTACATGCCAAGATAGTTTTCAATGCACATAAGATGAAACAGGAGCATCTTTGACAGACACTGCAGACTAAAATAATCTCAGAGAGCTCAAACAGGTTAAGATTCAGCCAACCACAGACAGTGGCTGCAGGATACTATTGTTTTGCTGCATCTTAAAAGAAAATCGTAGAGAAACATATCTTCAGCCTGCGTGAGGTGGGAAATCTTGATGCTCCCCTTAGACACATGTGCCACTGGTTGTCTCATTCTCAAAGAGAATCGATATTACGGTGTTATTACATGGAAGAATTTGATGCAAATGAAGCACTCTGGACTTTCACAAGAAGGTAATTACAAGAACACAACATCCTCACAACAAGTAACTGAGGGCAGAATTGGAAGTAGACCACAGCAACTTCGATGGTAAAAGATTTTTACCACAGACATGACTTCTGTCATTACAGACAGAGGTTCACCACATGTAACTCAACATTAGCTGTCTGGAAGACATTTACTAGGACCTATTTGCATAGGATCCCTAGGAAGTTGCACAGGAGAGAAAGGTATCTTCGGAGACAATGTGTTGCACGTATTTTGACTGATAGTCCTACTTCCGGAAGGTAAGAAACACCTTTTAGAAGTAAATCTCTCTACAGTGATGACCCAGAGGGTGTAGAAAATGGCTAGGCTAAAAGACTAGTCTAAAGCAAAAGTCAGGCAAAATTGATTTCATATTCTGCATTAGAGAGCTTCTAGCTTTTTAAAATTAATCCTGGAAGTATACTATGTTTACTTTTACTGGCTTATATATAGTAAAGTGTAGGCTGCATGTAATGGCTTCTAAATGCTTGAAGCTTTTTGCTCACTTGTATTTTAAGTGATATGTAAATAACAAGCCAACCAAAACTCAGAAGATAGTACAGATAAAATCCAGAAACTAGAACAAGGAGTGTGAAAGCCTCACTGATGAAACACTGATAAAAATCACAGTAATCAGATTGTTTTTCTAGATCTGCCACAGTTTCGCTAATACATTCTGGGCAAATCGTTTCACCTTCTTGGATGTTACCCACAAAGCATAGGTAATATTAATGATTACATTTTAAAAAGTGTTTTTAGTTCAACAACAAAAAAATATCTCATGTAATACAGACTTTTGGTGCTCTTGAGCACTAAAAACTTTTCAAGGCAAGAAGCATCACACAAATCCTAACGTGAGTTGTTGCAGATCTAAGTTCAGTCAAGTTAGAATCCTTGGACTTACAGGTGGTTAATGGAGACAGACATTGATCTTGTGAAGATGGAGGAAGTCTTATCTTATACCAACTGAGCATCTGGTTTCACCCGTTGCTTATGGCTTGCAAAATACCAAACATTTGTGTGTTAAATATTAAAAATGGGCAGGAATAAAGGTTTCTGTTCTCCTGTTTGGAAGTCTTTCAAGGCCAGGTTGGATGGGGCTTTTGGTCTAGTGGAGGGTATCCCTGCCCATGGCGGGGGAGTTAGAACTAGATGACGCTTTTGGTCTCTCTCAACCCAAACCATTCTATGATTCTATGATTCTCTAAAAGAGAAATGTCTTTATGAAGGTAGAGAAGCAGGGAAAGACTAGGAATGTGATCATATTTAGCAAACATATTGAGGAAGAGGGTTTTTGTATTTGTAACTTTAATGGATAAAAAAGATGAATCATTCTAATGATTGCTACCAAATTTGGGTATATATAACACCTCATTCATTTGCAAATCAGCAAATTCAAAAATGGGAGAAAGAGATCCAAGTTTCTCAGCAGAATTCTGAGTTTCACTAAAAATAGAAGATTTTTTTTTTCTCTTTTTTATTTTTTTTCGTTATATGGATGAGAAAGAAGGTAACTTCTGCAGAAAATAGCAAAGACAGAAAGATGTCAGGTAAGACTTAAGGCAAAACTGTACTTACACATTGCAATCCAGAGCTCCTACTGCTTTCTGGCTTTTTGCCATCTCATTCTCTGTACATCATTTCAGATGGGAAAACTGCTATCAGCGACTTTCAGAAATGAAAATGTATGGTGTGACTCAGAAGTTGCTCTCTAATCCAAAAAGTGATAAAGAAGGGATACCTGGGGCAGGGTGTGTGGAAATAATGAGTTCTAGAATATTATAGTACATTTGAAAGATTCATTAACCTCAGTTTTAAATTGAAAAGACAGTAAATAAAAGACTGACGGAAAATAATCAGGTTAAATTAATGATTTATGGTCTTAATGCTTTTATCTGCTAGGCTTTTGAAAATCATGTGTCACAAATTAGTATAATTATGATTTTGCACTGATGTACAACCTTTTGTATAACGTTGCCAGTGATCTATTAATGCTATCTTGATTTACCATTATTCAATGAAATGGGTAAAAATCACAGTAATATTGAGATATTTGTTTGCAGCCCAAGGTACAAAATTTCATCTCTTTTTGCTTTCTCTTATACAGACTGTAAATGTGAAGTGTTACAGCTTCCTGCTTGTGTTATTTAAGTGTTTCACTTTCTTTGAACCAGTGGATGTCAAGGTAACTCAGGGATTAGTTCCAACACTGTGTACAATTAGAGGTTTAGTATTATACAGCATCGGAAGTACAGTGGTCAGTAGCAGCTATTCCTACCATTACTTCTGTACACTTAAATTTTTATAACTTAAAGCAACAAAATTAAGAAGCATTCTTTTGTTAAAAGGAGGATCTTTGATACCGTTATCTGAGAGGGATAACACAAAGCCTCAGCTCTTTTCCTCTGCTACATAAACCCTACTCAGCTATACTGGCATTTGAGTAAGAATAATTATCCCACTGAGCAAGTTACACTCTGAGACAAATAAGGTATCGTTATTGTTTCTTTCTCATTTCCCTCCTTCAATTATCTAAAAATAATCTCTTTGTACTTTTATTAACATACTTTTCTGACCGCCTTCATCTTCCTTCTGACATTATGGCAACAGCATTTTTTTTTGCAAGAAAAACGCATTCATGGGACCTTTCAGTCACGCCACAAACAGTGGTTGAAGATCTCATAGCAGCCCTTAACTGTTTCTGTGGGCAAAGTAAAAATTACAAATCCATTCAAACTATAGGATGGTTCACATCGTGTATTGGAAAGGTAACAGCTGATATGCTACACACTCTGCATATCTATGGGTAAGAATTGCACTTATTTTCATTAAAAGTAAAAGAAAAACTTGAGTCATTTAATTGGTACCTCAAAGGGTACCACTACAGAATTACGCACTAGGAGGAGACATGTAATGCAATCATTTTTGGCTCAATGATAAAAGGTTCTCATCATGAATCAATGGCTTGACTTTCTCACCTAGGGATAAAGACCCAGACATTAGGGAGATATCACTAGGTTGTACATCCCTCATCTTTTAGAAGAAAGGCCTCTATTCCACAATCCTTTGACTGCAAGAAGTATAGTCATTGATAAAAATCTTGACTTTTCCTCCCTTCTCTATCTTCTGCTTTCAAGCATAACATATTGTAAAGAGATTACACAACCTCTTTTACCGAACTTTTGAAGTCTTGAAACCGTTTCAGGATCATCAAAATACAATTTTACCTGGAGTTTTATAACCTGTTTACTGTGAAACTAAACTTCCTGTTGAGATTACACTTTCATGCTAAAATCCTTTTCTGAACTCCTTAAAAGTTTCTTCAGAACTTGTCCTCAGGCTGAAGTTCCTCATGTTTGCTCTGAGGCAATAGGAAAAACTTTCTGGAACTTTGAAGAAAATCCACTTAATTATTATATTTGATTTTCAGAACCCCGAACTTGGAAATAAACCAATAAAACCAATTACTTTTCATGCTAGGCCATTAAGTCAGTCTTCATTTATTATCGTCAATATCTCAGAGGATTTTCTACTGAAACATGATCCAAGTTTGTTATGTTATTTTAAAAGAATAGTGAAGTAGTTGGTTTTTGTTTGGAAACATCTCCAAATTAAGGTACAAAAGCCATGTTCAAATGCTAAGAAAACTTGTCATTAGGATTAATAATCTAATCAGTAATATCTAGTTATTTTCTGAATGAATTTTGTATTTTTTAAACTAATAAGGCATAGTAAGCTTGCAGCACTATAGATTTTCCAGTGCCTCTCTCCTTTCATCACAAGCTCAAGTTTATACCTAAGAAGATAACCAAGAATACTTACTTTCATGATCTATGTCTAAGTGAAATGTTGAATTTTCTTGCTGAATGCATGAGTTGTCAATAAGTTAAAAAAAATCATGAGTAAACCCTAAAAAAATGAATCTAGTCCCATACGCACTTGACATTCAGCAGCAGCATTACAAGCACATATAACGTCACTGAAAATTCACCCTAAAACCTTCTCTTCTCCCAGTAGCCCTCCCAGACTCTTATTTCTCCCAGCTTGCTCTGTGTCCATTCATAGCACCACCCTGATCTCTGTTGCCATTTCCCTCACTCAATTTTGTAGCAAAAGCTTCCGGCAAGAGATGTAAATTTTGTCCAAGTAACAGCTGCCCTTGGGGAAACAAAGAGACAGTTTATTTGATTCTGCTGGTAATCTTGAGGATCTATTTTGACATAAAAATATTTTAAAGCCACACAGGCCATTCAAGGCTTAGACTATAGATGTGAAAACACAGTGACAGCAGTTACTGAACTTATCTAAAATGGCAAAAGGTGCATTTCATTACTGAAAACACCTGGAATTCCAAGAGAAGACAAAAAACATTGATGTGACAAGAACTTTTCATTCAAGTAAAGCCACAAAACACTATTGCCTACAGGTATTAATTCCATCTAGCAAATTGTAAGAAAAAGTAGGATTTTTTAGGTTTGTTCATAGGCATACTAGTGAATTGCTAAGAAAACTGGTGACGTAGAGATGAGTCACATAGGTAATGAAACCTTTGGGGAAAAAAAAGGCTTATAGGAAGAGATCAAAGAACCTCATTTAAGAGCCTGAAGTTTGGGAGTTGTTGGATCAAAATTTGCAAGTATGTATGTGGAGAACAGATTTATTATAAGAAAGGTCTTTCTTAACAAAGGTGCAGACAAAATCTGGAACAAACTGTGAGGGCTAAAAATATAAAATACCTATCTTTAGATTATAGATAAAGTAATAAAGTTTAGTGCGAGGGGAATTCAATCTTGAAGTTCCTCAGCATAATCGATTATGGATTCGGTAGCAGTGAAAGGTTTCTAATCAAAACTTGGGATGGAGAAGTTTTGGTTGTCTAAATACACAAGGGTATTCTAAATACACCAGTGGACGTGGATGTGTGTGCCACTGTGAACAATCAGACACAGTTTGTTGCAAAGTTCCAAGCCTACCCCTCTGCAACAGGAACTTTGAAAAGCCAACACTGACCAGGAACATTTAGGCAATAAGGATTATTTTGACATTCATGCACTACCAATTGAACACCTACAGCTTTGGCACTGTAGTGCAAGCAGCAGGATATACCTATGACAGGTGCATCATCATAGCCACTACGCCTGTTAGAATCTAGGTAATGGGATACAGGGGGAAAAAAACCCAACACAGGATAAAATACGCTATAACCCACACATCGTATGAGCAGAAGCAATGCAGACACCCCTGCATAATCCTAGTGTGCCTATAATTTGAGGTTATTATTTCTGCATTTTCACACTTTCTTCTGGATTAATAGATTTTATTACTCAAGGGCCTATATTTGATATTTTGCCATATATATCTCAACTGCAATCTTTTTTAAAATCAAAGCTGCTACGATTTTTGTTCAAAATCATGAGATTTCTTGATGACAGTTTCTTCTTTCACATCAGTTGAAAACTCCATCATTAACCATGACATTCTGTCCTCAAGCCTTTGACATGACTTTTCCTTGTACATCTTCTGCTGAGTTTTTGAGCATGTCTGAATGCTCTCCTTTATTTCCTACGCGTTTTCTTGTAAATGCTCTTTTCAGAGCTCAGAAGTACTTACTGCTTGTACCGAACTTTTTGGCTTCTTCAACAGTTCTAGCCTCTCTATCTGTCCTGCATGTTGAAAATGGATCAATCATGGATGACAAATTCCCCTTCTCTATAGTAATATAAGCTCTTTTTTTTTTTCAATTTCCTACTTTGTCATGAGTTTGGAATATCAACATAGCTTCTTGTCTTTCATCCTTACTTTTATTTCCCACCACTCCCCTTATTTGTCTTAAGTTTCATGCTCTAAGACAGGTTATTTGATTAAACTCTCTTTTCTTACACTGAAATCTAAGATGCCTACGTAAAAGCACAGTTCTTAATATTCACTGATTGAAATATAACCATGCTAATATGTCACAGCACAAACCCCAATACCTAGTATTAAAATGTTAACCTGTCTTGAGGAGCAAAAATCAATTCAAACATACAGCTTCTAGAGTATAGGTTGAAGTACCCTTTTTAAAGAAACACTGTAAAAAGCAGTCATCATGTTTAGGACTTGTTACTAAAGACAAAAATATTTGAGTAAAAGTAAAGAATGGGGGTAGCGAGGTGGGGCTGTCTAGAAAATATCACCTTTGAATAACTAACATGCCAAGTATCATTCTCTCTGTCTTCAAAAGTGCATATTCCCTTCAGATCCCCACAGCTGGCAACTGCAAGTAGGAAAGATGTCTGCATTACACAACACACTGAGGATAGTCAGATGAAATGAGGGGATTAAGTTAATGGATAAAAGCCATTCTGAATATTAAAACCACAAATCTTAAAGTCAACACAGTAATAGAAAAGCCTTGCTCTGGGTTCATCTTGAAAACTTACCCAGTGCCCTTACTACATCTGAAATGGGTTGAAAGATGAGGAAGCTAGAAGAAGTCAGCTATGGCATTAGGTGTATTTCTACCTGATATATCATAATCAAATGATATCATGTTAGTCCAAAGAGATAGGTTTACTCAAATTAATCTTTGACCCTTGTAGCTCCAACTGTGTGTCTTACTAGAGACTGCCCTACCTCCTCCAACAATTCCTTCTTTCACTTGCTAGAAAGAGCAGTCAATGGGAGAGAAAAGGGTGGTCTCATAAGTGATGCCCTGCTGAAACATGAATGAAGTAAGTCAGGTCATATGACTATCAGAAGGACAGGCAGTTGTCATCTTCCTTTATTAACCTCTGAGAGAGGTTAATAAAGGAAGATGACAACTGCCTGTCCTTCTGTCCTTCTGCCTGTCCCTTCCTTTATTAACCTCTGAGAGAGGTTAATAACAATTGATGAACTTCCCACTTTCCTTTGCAATCCATTTTTGGGGGTGAGAGATCACTTTCTTCCATGTTGCCAAAAAACTGATAGGTTGGTCAGTGCAAAATGTTAGTAATAAATTTCATTTGCTAAGTGAAGAGGCTTTCATATTTCCCGCCTGGTGAAAAGAAACATGAAAGCCCTCCAAACCTAAAAGAAACTAAAGGTAAGTAAACTACACGCCTGCCAGTATTGATTTCCAGCTGCTAAACAGAGTGGGCTGAGCAGTCATCCAGCTGGGAATTTCACACCGTGTCATCACGCAGATGCCATGGGTTCATCCTGACAATTCGAGAGCAATATCTCTGATAACAACTAGTTTTTCTTCTCTCATTGATGAGGGAGTAATTAAGGAAGGCTTGTATCTGTCTCAGGAGCTTTGACTTACTTTCATCTCTTCCCTGATTGAAGAGATTACATGTCTGTAAATAAAAATCATGTCTATCAGAATTGCTGAAGTTCAAAGTAAAAGGATATTTAGGTTCCAGAGGGCCCCTTCCACTAACAGGTTTACATATTCACTCTCTTCAAAGCAGTCCTTCCTATGAAAGTTAGTGAACATCTTAGTATACTGAGGTTACAAATTCAAACAACTGGTTAGGAGAAGCTAAACTCATAATTTATATAATCAATTAAAATGGTACCAAGAGCTCCTGATTGTCTTATTAACAAGTGTTAAATCACATAGACTGCTAAGTGATTGCTTTGTATGTGATTGTAGACATAAATGGATACTAGTGTTTGTAGGAGTCATTATTTCAGGACTGTATCATATGATTCCTATAGCACGGTAGCATCAACAGACTGGAGAAGTGGGTCCCTAGCTGGTGTTAGTCACTAGAAGCATAGTTAAAGAAAATTACTCAGTGATTAGAAAGGGAGTAATTGGACTTCATTTCTTTTACATAGGCTGCAAATAAGCATGGTTAAAAGTTAATTATCTTTAAAAAAAAAAAAATCAGCTAACTGGAAAATATTTGGAAATTACCAGGAACAAATTTTTCTGCAAGGAAAAAAGATATTTCTCAAGAAAATAATGAACAGAGTACACAAAGAAAAGATATGTTAAAGAACAATAGTAAAGAAGTGAGGAAGTGGTTATAGTACCTTTTCATTTGTAGAAAATTATCTGGCATTTTTTTTCCGATGAGAAAAAACACATAATAAAATAGTACAGTCATTTCCTAATGAATGATGACCTGTACGAAATCAGATAAGAGAACCAGCACAGCACTAGCTTTATGTCTTTTTTTTTTTACTTTTATTAACCCTATCATTACCCACAGTTTGTTAACTTTATATAGCATTTGCTTATTATTACATTACAAAAAGGTATGTGAACAAATAAAATTATCCTTCAACTCTTTCGGTGTTGCTATGAGATGCAGAAACTTAGCAAGCTAAGAATAAAGAAGAGACAAAGAGAAAATGATTCCACAAGATAATGCTAATAGCTTTACAGATTCTAGCGCTTGATTACCTGGGTATTTGTTAACGGGAAGAAATTTCAGAAAGAGGACTGTATTGCCAAAGTAGCTGTGAGATAAGGAAGCTCCTTCCCTTTCAGCCATCCTGGATTTCTGGGTTACATCAAATACATACTAAGGGCAGGGTGCTGAGGGATCAGCACCCAGGACCTTCAGCATCTGCTCTACTCAAGTTCTCCATTGCCAGATTTTTTATTTCACCCATGTTTTCATGTTAACGACGCAGCCTGCAGATCACAGGCAGGTTCTGCAACTGCTTCCTACTACAACAGGCTCTGTAAGTCTCAGAGAGAGATCCATATTGTCTGAAGGCAGAGATGGCTTTTGGATGAAAACAATCTTGAAAATGTAGACATTTGATTATTTAACTCCTTTAATGACCTATCCTCTTCGGGGACAAGTACACAAGAGGCTCAAAAAGTCACAAAGCAGCATTTATTTCTGTACCTCACCTTTCCTATAAGGCAATTCGATTTAATTTCATTGTTAATCCAGAAACCAGAAGATGAAACTGGCATAGATTGCCTAGATCCCAGTGGACTACCAAAATCCAGTGGTTAATGTAAGTGAAAAAGCCAGCATTAAGAGTTCGCCAACGAAATACCATTAACAGAAAGTTTTATCCTGAAAGACTTCAAGTTCACTTTGCCTCAAAGACACATACACCTTGAAGGTGAAGAGATGGACAAACTAGATCTGGCTGCAGCAGGGACTCTGACGAAATAAATCCAAAGAGTTCAAGCTTTTCTTGCTCTCATTGCAGATTATTGGACTCATGGTTTTAGCTATCAATATACTCATGATGTTTACTAGGAATTAAGAACATCTGCTGCCCATGCAGGGAAGAAAGGCCTGAGAAGGAAATTAAAACTAAAATGAGCAGATGAAACACTAGGACACAGAGGTAGCCCACAGCTTTAATTTCAAATAAAATATCTCAACTTGAAGGGCTTGAATTAAACTAATCTATGACCTTCTTAACACCCCTTCCTGAGAAGCAAGGATTACTATCTTCTAAATATTATTTCTTATCTAGCTGAATGTCAACTAAAAGAAAAATGTAGGAATAAAAGCTGATCAGTCCGTAAGAGCAAACCCAGGGATGTATACATTTTTCATGATGGAAGTTGGATACAGAAGCTATGAAAGTATATTGACACTTTTTCTTCATTACCAGAAGCAAACAGCTAGTTGTATACTTTGATATTGCAGTGACGTGCACTTAAATAAAAAATAGAACATTTGAAGTATGGCCAGTATTTGTGAAACATATCAGTAGGAACACTCTTTGTTCCTTGAACTAAAGTCGCAGAAACAAATGAGCCAATCTTTTTCCTCTTAGGCTTCTTACTCTGGGTTTTCTCTGCCTTTAACGAAAATCCAACCCAGTTCACGAACTTATACAATATTTACAAAAACACAAACAAAACATTGTTATATATTCCCTAGGATGATCACTAGTACCTCCTGAAAGGGAGCTGGAATGCCACATTGCAAACTGTCCAAACTACAATCTCAGGTGCATTGCAGGTTTACACCAAAGATCTTCACTCCCTAAGAGAAACTCTACCTTTGTGATTCTTAGGGACCAAACGCTCTGTATGCTTTTCTGAGAGAGATTTCTGGAATGAAAAAAGTTCTGTTTTGGGTATTGGTTCTGTTACTGCTGATGTAAATCGAGATTAAATTCACTGTCAGCCACCATAGTAAAATTCCCTTTCACACTTTATCCCTGTCCTCCCACTACCAAACCAAGCAATCAGGGGTCAGTGAGCAGGTCCCATTGTTTATTTGGTGTGCTGTGTACGCTCGCAGTGGGTTTTCCCCGCCTCTGCCTTCAGTGTACAAGCCTGTTTCCACATTTACGATGGGAAAACAATCAGTCTGAATTAGGGAGCTACAAATAATGCAGTTCTCGGAAAATGAAGGGTAGTCTGCATCATATCTTATAAAGTTCAAACACTAACTTTTTTTCCGCCCACCCTGCCACTGTAAAGGAAAAAACCCAAATTCCTAAACTCCCCAAAGCAACCCCAGTATTCTCTTCAAAGTGGCAATTACATGGCCAGGAGAAAGTTAACAAAGATTCCTGCAAGCCTAATGGACAAAGAGACTATAAAGCAGAAACAGAAATGCTGCTGTTAGGTTTCATCAGCTACAAATTACTACCCAACCTTGTGATTCTATTGATTTGCTTGCACTATATCAAATCTTAATCACCATAAACCATTGCCTAACAGTTCTACTAGCCAAGAGTTCTTGGAAGATAACTGATTATTTTGGGTGGTTCCAGAAATCTTTTGTATGAGATGAAGGCACTCAAAGAGTTGTGGTCAACGGCTCCATGTCCAAGTGGACATCGGTGACAAGTGGCATTCCTCAGGGGTCGGTAGTGGGACCGGCATTGTTTAACATCTGTGTTGGTGACATGGACAGTGGGATCGAGTGCACCCTCAGCAAGTTTGCCAACAACACCAAGCTGCGTGGTGCGGTCGATACGCTGGAGGGAAGGGATGCCATCCAGAGGGACCTGGACAGGCTAGAGAGATGGGCCCGTGCAAACTGCATGAAGTTCAACAAGGCCAAGGGCAAGGTCCTACACGTGGGTCGGCACAATCCGAAGCACAACTACAGTCTGGGTGGAAAATGGATTGAGAGCAGCACTGAGGAGAAGGGCTTGAGGGTGATGATTGATGAAAAGCTCAGCATGAGCCGGCAGTGTGTGCTGGCAGCCCAGAAAGCCACCCATGTCCTGGGCTACATCAAAACCAGTGTGGCCAGCAGGGCGAGGGAGGGGATTCTGCCCCTCTACTCCACTCTTGTGAGACCCCACCTGGAGTACTGTGTTGAGCTCTGGAATCCTCAGTACACAAGAGACGTGGAGCTGCTGGAGCAAGTCCAGAGGAGGCCACCAAGTTGATCAGAGGGCTCGAGCACCTCTCCTGCGAAGACAGGCTGAGGGAGCTGGGCTTGTTCAGCCTGGAGAAGAGAAGGCTTCAGGGAGACCTAACTGTGGGCTTCCAATACCTAAAGGGGACCTACAAGACAGATAGCGAGGGGCTGTTCCTTAGGGAGTATAGTAACAGGACAAGGGGGAATGGGTATAAACTAAAAGAGGGGGGATTTAGATTGGACATTAGGAAGAAATTCTTTACTGCGAGGGTTGTGAGACCCTGGCACAGGGTGCCCAGAAAAGTTGTGGAGGCCCCATCCCTGGCAGCGTTCAGGGCCAGGTTGGATGGGGCTTTGGGCAATCTGGGCTAGTGTAAGGTGTCCCTGCCCATGGCGGGGGTGTTGGAACTAGATGATCCTTGTGGTCCCTTCCAACCCAAACCATTCTAGGATTGTATTCTATGAAACTGATAGATACATGTACGCTCCACAAAATTCTTCTTAAAAAATTAATTCATACAAAATTCATAAGACACAGTCTTTTCAAAAGATTATTTTTATCAGCTTCAAATTTGGTGCTGTATCAGTTCAAGTTAAAGAACAAAAATCCCCTTCATTCCAATTTTGTTGGAAAGAAGTTTCAAGGAAGAATAATGAAACTGGATTTAACTTTTGTAAATGTTCGTTCATCACCTAATGGTGAAATGCTTCCATAAGAATATTAAAAAAATCTCAAAATTTAAATAATTAATAGAAGTCTCTTGGATTTTTCTCCATCCTTGTAAAGATGGAAAGCCTGATCCAATCCACCAATTTAACTAGAATCATAGAATCATTAAGTTTGGAAGAGACCTCAAGGATCATCTAGTCCAACCATCCCCCTACCACCTATTACCCACTAAACAGTGTCCTTAAGTACCAGATCCAACCTTTCCTTGAACATCCCCCAGGACGGTGACTCCACCACCTCCCTGGGCAACCCGTTTCAATGCCCGACCACCCTTTCCGAGAAGAAATTTCTCTTCATCTCCAACCTGAACCTTCCCTGGCGCAACTCGTGGCCATTCTGTCTTGCCCTATCGCTAGTTATCTGCGAGAAGAGGCCGACACCCAGCTCGCCACAACTTCCTTTCAGGTACTTGTAGAGGGCAGTAAGGTCTCCCCTGAGCCCCCTTTTCTCCAGACTAAACAACCCCTGTTCCCTCAGCCACTCCTCATAGGACTTGTGCTCCAGCCCCTTCACCAGTTTCGTTGCCCTTCTCTGGACACGCTCCANCAGAGGGACAATCACCTCCGTGCTCCTGCTGGCTACACTGTTCCTGATACAGGCCAGGATGCCACTGGCCTTCTTGGCCACCTGGGCACACTGCTGGCTCATGTCCAGGTGAGTGTCAACCAACACCCTCAGATCCTTTTCCTCTGCAGGAAGGCTTTATAGAAGGCCTCCTAGAAGGCTTTATAATCTGAATTTCCATAGTTCTTAATTAAAATGTCAAACATGTTGATGTTTCCTATTCAAAGCAAATAAACAGCTTGCTATCATGACTTTTAATAGTTTACTGGCTGCTGAATTTCATCTGCCAGAAAAATGGGTGGATTTAATAATTTAATTTAAAAAAAAAACCAAACAAACAAAACAAAACTAAAAACTCCTCCAAAAACCAGTCCACAGGAGTAACAGTTAAACCAAGGAAGCTTTACTAAACATAGTAATAATAAATTAATTAATTAGCTGCCATATAGTGCTTTGATAGATGCATTGAATAAAACTCAGCTGATTTATCAGTCTAGTGTCTTTGTGTGGTAGGTATTAGAATTATCTATCATTAACCTTATGCTACAAACGAAGGTGCCTGGTTACAGAAGTTAAATGACTCCTCAAGGTCACATTTGAAGCTGGCAACACAACTCAAGTGTTTTCTGACTTTCAGTCATTTGACATAATTTTTTTAAAAAAATGTTAAAGAGATTCCCGAGGTAAAGATCATGGCCTGGAAAGGCAAAATCACTTCTCTAACTTCAGTTTCAGGAGGCAGAAAAGTTGAAAAATTAAAACTATGCTGCTGAAATATGATTTGAAGAAAAGGACTTAGACGTCCAAATCTGGAATGGTACCATCTAAATTCTGTTTTATTATTATTTTACCTCAAGTATCCATATGACAATTTGAGTCATTTTGGATGATTCACATCATAGTTAAGCTATGTCTCATTCTTGAGGTGCTCTGCCTTCTTGGATTCTGGAGGGAGCCCGAGACAGGAAGGCTTCTAAACATAGGTGTCACAGGTAAAGTGCCTCAAGTTTCATGGGATGACACCTTACTCTGGATTTCCAACTTAACCCACAGACAAAACTGGTTGTTCATGAATGTCTAGAAAAATGAGAATCCATCTTTGTGGTTATTACTCTCAAATGAGGCATATCATAGCAAGAGAAGTGAAAAGCAAAGGCAGAATTTTGTAAGAGGTGGGGAATGGAAAATACAGAAATTATTAAAGAAGCTCCGAAGAGAACACTTAAATGTCTGCAATATGGACTATAAAACAAAGTTAGCATCCATAAGCCTCATTTTTTTTTACAGCAGATATTTTTGAACGCATATTGGTAATGCAAAGAAAGATTTGCCAATTATATTCATCAAATATCAAGAAATGAATTTTTTTCTTAGACTAGTAAAATGTAGCTTTTACATAAGTAATTATAAAAGCATGGTTATTTTTCCTGACCTTCTGATAGACTTTCTATTGAGCTTGGTAAGATATCCAAGAAATTCAGATTCTGGTTTTTAAATTAATGATTAATATTACAAAGTTCTCATGGTATTGGATTTGAAGTGACAAATTCCTCTAACATAAGCAAATGCAACTCCATATAGTTCAGTGGAACTGTGTTCGCATATTTTAGCAAGCAATTCTGGCCCTGTGCCTCGGAAAGGCTCTTACATTTCAGAGTCACTTGATTATGCCTCATCTTTAAACCACAATTTACTATTTGCAAAATACTTGACCCACAAAACCATGGAAGCCCATCTGCTAAGATACCATTGTGCATCATTAAGTAAAAATGATGAAACTATTTTAAGTGCAAAATCTAGTGTACGAGGGACACAAATATTTGGAATAGGTTTATTTTCTTGCCCAGTTTGATGAACCTGAAGCTCGGATTTCAAAATTCAACTTGCAATAGAAATTAATTTCTTCAAGACTACTCAAAACATAAAGAATCATTACAAATAAAAGTCTAATATAAATCTAAAAAACGCCATTCTTGAAAAAGAGTAAGGGTGGACCCATAGTCTAATACCAGATGTTGGAGATATACAAGAATCAATTAATTTAATCTGCTTCTAATAGTCTGGAACAGCCTAAATAGAATAAAAGTATTAGGTATTAGGGTCAAGACGTTGTTACTATCAGCATTTTTTGTTTATTGGTGCAGTACCTAAAGATGACTACATAATGTTCAAAAACATTAACAACCAAACTCTAGTTTGGTTTCAAATACAAGTCTATCATAATGTTAGGCTTGCAAACCAAAGCTAGATAACTACAATCACTCTCTTGTTGGGTTCCTTCCAGCTGAAGGTGGGTTTCGGTTTATTTGTTTTTTCATTTCGTGTTTTGGGAGAGGGGCTGGGTTTTTTGTTAACTATAGACCTTAATAGTTGTTTTTCCTCCATTTACATCATCACCTCTTATAATCTTTTTTAAAAGATCTACTTATTTTTCACGTTTTAATACTGCTATTAGACCTGCAACTGCAACACTTTGTGGTAAACCTGTGGAAGATGGGACTGCTATAACACTAACCGTGTGTGATCATAGCACATTATGTGTGAGGCTACAACTCTGCCACTATAAACTAATTACACTCATTTCCCATTTGTTTGTTTTTTCCTCTCTTTATATACCTACTGGCTATTTCCTTGTTCATTGCCACAGCTCCAGTCACCAGGCAGCAGTAACAAATCTTTGCATAATTCAGAGGAGTCAGGACTGAAAGCTGCCGACAGTCCTGTTCTCCTCTCGCAGACAGCAGTAATAAACCTTACTGTATTCAGCATTGTACAGAATCCAGACAGAGCTTCTAAACCCCAGGAACTACCGTTAGGTGCCTACAAGTTAAGTTCTATAGCAAACACCTGACTCCCAGACCCTGAATTCCCTGTTTTGTTCACGGGAAGAGTGCGATGCTCCAGAACACCACTTCCACTAAAGATACCCAACCACAGACACATTTGTCAGGGAACTGTCCATCTCTAGTCCATAGTAACTCAGAAACCCTTACTCCTTGCTACAGCTCAGGGACTGAAGAATTAGGACAATGTCTGTTTTAAGAACAGAAGCCATTCAAAAGTATAGTTCAATACTTGCCGAATCAGTAGTTCCCAAATAGCATTTTCCTTTGCTAAAGAACACACAGTATGGCCAGAGAGAAAGGGTGTTGCAAAGGGACTACATATTCTTCAAAACAATGCTAGTATAGAGAAGTCAATAACGCCACATACTAGCAAGCAAATCACTGAGTTATATTTGTCTTCAAGAAATACAAACGTTTTTTACAGTCTTCGATCTGTTAAAGGGCAAACTGTGATGAGCATTATCATTATTTTGTTAAAAGTCCATTCAATGAACACCCAGGTTTCAATCATTACGTCTGATACTCCTGATGGTAGAATAGAGCTATTTCAGTGTCATCCCTGAAGACTTGAAATTATCATTTGACTTTTCACAGTAGGTTTCTTCAGAAAGAGAAGATATTATATATATTTGTAATACAGACCTTTCAAGAGTAAATATGGTCTTAAGGCTATGCCTTCTCTATGTGCCCTTTTCCCTAATTTAGTTCAGCATGACAAGCTGTAAAGTCTAGAGCCGCGTTTGGCCAGTACCAGACACAGCGTGAAGCACCTATTTGGCTTTTTACTTAACAGCGAATAAGATCTATCGTACTGTTAGTAAAGCTGAACTGAAATTTACTTCTTGTTGCATTGCCTTTTGACAAAATACTGGAAATACCATTTTTAACATCCTCAATTTCTTTAATAAGCTACTAAAATACAGCACACGCTCCCCTCTGCCAGTCATCCAGGCATTTGCTGTGCAATCACTTGGATAAAGTTGACCAAAACTCCTGAAACTTGTATTACGGAAATGGTACCTCCAACATTTCAGCCAGTATGTCATTTTCCTTCTCTCCCTTAGAGAGGCTAGATGGAAATCTAGCTGTATCAATATGGTCACTTACCTCAACTAACTTGTTGGCGTGTTCACGGAAGACCTGAGCATACTCCTTCACTTCTTTCTCATTACCACTTTTTGCAGCTTCAATGAGAACCAGTAATGGGACATTGGTCTCCAGGAATGAATCTGATATATGATCCATTACCGCCTTCCGCAGCTGTCACAAAAGAAAGCAGACAGTAAATAACAGGATAATTACCAGCATACATGCCCACTTTATTCATCAGCTACTTATATTTCAGCATTGATGTGTTGCATCTTACAGCATCGTATGGAATTGGGCTTTTTTCTTTCTTTCCTTCAACTCATGTATTCGCAGCAAGCTTACAAATATCAAACACTTAAGGGCCTAGGCTCTCCAAAACCCTCCTGAGATTCATGCTGACTCACACATCTAATCCTACTGGACTGAATGGATCTATACAGGACGATGGTGATTACCCACATAATACGTTGCAAATTGATGAGAATTGAAAGCTGCACACTACTTTAAAAAACAGTTCAGCTCACTTAAAAGCCAAATATGGATTAAGGAGCTTAACTTCAAGGAACCATTAAAAATTATTAGCCTGAATATTTCTAAGCCTCCTCTAATTCCTGCACTGAATAGTATTCTACGCAATAATGAGCATTTCGTTTAGCACATGCCTTGTGCTTCATATTTTCATTTAAATACCTCCAACAGGTAGAAACAGAAAACCCTTCCAAGCATCTTCCAGGCACTTTAGAAAATATACTACAATTTATTCTGAAGGGAAAAAAACCCCACACCCAACCAAAAAAACCAACCACCACCCTGCAACTTACTGAAGATTAAACGCCTGTTATTTCATAAAAACATCTGTTTGAAACAATATTACTGTAAGAATGATGTCACTAACCTTGCTAATAACCACTAATTAACGTCAAACTTCACTAGAAGTTGAAAGACAGCCAGGAAGATGACTGAAATATTAAGTAAATCTTCCTGGAAACTTAATTGCTTTATAGGAGCATGGATCAGTAACATTTTTAGCATGTTTTCTCCAGCTTTTTGTTTGCTAGGAATGAAAAACTGTGGACTCAAACACAAGCTAGAAGCTATTCAGCCTGGAGCTCTGGCTACTCATTAGTCTCCTTAAATCATGCATTTTTAGTTAGATGAAACATCAGGAAAAGTAATTTTCTCTACTTTGCAGTCCAGACAAGAAAGCTCTAGCTAGACAAGGTGTCACCGAAACACCCAATCATATCGAAGCCTGGTATATTGCTAGGCACTGTAAATAAATGATCCAAGATCCATTTGTTGTTCGACAGCAGCAATTGTCAGCTCTATTTAAATATGGAGAAAGCTAACTTTGAATGGAGCTGACTTTGAATCTTTCCATTCAATCCCTGAGTGGTGCAGTAAAAAAAAGCAAAGCAAAATAGCATATCCGTGTTTGCATGCAGCATTCCTTTTATTTCTACTACAACTAAAGTAGCCAATGTATTAAAATGAGCAACAGTTAATTACCCTAAAAATTAATTTGACTCTGATTCTACCTTTTCCACCTCCAAAATTACTAAAGGACTCAGAATAGCTAACAGTAATGGATACAAACAGGGAGGAAAAAGACAAAAGAAGACAAAAATATATAGAAGACTGCTGCCAACAGCTGGGAAGCTGGCATGTGGTAGCTAGTACCTATCACATCACTTTATACTCTTCCTTTTTTCTCTCATCAGTCTGCTGATATCCACTTGCTGACTCTTGTTTTGTTCTTAGACTGAGATCTCTTTCAGACCGTCCTTTGGGTCTGTTTGCACAGCATCCAGTACAACGATATCCTGATTCACAAATAGTTTTCAGTATTACCAATAAAAGATACACACTAACATGGCTCCAAATATATCAAAGCATTGCAAGGAAAAAAAAAAAAAAAGTGTATTTTTTTAAGTTTCAGAGAATAGTGCACCAGGATAGCACTCTGCATTACATGGCTGATAGATTACCAGTCACGTGTATATCAATCCCTCCCTACTAAATGAAAGGTTTCACCTATAGCCAGCATCAAGGGAGAGATACTGACAGAGGGGGTTCATCTCACGTTTGCTTCATCACCCTGTGCAGATTTCCATCTCCCAGCACTTGCTAAGAATCTCTGCTCCCAAGTTAGATGCCCCACTTTACCACCTACAGTTTGACTTTTTGAAGTCCATTGTATTGAAATAGGCCAAACGGTAGCGTTTCCAAAGGAACGCACGAAGGTTATAGAATTCCATCTCATTCTCAGCAAAAATCCTTAAAAATCCACTTGCTCAAGTTCAATTCATTGTCAGTAAACCCCACTGTCTGCTGTACTGAAAAAGACCTGTTAAATCGACACCGACATTTTTCTGTTTATATCATTCCATAAGGAGGTATTTGTTTCAGAGTGTTGTGCTCAATGAGCAAGCAATTCAATTTTTAATCAAGGTTAATGCGGTATTATAGATCTCATTACAAAAATATACCCCATGGAACTGTAAGAAAAGTCTCAGGATGTTTAAGTACACAGTTTATTTTATCAGCATTAAATATCTTCAGTCTGCAACTACATACCAGAAATCAATAAAAAGGACAGCAAGAGCATCAGCTAACCAGCAATTTGGGGTTTACCACTGTAAATACACAGTAGAGTTGTATCCGAATCAAAATGAAAGAATAAAATGGATATCCTGTTTCTAACGGTAACTGCCTGTTGCCTTCTGCAGTTCAGAGTTGCAGCAGCTGAAAAAAACCCTGAATCCTGACTGTCACAGGTTTGATAAATATAAAATTAACAAATTCTATTTTCCCCGTGCTGTGTTAATCATAGATGTCAGTAGCATATTTCTGACCCCTCTTGTAAACATGCATTGTAATTTCTTTACAAACTGGTTATCTGAGTTTTAGGACGCCCTTGCATTGAGGTTGAAAGGTATAGTTAACGGTTTTTATATACGCAGGAGAGCTCAAATTTTGCTATCCATCACCACAAGCTATAAAGAATGACTTGACAAAATCATTTGTTAAACACGGCAGGAGTACGAACATAAGACATTCATCCAATAGCTCAAATGGATACATGACAAGGTAATATTAATTGCACAAGACAAGACATTTAAAAGCATTAGCTCAGCATTACCAGTCTATTGGATCCAATTAGGGCTATTCATCAAGGTAAGCAACTACTGTAAAAGTAATCTTGTATGTTCCTCTGCATACCGCAACAAAGTCCAGCCAAAGAGATTGCTTACGCATCCAGAGATTTTACTGTTTCACACAACTAACCTCAGCTCAGAAAGGAGAAGCCTGTGACTTGAATTTACATGGTCACAAAACACGCAGCAAAACCACATCCAGTTTTAGTCTAAAAACAGCACGAGGTGTCGTGCTTGTACATACATTAAAAAACATCTTTCCAATGCCTTAATTTACCCTGCATTCTGATGTAAATATTATGACACAAACTATTACTCATAAGACAACGCTTTAGTTTTTTTGCCCCCAGTGAATTTTTAATTTTGAGGTGACTTCAAAGTGTGGGTAGTTGCCGCTACATGAAACTCCATTTGTTAGAGGAGAAAACACATTAAATAAAGGTCTGTCTTAATTCATTTTGTCACAGCGAAAACTTAATTAATTAACATATAGCTAAAAGAATAGTAACCAGCAGAATGGTATAAAAGAAAAACATCAAGACCTGCAAATATTTTTAAAAGTATGAATGGTGTACCACATGGCAGATTTTACGTCTTTCCAGTTCAGTCATTTTAGTCAGTTTATGGTGCACAGAGTCAGTCGCTGGTTTGATAGCATCATGTTCTACTGTTCCAAGCACTATTTAGGGCTGTTTTATCATTGTCAATTCACACCTATAATTGAGCTCAAAGAGGTTAAACTGCCCACTGAAATGATGTTTTCCATGGCTATATAACAATTTTAGAACCAAAATGTCTCAGTGCTACTTACAGTCTAGTAGAGAATTAAATGTCTAATCCTGACACTGGAAGGTAAAGTCACAGCAGGAGATCAATGACTCTAACAGATTGTTAAACTTTATAAAGACTGGCAGTGTAAAGCTATCTGTAACAAAAGTTTACCAAGGAGCATCTTATTCACCATTTTCTATTTAACGTGCATTACAAGCTGAACCTAACTCCAGTTTGCAGCTGCAGAGTACTCCCAAACAGGTATTAATTTAACTGGAAGAGATGAAACAGAAGCCTTCTCCACCGCAGTTCAAGTGTATCTCCTCCAATACATTGTGAAATTGAGTTCTGGAGAATAAGACAGGGATCTTCAGAAGCTACTGCAGTACAGTGCTAAAGAGAAAGTCTCAGTCCATTTTGCACCCTGCAGCCTATGGATCTGTGATGAAAAATTGGTAGATTGGGGAATGCAGACACTAATGCCATCAATTATGTCTTAATATTAAGATTAAACAGCAAAGCCATTTAAAGCGTGTATCACACTTGGACTCCCAAAGTACAGATTTCCAGAATATACTACATAAAAATATTTAAGATTGGAACCTAAAATAAAAACTCAGGAAATGCTGTTATCGAAACTGATCATACTTCTTCATACATTTTTCTCTGTGTGAGCTTTCTCTGTGAAAAGAAACTTTTCTGGTCAAGGAGAGATCGAGGTTGAATTTACAACATCTTGAAGTGACAAGTTCTGACCAGAAATTTGAAAGAGAATAAACAGACACAAAAGTTCCTCCTAGTTGTAGGTAACCTCATAGGATTCCTCAAAATGGTTTATTGCCAGAAGCCCAGAACTCCTCATGAAAACTGAGGAGGCAGTGACCGCCTGTAACATGTCAAAACTGTCGCCAAGTCCACAAGCCAAGAAGGTCTAATGCAAAAGAGGAGAAAGATGTGACAAAGAGGAGGGCAGTAAGGAAGAATAAAAATCATGGATTAAACATCCATGGATTAAACTGAGAACTACAACATATTGTGCGTCTTCATGTAATGTCTCAGGTTCTGTTGAAATGATATTTCAATTAAGTAGTGTGTCTTTGGAGCTTTATGTTTTTTATAAGTACAGTAAATAAAACCAAACAATACTGGGGCCAAAACTCTTCTGTGGAGATTAAACAGCTATTTGGTCACAAATGGGAAGGAAATTGTCTATGAAAACCCTTAATGAAGTTATCCTCACTATGATAAGCATGTGTGGTAACTTCACTTAAAAGCAGTTAGAACCAGTAAGATTTAGAGGGTTGATGGAGGAAGGGCTACATGTGTCACACTTGCGTTCCCACCAACCCCAGCTGCATGAACAGGACGGCATACAAAATATTATCATCAGCTTCTCTAAGACCTAGAGATTTAGCGCTGCTGGAAGCTGATGACAGCTGTCTTTTGTAGACCCACCTATTGGAGTTCTAGACAGTGCCTGAAACAAGATTAAAAATTGATTGTGTCTGCAGAAATGGATTTCTCATCATCCTTTCTAAGAGTCAAAGTCACAAAGTGATCCTGTCCCATGGACAGAGATGACTGATACCTGATACTACCAGTTATCATCCATAGCTTTCAAAAAAAGCGCCCTTACTACACTGAGATATTTATTGGGTTTGTTTTGTTTGGGATTTCATTCTTTTTATTTATTTATTTTTTTGGGGGGAGGTGTTGTTGTTTTTTCCTTCTCCTTTGCAGTAATTTCTATTAAGCAAAAACTTAAAGAAAAAAAAACACAAATCCCAAGCCTTTTATATTGCTGGTTACTTAATAATAAGTAATATTCAAGCATTTTATAATACTTTAGAAATAATATTACTGAACAAAATTAATTTCAATTAAGACATAAATGCAATGCTGAAATCACATTTGGAAATTAAATTCTACGTACTTTGCCATTGCTCATAAATCTCTTAGGAGGACAGAATTATTGAAGTCTTTGGAAAAGGACTATGTTTTCCTCTACCTTTATAGTGCTCCCTACCTCATGCTACTGTATTACTGATAACGAACATCAAAATTTGAAGCTGTCTTTATGAATCCAAGCTTCTATAAGTTTCTTTACCTGATGCGACTGTGGTCATTTTCTTGCTGACACTGCAGAACAGTGAAAGCTTCTTTGTGTAAAACTATCATCCACAGAAATTTCTTGCAATAGGTTTTTGTTGTTTGATAGTTTTTTGTTTAGTTACACACTTCTGTTGAGCTTCTCCCACATTTACAGTGTCTCTCACGAAAAAAAAAGTTTTAAAACCTCCATACTTGTTTTTGTGCAGTGATTACAGAGCCAAGCATCATCTAAAGTTCCTGGAGAGTTGCTGAAATACGTGAGCTTTCATTAAGACTTATTATTTGAGGAATAATAGACAAACTACACGCAGTAATCTACTCTAATGCGATATAGCTGTTACCAACTTTTGCCTCATAATTCCTCACAAACTACTTTGAAAGGCCAATCCACTGTGCTCACAAATTCATTCAGTTAAAAAAAAAAAAGAAAAAAAAAATCAAGTCCCTATTTCAGAAAGCAAAAGCAGCTATAGCTACTACACTCTTTGGATTTTGCCAGACAAAAATAATCCATCATGACTATTATGTTGCAGATCAAGGTTTCCTTCATTTGATGAATATGTTACACACTGTAGTCTTACACAAAAATACCTGATATGGGTATAGTTTCCTGAAATATGGCACCATATGTGCATCAGTAAACATTATGTGTAGAGTAAATTAAACCGAGTCTTATAATTAGGCAGTAAGGAAATTACTGCAGACCTGAAAGAGTAAATCAGCAGTATTAAAACACTCTCCATTTCCTCTGAAGCACTTCAGAGCACCATAAAAACCTCAATGTCACAGAGATAAACATCTAGAAGAAATGCATTTTGAGGGAGACAAACACATGCATCCAAATAAGTTCAAGCCAAAATCACGATTAAGGGCAATTGAAATAACAGTTCATTGCCTCTGAATTTTTAGATCAGTTTTTTAGATATTTTTCTAAAACTCCCTTCCCAAAGTAAATACACCAGTGAGCCTATGAAATGGGAGCAGAAAAAAAACTAGACGCAGTATTGAACAGCATGCCAGGAGCTTACAATTCTTTCAGTTCAAGCTGGTGAGACTCAGAGTATGTCTGCTTCTGTTGCTTTAAGGAGTGGCTATAAATTTTGTGGAAGCTGAAAAAACGTGACTTTACCAAACAAAGCATTACTATCTCTGCTTTACAACCCAGTATTACACCACACTCTTGTCTAATACCTTTGTACAAGCTGTTAGACAAACCCAGTAACGAAGTACTGATGTACATGCAACACAGCACACCCGCATTAAATGAATAAAAAAAATAAACATGTAGCACTAGCACAGAAATAAATCTTTATAAGCATTTGATAGACTGCTTTCAGAAAGCCAGCTCCCAGATTTCCATAATCAAGAGGACTAGAGTCACTGCAGGTGAAGACATAACCTATTAAGCAACAAGGAAAAGGTGATGAGTTTCTAATGAGCAAAGGCTGATGCCGCAGGTGGCCTTATGTTCAAAGACATTTAGATTGACTTATGGCTGGCTCCCTTTAAAAAAAGCCAGCATTATGTCAAGAAGGATTTTCATGCAACAGAATGAGGCAATATCACCTATCACACTACACTTTCCCTTGGGAACAGCCAATACCTCATCTTTGGTAATATAACACAACCTTAGCAAGACTCCTGTGGATCATCTATTTAAGTATGACCTTGCTACAACTTTGCCTTCACAAAATAAATCTTTAGTAAACATTCACGCAAGACTAAATTTTGAAGTTACAACCTTTGTGGACATCCTTTTACTATTTAACACTTGCATAAAGTTTTGCATCTTCAAAACGCTGTATCAACACCCTTACAAATTCTCAGTGTTATGTGAGCTGGTAAGGTCCACGACCCTCCCTCTCTCTCCTACTCCCTCCCTCTCTCTTTCCCTTCCTTCTTAAATTATACAGATCTTGAATTAAAAAAAGCCTACTTCAGGATTCATAACCTTAACCAGTGCCCTCTTGTCTGCAACAAAGGGCACATCAGAATCTAATTTAATGGTAATGAGAAGCAGAGCTCGCTTCCCCAGTTCTCCAAGAAATGCACCTATTGCTGTAGTGTTGACTGGCTCTATAGCTTGAAAATAAAAGGATTATTCATGCAAACCTACCTCTAGGCTCCAATCTTTTGGGTGCCTAAATTAGGATGCAGTTTGTGACATGAGGAACATTTGTAAAACATGTCCCTGAAACCCCAAATCACCATCTGAAAGCAAAATCTATTGACTGTATGAAAGATTGAAGGAAAAGCAGCTTCCTGATATTATCGCCACATTTCCATACTTGACATCAGCTGGCGTGAATTCTGAGTTCTCTTTTTTTTTTTTTTCTTCTCCCCAACCCCTCAACATGAGTTTTTATTTCTTCGTGTGTGCTGTGCAGCTTCTCAAAGGACCTGAAAGGAATTGGGTATCTAATACCTATTAAGTTTGATTAGAGTTGGGTATACTGTTTTCTTTTGAAGATCTTAGTTTTGTTTGGTTTCCTGAGGACTCATAGTTCTCATGGGCTTATATCTTAATGTACAGATGGTGCATACAACACAGAATATCTAAGTTGAGGCAGCTTCACCTTCAGAAGCAACTCTGTTTTCCTGTGTTTCAGATTATTTGGCTGAAAACAGAATAAGCCTTGCTTGTCTTCATAGAGCAGAAGGGAGGGAGGATAAACAAAAAGTTTATGTCAGTAAACCATAATTCAGGGCAGCAAGATTTAAGTTCTAGGTGCCACTGGCCCTTCCTACAGCATTTCACAAGTCATCTGATCTGTATATGGGACAGTAGCTTGGATGCAAAATGATGATGATAAAATTGCCTCTTTTTGAAGGGAGTCCTGTGTTTTCTTCAAAGTGTTTACGTACTGTAAAGAAGCAAGCTATGCATGTACTGGAAGAGAGAGATATTTAAGTCCAAAGACTGAAAACATTATATAAGAGTTTATCCATAATAAAATTTGCATTGTATGGGTTAAATGCAACAAAGTCTTTTCCAACAGAACTTTTTTTGGTTGTGGTTTTTTTTTTTTTTTCCCCTCCAGTTTTAGGTGTTCCTTCAGTCTAATTGCACATGATAATATTCATGGGTTTTATTCTGAGATTCTCTCTAGAGTCTACGTCAATTTTTGGCAGGTTTCAAAGTGCTAAACAATTTTTTTTTTAACCGTAAATAGCATTCATAAACAGTAGTGATACAACTTAATCTCAGTGGAAGTGACTGACATAAAGAGCAAACGGAGATACGCTGCCTCTCAAGAGCTAGAAAAAAAGATATGACAAATAAGCCTGAGAAGATTATGAAGCCTATTATCCAATCAAACTGTTGTAACCCATATTAAAGAAAGTACATTGAACTGTGAGTACTTTCAGAGACCTGTGAAGTAGGTAAAAACTGAGTGTGATCAAGAAGTTCCAAGATCTTTGTTTTACTATATTTGCATGAATAAATTACAGGAGGTATTTTTCTCATCTACCTTTAACCTTTCAAAGGTTTGACTTGTAGCCTGATACAGCCACCGAAACAGTACTATCGAGGACTATAAGGAGTATAATAATTGCTGCTGTGCAATTGAAGGGACTTATGCTGGAGAATATGGCTGGTAACAGACTAATGAATACCATGACTGTAGCCCATCAAGTGCCTTATGAAAGGTACTTGTGAGGGCACAGCATAGCACAAGGATAATGTAAATGACCAATCAAAAATACATAAGGGTCATGTGAGAGGATGTATTTAGTACATGATACATTAAAGAAGTGATTAGACGTATAGCAAAGGCAAACATGACTTTGCAAGGGCAAACAAACACATTTATTTTTAATCAAGGCTACTGCAAAGTACGTGACTGAACAAGTCTGAGTGTGTGGTTGATAGAAAGACACCATAGGACAGTCATTATTAAAATTAGTTTATGCATCGATGGCTAAACCCGCTCCTGACTACTCCCAAGTGTGTCACCACTCCTAGGGTGCTAGCACTGGCGATTGGGAAAAAGCAGACACTGAGAAGCAGCAATCAACATCCTAAGCTACATCAATACTGATAAGAAACAGGGAAACAATTCATCTAAACCAGCACAGGAATCATGGAAGTGCCTATCTTCCGGCTTTCAGCCTACAAAGCAGCTGAGATTAAATAACCAACTTTTAAAGGACAAACCACAGCCACACGTGAAACCCATTCTTGGAAAATCATAGGGGAAAACCAGCTACGTGTTGCTGTAGAAATCATATTGAAGGGCTTACTGACAGATAACAACATACTATAGTTATACAATACCAGAACTACTAGCAAAGTAGCACAGTAGGGGGTCCTAAAATTACACACAACTTTGAAAATTTGGAGTGTTGCTGTAGAGAACAGTGGAACAGAACAGGAGCACAGTCTTGACTATAAAGGCTTTTTTTCTAGAGCTGTTTTCTGAGGGAATAAGGCTCATTACAGTAGTTCTATCCATTTTTTTTCCAATACATTTTAATCTATTGGCTAATCTTAAAACAATCTGTCAGACAAAAAGGGTTCTGAGGATGCTAAGTAGCTGGAGTTCGATGAAAAATTGTCTGGGCAGAAGAATGGTGACCCGAATGAGAGTCCTATGGAGGGAAATTTGTTACGTGAAGTTAGTAGCTGGCTGGCCAGCACACCAACAGAGGTGTCAGCTGGCTGACCACCACACGGGTACCAGCCGGCCAGCTGGCAGAGGAGGTGCCAAAACCAGCCTCACATCTTCCTGCGTTTCACTGACCAGCCTGGAGTAACGAGATGAGGTAGAGCAGAGAGGAGAAGGATGGATGTGAGAAAATGAGAAGAAATATGAAAATCAGAGACCAAAAGGGAGAACCTGAGGTTATTGCTGTAGGACAACCTATACAGACATTCCAATGCTATGGAAAGCAAGACTTCATGAATTCAGCTGTTCGCAATTCTGTTTTTCAGCCCTGTGTCTACACAATATGTATTCCTGAGAGGTTTGTAGGGTGTTGTCTGGAAGAGACAATCTGAGAAGGGCAAATTTTTGATAAAAACAAACGCTAAATCAGAACGTTTTGCCTCAGAGAGTGGACTCCTGGCTACTAATAGGATGTTGAAATTATTTTGCTTTTTGTGGTACCTGGCCAGCAGGTTGAACTGGATTGCAGCAAACAACACATAGTCTGTCACTAAACACTAATCAGACAGCAAAAAATACCTTTGATACTGCACACATAGACTTGGATATCTAACAATAGCATTAGTTTCTATTAGACATCCACTCCATTAAAACAAAAGCCATCAGTGTAACCATTCAAAGTACAACATGTATTAATTGAAATGGAACTGATAATACAGTTATTTCTGGACTTCCCACTCCACAGCTCCTATTAATATATTTTATAATAAAGTTTTGTTGCCTAAAACTACGAGGAGAACCAGAAATCCAACTTTAAGAAAACTATAGTACTTCTTAATTTTTGCTTTATTCTGCTTTGGAATGAAACCTGAAAATTTCAAAATTATCACAATGCCTTTAAAAATTGGAAAGCTTTCTTGGCAATTATGAAAATGTGTTTTTAATTTTCAATATTTATATATTTGTATTTGTATATATTTGTATTTATATATTTGTATTTCAATATTTATATATTTGTATTTGCAATGCTCAGCTAAAATGAAGTGCTAACTTTCAAAATGAAAATTTGAAACCACTGAAAAAAATCCAAGCGTGACTTTTCAACACCCTCAGATTTTTTTTTATTTATTTTCAAAATTAAATTTCTGGATAATTTCTGATGTTTTTCAGTTTTAAAGAAAGCAAAAATTGTCTGTTGAGTATTTATTTCATAAAATATTTCTAACTAGCTTTACTAATGACACAAACCTACGTCTGCAGGAGGTGGATGATTTGTCCTTAACAGCTATAAAAGACCATAATTTCCAGTATAAACTGAGAATCACTGGTAAAAAATCTTCCTATTTCTTTACAATTCCTTACACCTGGAGGCATATGAAGCATGAGTCTGGTGTGAATGGACAAAAATGAAGAATTATTTTATTTCAGTCTGCTGTATAGAATACTGAAGGCAGGCTGCTCTGTTAAATTAATAGCAGTACAGATATCTGCTGTTTAAGAAAAAAACTAATGGTTTTGCTTATTATACCTTGTGGGAAAACCTACTGGCTAATGCAGACTGAACAAGCTCAGCTGATGACTGGAACGGGACACGAGGCGAAGAGATGATGGCAGCAGGGCAGGAGGCAGCAGCACGGACAGGTGGGACACCAGTGGTGGTGACAGCAGAACAGCTGGTGCCCTGCTTGTACAACTCCAAATGATCCATGGACCATGTTGGTCCTCACTAGGCATCCAGTTTGTGTGATGGCCAAATTCTTTGGTGTGTCCTTCCTGCTTATCTTTGTTTCAATGTCAACACTGAGTCGCAGTGCTTGAAATACAGCGAGTGGGTGATGCTTTAGGATTGGTTGTAGTATTTAAACTACAGGGTTAGTACTTATTTTTTCCCCTATGGAGGTAAAAGAAACCAACAAAATAACTGGCAGCAACAAGCGCCCTGCTGCTGGTCTAGCTTGCTGTACCACACAGCGAAAGATGCTTTCGATTAGCTTTTAGGCTATGTATTTCTTTTTTTTTTTTAAGTATGACAGACTTGCATATCAGAGGAAAAAAGACCCCAAATCCTGCCAATTGGCACAACTTCTTATCAGACACAGAACTCTGTGCTTTTTCCAAATTGTTCAAAATAAAGTAAGAAATGGCAGCAGTAAGCTATGGGCTGGTAAGACTTGTCTGCTTCCAAGAACTTGTTCAGTCTGACTTAGGCTGGTGTTCTTGCTGGCAGATTATACTAAGACATACAATTAGATGTCCATAATAGTTTTCCAGTGCCCAGGAGAGTTTAAATGATGAGTATAAAAGACATAATTCCACCAGAATAGGAAATACCAATGTGACTGTAACTCGTGAGATGGAATTTTAGCACTGTGTATCCCAAACACAATCATTTCACAAGTCTGAGTGTTCTGTAGATAATAGAATAAAATCTCAGAAATAAAGAGCTAGGAACCTAGGGAGAGAAAGAAAAATCAGTCTTAGATGGTGGACTACTGAAGCCTTGCAAGCGAGCCTGGCTACCAAATGAAATATATATATCTTCTTCATTAGCAAAATGTATTTTGTAAATTGTCCAGTTTTATGGTGGTAACATTATGCTTCACAAATCTGACAAGGAAAGCCGCTTTAAAAGGAATTCACTAAAAAAAAAAGGCTTTATGGTATTAAAAGTTGGTTGCCTCTCCCATGATTTAGCAACACTGTGATCTCAACTGTGGCTCATTTCTTCTTAATCCTCAAGCCCCTTGCCTCAGCCATTTAACTAAGCCCTCAGTGACATCCTCATATTCTGGATTTTAGTAGGGGTTGCACAGGCAGGTCTGGGTAGTCACGCACATGTATACCGTTGATTATAAATGTGATGAAGCAGAACATTGATTATGATTCTAAAGGATAATGATTTATAGTCAGAATACACATTGTTGAAAGCAGAGACTCCATCTTCCTCTACGCTTGTGCAAACCTAGCACAATTATGATCTGATCTTGATTAGTTTACTAGCAACTGCCAAAATTTAATAAACATTATACGTACGTGATTAACTTTCATAAATATCAGAAACTATATTAAAACCTTCATCTCCAAGCAGGAAAATATTTATGTATGTGCTTCACTTTACCCACATACAGAGTTCCAACCTTTCCGAGATTGAATTCAACACCCATGGGGCTGAATATATACGAGAAGCAGACAGTTTATTAAGAAAGGTGCCATTTTTATATCACGTTTCAGAGTAAATTTGGCTTTAGAGATGAGTAATTCAGGCAACTGCTGAGAGCCTCACACAGAACAGCAACTCATGTGTTAGTCTGCTACTTCCTTCAGGCAATAAGAACAGAGGTGGGAGGCAACACATGGTACAAGCTCCACTGCAGAACCTAGAATCCCACAAATTTGGAGGTCAGAACAGCGGAGATCTTTCTTCTGTCATTAGCTGAGCAACAGATGTGCTGTTAGGCTTTATACAGGAGAGTCAGTGATTCATATTGTCTGTAAGTCCATTGCAATCTCTTTATTATTTGGAGAAATAAGCTCTGAGAATATGATCCTCAAAAACATTTGCTGAGCGTTAAGGAAGTGATGGAACGGGTTTTAGCAGTGCAGAGCACTGATTTCAAAACGCCTGTAGGGGCCACTGTTTCTGAAACGATCGTGATTCAAATAGGTAGCTGAAGATACATTTGAGTCCTTATTTGGTCTTGCAGATATGTGTATTTTGGATCATTTTCACAGAGGTAACCTTTGATTCTTTTGATTGATTTTTACCAAAAATGCAGAATTGGGATCATCTAAAAAAGAGAGAAAAAAAAAAAAAAGAGGTAAAAATAGGCAATGCCTCCTTCTTTAACTTTAAAAATGTAAAGAGAAATCTATAGAAGGTTTCTCCCTTTTATTTCCAATCTCCCTTTTATTTTCTTCCATCTCAAGCTTTTTGAACAAACCTTTCAGCCTTACTACCAAACACAATGACAAACATTTGTTTATGGTTTAAACTATGCTTTACAGTTATTCATGGAATCACAGAAAGGTTTGGGTGGAAGGGACCTTTAAAGGTCACCTAGTCCAACCTGTCTGCAGTGAGCAGGGACATCTTCAACTAGATCAGGTACCTCAGAGCCCCGTCCAACCTGACCTTGAATATTTCCAGGGATGGGGCACCTACGTACCCTAGGGAATGACATGAAGCTACAACAGGGGAGGGTTAGGTTGGAGACCAGGAAAAGGTTCTTCACCCAGAAGGTGGTGGGGCCCTGGAACAGGCTCCCCAGGGCAGTGGTCACCGCACTGAGCTTGGCTGAGTGCAAGCAGCATCTGGACAGTGCACTCAGTCATCTGCTGTGATGGGGCTGGTCCTGTGTGGAGCCAGGAGTTGGACTCGATGGTCCTTATGGGTCCCTTCCAACTCAGGATATTCTATGATTCTATACCATCACTGTGGGCAACCTATTATTTATTAGCCTTCTCCATATCTTCATAGGATCTTTATTTAATACGGTATCTTAAAAGTTTTCTTTGAAAATATTCTGCTCATATAAACCTTTTAATATACTGTTCATCCTTCATGTTATTTCAATGAGATTATTCAAATAAATTCCAATAAGCACATATGCCAATGTTTTTATGACTGGGGTTGCTGGGCTGCAAAGGCAGCGAAGGTCTGGCCAATCTGCCTACCCTCCCACATATTAAGACCATTGGGAGTGACACTTGGAATATGTTTCAGGCTCCCTTTTTTGGCTCTTTGCTTAATGTCAAGTGTAATGTAGTGTCATATCTAAATAAAGACCCAAAATCTTTATACATCTACAGGTGTCAAACCAGTCTGAAGTTTAAAAGCAATGAGTTCCTTGGAAAAACAAGAAGCATTACAAAAAGCATGGGTTACCTGTCTTCGAAGGTCTCGTGTTTTCTTGGTCATCTTGTCAATAGCAATGTTGAGTGGGTCTCCCTTCTCCTTCCTTCCAGTCTGTTAAAATTAAATTTTGGAATTAGAGAAAATATACACTTTCAAAGAAAAAAAAAGTACAGATTTATGAAAGGAAATCTATGCAGCTCTTTTTGTTTTCTTCCATCAAATTGTTATTTCCAATGCGATGTTTTTAACATATTTATGTGCGGGGGGGGGGAAGGCATAGCAGATTATTTTAAAACAATCCTAAAATGATAAGAAGAAAGATTAAGGTGACTCACTGGAGGGTTCGGAACTTTTCCACCCATAAATTATGTGCATATATTATAGCCAATGCTCCAAAAATCTGGCAAGACCTTTCACTATAAAACGAATATTAAGAGTTTCTAATCTCCATCCTGCCAGGCACCAGGAATGTTAAACATGATAATAAGCAGCAACACAGCTTGAGGACAGAAGGAAAATGGTCCCTACGCCTGTAACAGGAATCATATTGGCAGACATTAGGTGCAGACTTCCACTTAAAACACTTTCCTACAGGAAGTCTCAAAGCAAAAATGCTCATGAAGATTAAAAAAGGGGAAAAAAGCTTTTCGTGGCTCATAACGAATGAAAAAGTATTTTTTTAGGTTCAGTGGCACAAAAAGCATTAAGTGACTTTGTCAGCTGCATCACCGTTCTCTTAAGAGAAAACTGATTCTTTAAAGGTTTCTCACATCTCTTACCACATTGAACTCTGTTTGATAGCTTTTCATCAAGAATCAAAATGATCTTCCATTCTTTCTGGCAGTACTCTTTCCTTCCCAACGCTGTTTTCAAATACTCCTATTTAGAATTGTTCCTTGCATATGATTAAGAGCGATTTTCTATTTCCAGCTGAGCCTAATAGCATGTGTTTCTGGGAACTATTGAGAAGTCACTTTTGGGGTGGGATGGAGATTAAACATACCCTTTCAATAACGATCTCTCCTATGTACAGCACTGTTATCAGCTCTACACAGTGTTCCAGTCTTCTGCTTTGAGCATTCATTGCAGGGAACGCCTGCTTTCTATTATTGTCTGTAATTCTAATTATGACATGAGGCCAATGCATTCATGATCTTTTAGACTTCTGTAAAACCTATCCCCTTATTTTATTTAGAAATTCAAACATAAAAATATCAAGTGCCACCAGAATTTAATATAAAACATAAATTTACCTCTTAGGTTTCTAAAAAGAATCAATTACAAATTCTGGAGTTAATCATACAAATTGACACCAGGAAACAGAGAGAGAAAGCATTTGCTATGATACAAGAGGAGGCATCTGTGTAAACCGCTGATATTTTTATCTCACTTTTCTTGTGTTCATGCTTTGACTGAGTTCTTCTGGTCCCCAGCTAACTACGGCTCTTTAGCCTGAGCAATTTCAGCACATGCTTTTAGTTTTAGATGTCCCAAATTCAGTCTCTGGTATTTTGTCCAAGACAGCAGCTGTCATATGTGCACACAATCTATAGTTTTTCAAGCTGAAATTTCAAAATAAAAATGAGGCAGATAAGTTTGGTACAGGAAGAGTCTCCTAACTGTTGAAATGGTACAGCAGGGACTGCCAGATGAGCTAGTCTCAGCCAAGTTCCTAGTGTGTTAGACTACAAAGCTATATTCTAAGAAAATTTTCAATTACTCCGGCTGTATGCTGTGTACTAGCTGAACCAAGTATCCTTGGTGACATTAGCATTCTGGGATGCTTTAATTTCCCAGTCAAATAATTAAATTTCTGTAATATTATTTAAATTCTTCTCTTCCTTCTCATTGTTTAAGCTTTAATGCATTGGCTTAGAAAGATAGGTAACCACACAAAATGTTTTAAGACATGTTTTGCTGGGATAAAGACAACCTTGGGGTTTTTTGGTTGGTTTTTTTGTTTGGTTGGTTGGTTGATTTTAGGGTATTTTTGTGTGTGTGTGTTTGTTTTTTTTTTCTCAATAAAATCAGGGAATAATCCGCTAAGCTGTTCAAATTGCAGTGAATATTAACACAATCAAAAAAGCAAACATGGTTACCCTTAAGCCTACATTGGGATGGTATTTTACAGTTCTCAGACAAAACAACTAGTTAACAATTCTTCACTGATCTCATGCAGGGCAGATGTATTTTGTGTTCACCACTGACACGCAAGATTAAGCACTTAATGCTTGTCACCCATCTAGCAGATCAGAAAATTGTCCTGAATAGGCACTTGGGACTTTTCTACAGTAGTCAGCTAAAGGGTAGTCAGTTAAAGGATACAACACTAAATAAATTCGACACCTGATAAACTGCAGTGTTTCGGAGCCAAGGCTCCTGACATTCCCTAAATGGTAATTGGAAAAAAGTAGAAATTTTGAGATTGACTTGTAAGTTTGTCATTTTGGTTCCTAACTTGGGTGGTTTGTATTGCTCATAGGAGGAAACTATCACTGAAAGTAGGCCCATGGCAGCCTACATCTAGCACCTCTCTTAAGCCTCTCTTCAAATTTATTGAAGCTGCAACAGAGGAGATTTAGGTTGGAGATCAGGAGAAGGTTCTTCACCAGGAGAGTGGTCGGGCCCTGGAACAGGCTCCCCAGGGTAGTGGTCACCGCCCCGAGCTGGGCTGAGTTCAAGCAGTGTCTGGACAACACTCTCAGTCATCTGCTGTAACTCGGCTGGTCCTGTGTGGAGCCAGGAGTTGGACTTGATGGTCCTTATGGGTCCCTTTCAACTCCAGATATTCTATGATTCTACGAAATTTATCCTGTAACTTTTTTAGTCTAGTTTTAAGTTACATAAACAGTGGCCCTTAAGGTACATCCTATTGTGAAACACAAGACAACTGGGAACCCTTCTGTGACCCTCAGGCCACACAACACAAACTGGCAATATCCATCTGGCCAGCCCCTTATCCCTCCAAAATAGACAAAAGCATCATCTATATTGCTTACTGACAAAGTCCCTGCCCTGCGAATTGCCCGAATCACGCCCACACACCGTCTGAGATGCTAAATGGCATGAACCAGTCTGTGCTGGAAAACAGGCTACCAAACCAAGTGAACAGAGATCTGCTTGAGCTCTCTCAGTGGTGACATTTTATTAACACATATCAACATGGATGAAGTCATAGAGATGCTTCTCATGTTCTGCAGAATTTTTATTTATTTGGGAATTGTGCCCTTCACCTGTTATTAAAATGGCTACTGCCTTTTAATCTGGATGCAAAACCCCTTCTTCACTGTACGATTTCGAAGAAGGAGAAATTTGTTTAGTAAATCACATTATTGAAAAATAAATAGCACGGCATGTGATGTTACATAGCTTCAGGCAGGTCTGTCAAACACCATCTGCTCGGTGCTGAAAATATAAGTTTATTAAAGTTTATTTATTTAAGTCCTTAAATACTCTTATATTAATGTTACTCTGTGATAATTTTTGGCCTTCGTTCCTAGAAGAGATCGAAAGGAATTTAGTGGTTTCCTGTGTTTCTGAAAAAAACCCCAACAAACCAAAACATAAAGCTTGGTATTGAGCCTCATAGCTTTTTGCTGTTAATCTTTTTCTGCAAAAGGAAGATATTTTGGAAATGAGATAAAAAGGAAGTAAAAGTTGCTGCTGGCATTGGGATAAAAGGAGAGGAGGAGAAATGTACAGAATTCCTCGAATGCCAAAATACGGGTATTCAGTGTTCCTGTGGACAGAATCACATCTATTCATGATGTAACAAGGAGAACTTTGCTACAGGAGAATATATTCATCAGGTCTCTGATTTCTACTGACCATTAACAGCATTTGCATACTGGTTTTACCCAAGATATTTTCAAATGGTTCTCTCAGTCTGTGTTACTCCCATCCTAAATTCCTTAGAGCTTTTCCCTGCCTGTTTGATTTATTCTCAGCTGATCAGGATGATCTAATTTCCATGGGCTCTTGACCATGGGCTGTGCTTTCTGCAGAGTCTCCCAGGTCAGAAACGGGTCTTCTATTGCACTTCTGCCCCAAGGCTGCAGTCTCCCTCCCAGATCACACAATATAAGATCCAGCTCCCTAGAATATACTTTTCAAGCATTTTTAAGCTTGATTTGCCAACTGGCATCAGAGGGTGAGCAGTTTTTCAACAGATTAACGTCCAAGAAATGTAGAAGAAATCTAGGTACTGTCCTTTTACTCTAGAAAATGCCTTACAGACACATCTACTGTCAAGAATATTACTTGAGCAATAAAACAAATGCAGAATACAATCATTGCTTTCCTTATATTAAGCAAAGTCTAAAAAAGCTTCACAGTTAAAACTGCAAAATATCAAGGTAAGCATTTAGTTAGACAGGAAACTTCAACTTCATTTAGTTAGGAAGAGAAAATAATAACAAAAAGCACTTAAGGATGGTAAGAAATTTCAGTGTCTGCTAGAATGATCTCTGCTAAGATATTGCACTGTTTTTCCTTTTGAAAAAACACCCTTTTTCTCCCTCCTTTTCTTCTTCATATGAGCTGTTCACAGTTTATACTGTTGGAGTAAAATAAAAAATCTCCCAAATTATTTTTTGCGACTATTAAGGACTCTTATATCCCATGACTTCCTCACTATAGAATTCCTTTGATCAGCATGAGGTACTAAATAGGACACTCTTTTCTAACCCCAGAGAATATCACAGATTCAAGACACGGACAGTCAAACCAATCAGCCTAGAGACGTCGCGCATTTTGGATGAGACACAATCAACCTTGGAAGAAGATGCTCCAGACTGGAACTGTGCTGTTAGTTTAGAATAATTCCAAAATACCACCTGTATGGAAATCGTAAAGCTGAAATTTCAGCATGTGAAACAGATAAAATTGCTACTATCAAAATTACTATAGAGAGGGTTTAGATGATATGGTAATGAATAACCTGATATTAAAACATTTGGATTACTTGTGTGAGATGAAAACCCACTATTTTGAGCATATCAGTTAAAAAAAAATATAATCGACAGACAAACATGGCCAACAATAGTAACCTATTAAGGAAGGGAACAGAGTGCCAAGAAATAAATAGAAAGTAGAGCAACTGCAGGCCTACACCATAGTGTCACAGACAAAAAAACCCTAATGTGTGTGACAATTAAACACGAGACATTAGAGACTGCGATTGTCTTTTTTCTTTAAAGTGCATAATTTAGACTTTCAGTGTTTCAATTTACTACTACTACTACTACTACTACTACTACTACTACTACTACTACTACTAATAATAATAATAATAATAATAATAACAGCCTAAAACTGTGTAAGAAATTTTGGGACCACTGTTCTCACACATTCCCCTGTCTTTTCTGTTGCTTTAGATAAAAGTCAAAATCCCTGAGAGAGCTCAGTCTCCTACCATAGTACATGTTGCATGTCCACGACATCCTCACTGCCATTAATCGAGTAATTTAGCCTCCAGGAGACAGGTGGAAAGATTATCTATTGATCCAAAAAGCTACCAAACCTTGATATACTTTTATATTTTCATCATCCCCTGGGTAGATGGTTCCATTATTTACAGTTTATTCAGAACTTCAATATCACAATGTTTTATTAAGGCGTAAATTGCTGCTCAAAAATATATCTGTCCTAATATTTTATTTTAAATGCTGAACAACATCATTCTTTAAAAACTATGCTCATGTTCAATAGCCCTTTTAAAAGTGATGAAGGGAAGCTTAGTACTAAGAAGAAAAACATTTTGAACAACTCACATAAGCTGCATCAGTGCTTTTAAGCAGAAAGCCAGGTTTAAACATACCCATACACAACCTCCTTCTGACAGGTTAAGAAGTCTAATTTTGGGTCAGGAAAAGGCTAACCTATATATCCCAGCAGAAGTGAGAAGAGACTAAATTTCACTGGAAGTTGAAAATTCTAGCTATTAGCTAGGGAGATGGTTCAGGAAAATGTATTTTAGAATATTTGAGTAGTCCCTCTATGGATGAGCTGAAGAATACATTTTTGGAATAAATAAATACTAAATTTAAAAGAAAAAAAAACAATGGTGAGAAAAGTTCTTTGGAGCATGGCTTGAATGTGAATTACTGTCCTACTCATCTTTGTGATTTTATCCATTCTTTATGTTTATTTCTATAAATGATTTTGTATTTTATTCTAATTAACTATATTGGAGGTTCTGCAATCACCTCAATTTTGCTGAGGAATCACCTCATGTGGAATAAAAATCTGTACGTTTCCTTTTCCTCTTATTATTAATTTTTTTTCCTTGAGAGAAAAAAAATATCTGTATAAATTGGGGGGGGGGGAACTTTGTTTATATATCCTTTTTCTTTTCAGGTCTTTTGGCTTTTGTTTAAGCAGTTGCAAAGGAGAAAGGCTCAGTCCCCACAGAGAAAGGACAAGACGGAAAGGTCCCAGCACGTATACTATCTTGCCATTTTGCAATAAAACACTCACTCACAGGCTTTTTTTCCCCAATACTACTCAGTTCTAGAAGGCTGTCCACTAAATAATCTGCTCATAAATGTCTATTACTGACAAGAAGTTCTCCTAAAGCAAAACAAGCAATTTTTAATTACCTTACAAAATTGTGACCAGATCATAGTGACTGTAATTGGTTCTAGTGTCGCATAAATAATCACGGCTATGCAGAAAACTGGATAAGCCACATTCTTGCAATCCCAGATAGTAAATAAAGTCAATAAAATATAAATGAACCATGAGCTGGACACGATATCAGTATCTGAGGTGTGCAAATCTTGGCCTTTGCTTGGATCCAACCAAGATTTATCTAGATCCATAGACAATTAAAATTAAGCATGTAATAAAATAAAGAGATTATGAAAACTGAATATGTAAATGGTTGAAGAAGAATCTCTTCCTTTTTATGTACATTTCCATGCAGTCCACAACACCACAATCTGAATGCCTTCAGGTGGTGAATTGGTGAATTAAGGAGCCACATGTGGGTCCTTTTATCATGTCACAAGAGGAAGAACTTGTGTGCAGAGGAGCATTTTATTTTTGTTGGTTTGTGGCTATCGCTTTTCTTGTTTTGCATATATAATTCCCTGTTATAACTAGTTCCTGTCTTTTGGCAATAGCCAAGGGTTTTCAGGATTATTAATGACAGAAGTTTGATTTGTAAAACCAGGTAGGATTAGGGTTTGATCTTACTAGTTCCCAAGTGAGAGCTGCTTTTATTAACTGATATTTACCGTAATCATGTACTCACATCTTCCCTAAGAAAGAACGCTTGAAGAATTTATATTTATAGTGATACTAGAGGTTACCTAAAATGTGGAACTTTCTCATTCTTGAGAATGAAGGCAGCAATTTGTGGGGTTTTTTGTTTGTTGGTTTTTGTTTTGTTTTGTTTGGTTTTTTTTTCATATGTAGAACTACATTGAATATTTATTTCTGTGTATTTTTGAACTAGAGTTTCCAAGACCACTGTGATGAATATACAGTCCTTTTCTTCTAGCTACAAGCCAAGACTGGATTTTACAGTGTACTGAGGTACCAAAAATGCAGAAAAGGCAACTGGTGGGACTTTCCTAAGTTACAAGGCAAGTTTAATATAAAAATCTCATTGATTTTTGTTAGGTAAAATATATGCATTGGTTCTTTTTTGGGGGAAGGTGGGGGGAAAGTCACATATCTATTAGAAATTCTTCCCCAAGGCAAGAATGACCTGCATTCAATTAAGAGTTGCATCATTTAATTAAATTCAGATCATAATGTGCACACTGTCATTCAAGAAAGCAATGATAGTTTTCAGGGTAGGACCATCTCATTTAATTTTACCAGCTAGAAATACTGAATCAAATCTAGTTATTTTTGCTTCTTCTATATTCAATATATGGTGGCTGGCATTTTTAGAGCACCCATCTGTCTCACATATTTCTTTTAATATGGGATACATATCACCACATGGGGTTGATTCTCTCCATTACCCATGGAGAAGATCTTGTGGTACTAGACAATTCTTAAACAACTGTTTCATGAGATAAAACCTCTTCTTAGTAACTAGAGCGACTGTCCAGCTTTCCTAAGGATCAGGCTACAGACTGCCCCTTGGACAAATTATGTGTGGTTTGGGTTATTTTCTTTCAGAGAATTTAAAAATATTAGCATTGTAAGGGCACTTTTTCTTACAAGCTGCCTCAAAAGACATTCCTGTACTTCCAGGTTGTGATATTTTGATGTCCTGTAAATAATTCACTTTCTTCCCGCTGTCTAAAAGAAACACACTTGATAAATCTACGATGAGGCACTGAATCACAGAATGGTTTGGGTTGGAAGGGACCTTAAAGATCATCTAGATCCAACCCTCCCACCACGGGCAGGGACAACCTCCACTAGACCAGGCTGCCCAAAGTCCCATCCAACCTGGCCTTGAACACTGCCAGGGAGCCAGGGGCAGCCACAGCTTCTCTGGGCACCCTGTGCCACGGCCTCAGCACCCTCACAGGAAAGAATTTCTTCCTGATAGCTAATCTAAATCTCCCCTCTGTTAGTTTAAACCCATTCCCCCTTGTCCTATCACTCCTTGCCCTCGTAACCAGCCCCGCTGCAGCTTTTCTGGAGCCCCTGCAGGGACTGCAAGGCGGCAATTAGGTCTCCCTGGAGCCTTCTCTTCTCCAGGCTGAACAAGCTCAACTCCTTCAGCCTGTCCTCATAGGAGAGGTGCTCCAGCCCTTGGATCAACTTTGTGGCTTCCTCTGGACTTGCTCCAGCAGCTCCATGTCTTTCCTGTCTTGGGGACCCCAGAGTTGGAGGCAGCACTGCAGGGGGGGTCTCAGCAGAGTGGGGCAGAGGGGCAGAATCCCCTCCCTTGCCCTGCTGGCCACACTGGGTTTGATGCGGCCCAGGACACGGGTGGCCTTCTGGGCTGCCAGCGCGCACATTAGATCTTAACAATCTTGCCTGTTTCTCCATCCTCATTTTCACCTTTCAGAACTCTTAAAATACAAACATGCACACACAGAACACTTTAGTACTTTGGCCATCACTTTGGCCAACACTTTAGTACCAATGGCCTTAGGGCAATGATGTTTATAAACTGTTTCATATCTGTGTAATTACAGGTATGATTGCAAGAGACAGTTGCTGGTCAGAAACATCACAGCCTAATGACAAAAAGAAAACAAACAAATGAACAAAATAAAATTATAGCTGGTTTTCTCTAATCTGATCTTTCTCAGGTAAAGACATATGCCAACATTAACCCAGTTAGGAACTGAAGTTTGTCGATAACAGGGGAAAACAAGAAAATGCAGTTGGAGAAGCCAAGACTGATAATCTGGTACAGGTTTTCTGATATGTCCTGAAGAAATCTCTCCAATACAAGTGCAATGTGGTCTATAGCACTGCAAATGCAGGTGGTACGAGTGTTAGTGTGCAAGTGTGCTTCTGGTCCAGGTTTCTGTCCTAATGTCCTTGAGAACTGATGTCTCTGAAGCTTGTCCTCATTCCTTTCTGTTTGAGAGGGGTGCCTTTGTAACAGCATGTATTACAGCATTGACCTGCAGAGTATTTCTGTTTGTTAAAGAGCATCTTCTCCTTGGCAATGCTTACTCAGAGGACCAAAGAGGAAAACATCAGGGTTTTCACAGAATAAACTGCGTATTTCTATTCAGAAGATGTCAGTATACAAAAATGATGCTGTTACACTTAAATGCATACAAAAAATTAGAATTTTAGAGGACAGAAATGTGGATGCTGCAAACTGTTATAAAACCATCAGCTTCACTGAAGGCATACTAATTTACACCAGTTGAGAATTTCCCTACTCATCAGTTAAATGAAATCTTGCAGATGCTTCCATTTAGAAGGTCAGAAATGTTTATTCCAAAATTTGAAATTATTCTAATTTCTTCACAGACATCCACTTGCAAAGGGTCCACTACAAACTCCTCATTTAACCACTGACTGCTTTCCAGCTGCAAATTGCAATCTGCTTTTAAATTGCTTCTGGATGGCTTCTCTTAATCTAAAATAACTGGAGAAAAAGGAGATAGCAAGCGTCGGTACTTTCCCTTCAGATATGGAAGTCCGTAGTGAAGGACTATGTAAATAAAAAGTATTAAAATTTGCCTACTTTAATGCAAGCACTTGAGAAAATTCTATTCTATTGTTATAAGCATAATAATTAATATTACTAAATAATGAAATAGTTATTAATAAAGCCTTCTATCATCTTTTCCATTAAAATGTTATCTGTTAAACAGTTTAAGTAGTACTAAGCAACTAAGAGAAGAGGAGTGGTAGGAAAGTTCAGGACATCTTACAATATGTAACAAACAATATCGCTTGCATCTAAATTCAGAAAATTTATTGGGTAAATCTTTGCTGCATCTCTGCTACAGATTAGTGGAAATACTCTTACTGGAAATGATATTGATGCCTGGTATAATCACTGGCTTCAGTTTTATGTCTCAGTCACTAGAAAGCACTTGTAGCCAATCTCTTCCTAGCTGGTTTTAGATTAAAGGTTATATTATGAGTCACAAGGATGAGTGTTGTTCACTGAGTTAAATGCAGGACTTTCTAAGACATCTCAGCATGCCTTGAAAACATCCTTTTAGGATTTTTCAGGTCTCCCTCTCAACTGGAATAGGAGAACCACAACTGGAATAGGAGAACCTTTTAATTTGTATACATATTTAAGAAAAGGCTCTGTTTGATGATGCCTTTGGCCATTATGTTGACTTCTGTAGTGCAGAGCTTTATACACTTTTTTTCAGCACAGGAGCTTTTTAAATAATTAGACAGCTCTGACAAATGAAGTGACTGTTGGAAGCACATCAAAGAGTTCACAATGTTTACACATATTAAATGAACATTTCTAATGAACATGTTGAAGTTACAACTATGCCATTCTATGTAGATGCAGAATTGCTGTTAATGGCATAAAGATAGGTATTATATAGCCTTAGAGGTCAAAACCCCCAAATCTGGCCCATCTGCAGGAGGCACAGAATTGTCTTGACTGCACTTACAGTGCTTTGATTACCAAATATAACTAAAAATAGGATTTCAACCAGTTAGTTGCATTGGTCACTATCCAACAAGGTCTTGTTTCCTCTCAAAAATGCATTCATCGGCGTACGTAACTAAAAGTTAATGCTAACTCAGTATTTGCACTTAGAGAATTAAATGCTTTTTCAAATTCATTACTACTTTCTTTTCCTTTATCTTGCTAGTTCCCTCCAGACCACCGAGGAGGGTTTCTTCATTTTTTTGCTTAGTTTTGTTTTGGTTTTCTCTTTATCTTCCAACCTGTTTTGAACATTTTCAATTACGGTCTACACCGGAACAATATTTGAAATTATTTCGGTTGATGTTTCTTGCAGCCAGTGAAACCACTACAGCTTTCCAGCTCTGACACCCTACTTGGCAGTGTTCTGTGCAGCCTGCGCAATATCAGGTTAGTGCATGTGTCAGACTTTCTGAGGGCAGTGACGTGTACCTGGCAGCAAGGCTTTCCAGTCTGGCACATCTCCAGTGAAAACCTCACCTGCAAGCAAACAATGCACATGAGGTTTCATTGGACACATACTGTAATTTTAGCTACTATTTTGAATGAATGGAGAGAGGGGAAAGCCTGGGAAAGACAATAACTCAATCCTCATTATAATAATTAATCGGTCACTTTGAGTACTGGCTTCTTTGTGCCCACATGCTCCTTTGTAGGACATCACAACCATGAGGCATTAGTGCTGAAACAAAACAAACCAAAATAAAAATAAAAGAACTATTTAAACTCCAACCAGCCATTCAAAAGAATGCAAGGCCAAAGAACCAGCTCCTTCTGTTTTTACAGAGCAAAGTCACGGTCTATTCCTGCCACCACCTCAGATCAATGTGCTAAGTGATATCCATTCAAATTACTTGTTAGTTTAATCAGAGGAAGTGAAACACAATTACAGGGTGTTAGTGTAAAAGCCAGCACAAAATAACAGAATGTCCATGTGGGATATCTGAAGCAAAAGCCTGTTGAAAAATAACTCTGTGACATTTTCATCAACGGTCTTTTTACAGAAAAAAAAAACCCACAACAAACGCTTTGTAAATGCTATTACAAACTAATTAGGCATAAAATAATGCTTTAAATCTATAAACAGATTAGAGTCCTTATTTCTCCTTGTAGATACCAGAAATATTTTTTTTTTTGCTTTTGTTCTCTTCTTAGAATAAAACTAAATGCATAAAGATAAAGACCTTTCCTGAAAGGATAACTGGTGCATTTACAAAGCCTCTCTGTGTTCCCTTTCAAGTCAACAGGAGTTTTATCATTATTTCCATCGAATGATTTGTACATTCGCTTTTCATGGACACTCCAAATTTGCACTGAATATAAGCTGTATTTTTGGAATCATCAAACTGCTGATTTGGATTAAGTGGATAAAATGGGAGCAGGGAAGGAATTCCTCCTTCCCCTTGAAGGCAAGGGTACCAGACTGGTGGATTCCAAAGGACAAACAAATGCAAACCTGCCCCTGAAGCCTTGCCTGGAGTCCTGGGGTGGGCTCCAGTGCCTGGAGTCCCTGTGACCCTTTCATCCCCAGCTGCACCACAGCTGTTTCAGTGGGATAGGTAAAAATATACACCCAATTCAGAGGAATAAATGAGATACTGAATCGTGAATCCTCACAATGGGGAATCAGACTGAAGTCTCTCATTTCCTCGGTGATACACAACTATTAAGCCTTCTCCTTCCAGCTCTAACTTGCTTTTTAAGATCCATAAAGCATGGGGGTTCAGACTCTACTCAGCACAGTTAATCTCTTGGATTGAGGCGACTTCACTTTTTTCAGTAGTCACAATGCAATTCCCAGGTCCTTGTACCCCTTAGGTAAAAAAAAAAATAAAAAAATCACTTAAAATGTTCATGTTGTAATTCTGAGCTCATAAACTCTGAGATCTTTAATTGGATTTGGTCCTTTATCTTCTATAGTCATGAGACAGTATTTAATTTGACCATCCCTGCCTGGTCTACAGGGTAATTGAATGAATAGCTCTGCACATCCACATAAATACCTCCAAAAGGGCTATTACTATGAATGTGCAATATGACAAGTTAACTCTGCTATGTTGATAATGATGGCATTGAAACTGTTAAGCTAAGTGCTCTTGGAGCCCATCTCCTAGCTAATGGAGATGGAAGAAAGTATATGAACAGGCAACACACAAAACCATGGTACAATTTACACTCTCTCTAGACTTTTAAAATAAAAAAAAGGATAAAGTTAATCCTATTTTTTCAAATTTCCTTATTTTCTGGGATAAATAAAATCCTCAAAATATTGCAAAAGGGGTTAAAAGCAAGATAGTTCTTTTGGTAGATTGCCACAAAGACTTCCTGTAGGAAATGAAGTGTAAAACATTTTAAAGAATGTTAAATGAAATCACAGTGGACTGAAACCTGTGGTTCCAGTGCAAGATCTGAAATAACTCTGAAACAGACGCTAATTGGCACCGCCTTCATTCTGATGTTCATAAACGAAACCGAATGAGCATTCAAAGGTGCCAAAGGAGCACTAGCTGTCCAAAGAACATTAAAATGCACTTGGATTGGTTTGTCAGCTCCAAAGTTATTTATAACTTGCTAAGTTATTTAGATGCTTTTGAAAATTCATCCAATGAGACAAGTGTGTATGTTTCCAAACGGGTTGAAAGTCTCTGTAATTTAAATTCTTAAATTATCCTGGATATGCTGTGTTATCAATTAGCATTGGCTTCGGAGGTGAACTAGCGCTCTGGACTTGTACTGAGTTATTCACCACAGGAGATTTTTTACCAGGGAATAGTTCATGGTTTGTACCAAGAAAATGTGGTAGTTTGTGAGTCTCAGTACAAATTATGCACTATGAAAAGTTATCCAGAGATGCCTGCAGCTGTTTACAATACCTTTTAACGACAGATGCATATAGAAACCGATTGCAAGTAGTAAAAGTGGCAACTCATTTTTATGTCTGGTTTTCTTCTTTCTCTCCTAAATAACTTGAACTTTGATATTCCAAATTAAACTTATTTTTAATATATAAGGATATAAACCATTTCAAATAGTATTCTTCTAGTAATTCACTAATTTGGCTCTGCGGTGACTTCAGTAGTAATACAATGACTTCAGCAATTTCAGTAGTAATACAATGAAGCATTCCACATTTCCTATTTTTTACTGTATTGTTATATGGAATACCCTATAATTTCATTGGAATTACCTCCAAAATTATAATTGGATAAACATTTCCTATAAAAATCAATTATTTCAACAAAGCAGGAACAATTGTAGAGATTCTGCATGCTGCGCATGGTCACGGTGTACACCAGCAAGAGAGCAACTGAATCCACAGTCTATGGGAACTAGACTCTACTTCCAATTCCCCATCCAGTTCTGTTTCTAATAGACTATATTTTAGCAAAGTTTTCTTTAGTATGGCAATTAGCGTTAAGGGTGAGTCAATTCCATGATGATCAAACGCCTAAAGAAATTTTAAAAAATAAACTAAAGCCCGGCAGGAGAAGCTCTGCGGTTTTCCACACCGCATGATGCCTTTCGCTTCAAAACTACTAAGTAAATTACTGAGAAAAAGTTACTGTGAATAAAATGGGCTGCACTGTGTTAAGTAATTATTTCTAAAGTGTGAAATGGGTAGGAAGTATCTCATCTTAAAGTAGTGCCATGATGCATATTACCGCTCCAGTATAAAGTGAACAGTCTTTTTTTTCTTTCTTTCTTTTTTTCTTTATCTTGCAAGAGCAAGCACAGGAGTGAAAACTTTGTTTTTCTAATGATCTTTTATGTGGGAGAGAAGTGTAAAGACTCAACCTGTGAAACTATGCTGTACTTTATTTCTATCGCACTACTCTTTCTGGAAGAATCTTCTAGAGTTTCATGAGCTCTCAGGAAATGCCCAGTAAATGATAAGTGTATTTGGTAATGCTCCCCATTTAAGGAATGCACGATGGAGACATGATCTCCTGTGCTAAGGACCAGCACTTCTGGGAGTGTTAAGGCATGCACCCCAGTTATGATTTAATTTGTGTAATTTTGTGGAGCAATGCAGAGCACAGCTTGCCTTTAAGTATGTATTGCAAGTATGTAATGCCACACACCCATTGTGTTCCTCAGTCATGAAAACCAGTGGTAAAAAAGTTCATTTTAATAGAAAAGTTATGATCACAGCAAGGATTAGAAAAGTACCCTTACGAAGCTTCTGAGAGAGCAAAGAGAATTCTTGCAATTAATTAATACCTAGATGCATAATAACAGGCTATTTCACCAGGAAGAAAAGGTTATTTTTTTCTTTAGGGCTTTTTTGTTTGTTTGGTTGGTTGGTCGCTTTTTTTGACCACTATTATTAAAAGTTACAGAGATTGAGGAGAAGAAAGAGGGAAACCACACCAGAATTAAAAAAAAAGCTTTCTCCAAGACAAAAGGTGACACAGATTGGCAGTAATGAATTGTGTATTCCAGTTGGATAAAATGTTGCTGTCCATTTAAAGGATAATTACTCATACATTGTAATATTTACACAGAGAAATTGAATCCCAGATCAAAAACAAGATGTAGCAGAGATTAAATAAGAGAGTACTAGTATGGGTTAATGGCGAACAAGCAGAATTTAGAGAAAATATTTTTCCTTAACAATTCCTTCCAATAACAGGCAATACAGGCTTTTGTTTTGTTTATATACACGAGATTCATTCCAAAAAAGATCAGAAAGGGCTATTTCCTCAGACTAAATATCATATGGATATCCAAATTACACTTCGCAAGGGCAAGACTTCTGAACACACACAGGGCCATTTAGTGACCCCCTCAGGAGAAAGCGCAAGAGCGTATCTACTGAGTGTAAACTCATTTTGGCCTCAGTCCTGAAACTAGCTTTGAGGTTTGACCTTCAGAAGAACTTCACATAACACAGATGGGGGGACTAGGGTTGGCCACAGGAAAGCGCTTAACAAGTCAGTGTTGCAAAGCACTCTGTAACGATGCAGAACAAGCCTCTAAATATATCAAGTGAGCTCTTCTCTGCTGAAATATCTCTATGTTAATAGCTTGTTCTAGGGGATCAAGAAGTGTTACGTCCAGGAAGGGAATGTATAGAACGCAAGCATTTCAATGTACAGCTTTGAAAATATATTTTATTACTTTAAATTTTAATACTTTACTACTTAATTGATCTGATAATTTAATAATTCAATTGAATATTTTAAATAATTTTATAAATTTTTATACTTTCATGCACAGTAATTGTAAGGTGGGGTTAGTCTGTATTTAGAGGTCAGCAATGGCCAATGCCAAGTAATTTTGAAGCTTCCCCACAACGCAGGAAAATTAGGCAAAGTCCACAATATCGTAACACACGGTTGTTCTGGCCATCATGTACACCTGCTGATGGTTGTAGCAGTGATATGCATGGTCAAGAGGGGAGTGGAGAACCTCAAATCCATGATCATCTTTTTTTATGTGAAAATATTAGGCAAGGTACTGAACGCTTCTTGTGAGCCTATTTTTCTAATATCCCATGCTCACACAAAGTGAAAGGTACTGTGTTTCAAATGAATATTTCACAGGCTTCTCCTTAGACAGATCTAATTTAAAAAAAAAAAAAGTCTTAAATGCACAACTGTGTGCACACTTCATAGATATTTGTATACTCAAGGATGAACTTTCATTTTGTAGATAACTTCCTAAATCAAGATAAGAATGTCAATCAATCATATAATGTAGCTAAAGAGTCAAAATTTTGGGTACGAGTGCTTTTTTCTTTAAATTTCTTTTTTTTTTTCCACAAGTTTTTTAGGAATATCAAAGTTCACATTCTGAAGCTGGATGCCCCATCCCTGGAGTGTTCGAGGTCAGGTCGGATGGAGTTTTTAGCAACCTCCTCTAGCGAAAGATGTCCCTGCTCACAGCAGAGAGGTTGGACAAGATGATCTTCAAAGGTCCCTTCTCATCTGAACTATTCTATGATTTGCTGAGATTTTGGTATGTATTCTTGATTTTTTTTTTAATTTCCTAATCAAAATAATTGAAATTAATCAAATTCTGCCCCATGTATTACTGAAATGAGAACTAATCCATTAGACTAAGGAAAAAAAAAATATTTCTGAAAATGTCCCAAGTTTCTTCTCTGCATTCTTCCATATTATATGGAGTATTTGTGTGGTAGCTGTGAGATCTTGGCCGTGGTCTGCTGGGAAACGATGAACAACAGTGGTAGGATCAACTGAGTAACTCAGTGAATTGGAATGAAAATTTGGGCACATCTCTCACTGGTAAGCAAGAGGTGTGTCCCCACCTAAACTGTAAATAATAAGAACAGCCACTTCGTTATTTCCTGTGCAGATACACACCATAAAAATTATTAATCTTGAAAGTAATGTATTGTACTTAACTGAAGACTGTAAAATCAGTATTTAGATACAATAATTTTTTAAAAAGAATGCACTGAAAGTGAACAGCCCTATTTATTGGCTCATAAACAGAGGGTGAAATACTCCATTTTATAAATATGACCTGTAAATATTTTAAAAAGCCAATAACCTAAATTTTTTTTTTAATCTCTACCCAATTTTTTTTTTTAAATGTCAGTTACATCACAGAGTAATCGTACAGCTAAGTGATGCTTTAACCGGCTTTCTATGATAAATGTTCTATGACTGCAACAGAGTGTGTATAAAAACGTTTTCCATTTGATCTACCCATACAACTTGTGTTGAACTAGAAAACCAGTGGAAGAAGAATAAACCCCTCTACTGATGCCTAGAACACATATTATAAACCCAGTAGGAAAATTTCAACAAATTTTGATATTTAACGTCTTTCCAAAATTGTTTTCTGAGCACCCTTCTGGAGTGACTACACTCTCCATATCCCTTGCAGATAGCATTAGCCTACTGTACTCTACTGTACAAAGATATGATCCCTAGACATAGCAATGGCAGTCTGAAGAGTTTAAAACCATAATATAGACTATGAAAACAAAAGAACACTGCTTAAAATACACAAGCTTTTAAAAAAAAATACTTTTTTTTTTTAAAAATTTTTCGTATTATGCTTATTTGCCTTGTGGTTTTATGTCTTAAGGAACTGTTTCAAATATTTCTATGCATGCCTGTCCTGGTTTTGGCTGGGATAGAGTTAACTTTCTTTCTAGCAGCTGGTATAGTGCTGCGTTTTGGATTTAGGATGAGAATAATGTTGATAACACACTAATACTTTAGCTGTTGTCAAGCAGTCAAGGACTTTTCAGTTTCTTATACTGCCCTGACAACGAGAAGGCGAGGGGTGCCTAAGAAGCTGGGAGAGGGCACAGCCAGGACAGCTGGCCCAAACTGGCCACAGGGATATTCCATAACATATGATGTCATGCTCTGTATATAACGGAGCATATATATATATATAAAAATCTAGTTGGCAGTCGGTCACTAGCAGTGTTCCCCAGGGCTTGATCTTGGGGCTGGTGTTGTTCAACACCTTTATCGACAACCTGGACGAGGGGATAGGGTGTGCCCTCAGTAAGTTTGCAGATGACACCAAACTGGGAGGCAGTGTCAGTCTGCTTGAGGGTAGGATGGCTCTCCAGAGAGATCTGGACAGGTTGGATCAATGCGCTGAGGCCAACTGTATGAGGTTTAACAAGGCCAAGTGCCGGGTCCTGCACTTTGGTTGCGACAACCCCAGGCAGTGCTACAGGCTTGGGGTGGAGTGGTTGGAGAGCTGCCTGGCGGAGAAGAACCTGGGTGCACTGGTTGACAGCCGGCTGAACATGAGCCAGCAGTGTGCCCAGGTGGCCAAGAAAGCCAACGGCATCCTGGCCTGCATCAGGAATGGCGTGGNTTAGCCTGGAGAAGAGGAGGCTGAGGGGAGACCTGATCGCTCTCTACAACTACCTGAAAGGAGGTTGTAGTGAGGAGGGTATCAGTCTCTTCTCCCAAGTAACAAGCAATAGGATAAGAGTGAATGGCCTCAAGTTGCGTCAGGGGAGGTTTAGGTTGGATATTAGGAAAAACTTCTTCACGGAAAGAGTAGTGAGGTGTTGGAACAGACTGCCCAGAGAGGTGGTTGAATCGTCGTCCCTGGAGACATTCAAAAAAAGTGTAGACGTGGCATTCCAGGACATGATCTAGTAGGCATGGTGGAGTTAGACTGACAGTTGGACTTGATGATCTTGGAGGTCCTTTCCAACCTTAGTGATTCTGTGATTCTATAATCGGTTGATTTGGCTGGGAGGCAGGGCGACTCAGGAACTGGCTGAGCATTAGCTTTAGGTGGTGGGAAATCATGCTGTGCACCACTTGCTTTGTATATTCTATTATTATTATTATTATTACTATTACTATCCTTTTCCATCTTATTAAACTGTCTTTCCCTCAAACAACAAGTTTTACTTTTCAAGTTTTACTTTTTTTTTTTATTATTCTCTCCCCAACATCTACTGGGGAAGGGGGGAATGAGGAAACAGTTTGAACTGACTGTTGGGTTAAGACACAACAATGCCCATCAGTGAGAAGTTTCATCTATTGAAACAAAATTCAGAACATTTTGCATGAAAGAAAGATACGAGAATTTAAAGAAAAGTTTAATATTTGGAGATACAGAAACAGAAGAGTTAGCTACAGTAACTGCAAAACATAAACAATATTTGCAATCTTAATTATCCTCCTACTCTCTCATATCATCAAACCCCTTCCATGTTCTAGGGCAGTAACCACCTACTCCCTCTACATCACTTCAGTGAAGCCTGCAAATGCTACCTAACATTTATTTTCTGTTAGTCAAACATATGCAAATGCTTATCCATATGCATTAGCACACAGACACACCTCCAGAATAAAACTCAAATCTCTCCATCAAGGTCAGCATCCTTAACTCGTAGCTCCCATTCCCAAGAGTCTAATTGAGATGTGCGTTACAGTGAGTGAGGAAGAACAGGGTGAAGGAATATTGGTAATAATAATATTGTCATAGAGGCTAGTTACACGCATGATAGCTTGATGGTTTAGTCATTTGTCTCTTCACTTCCTAGATTCTTACTACTCTCCTACTTTTTCTTACCCACATCAAAAGCATGATTCAAGACTTGCTCTCATTAGTTGGATTTCTATTGTTTATTGTTTATTCTTTCCATAGAAACAATCTCAAACTGACCACCTAGCGAGTGTTATGAGTAATCTTTCTTCCAACATAATTAAAATCACCTTCATGATCATTTTCATAAGTTCATTTCCCCCTTTCCATATATCCACTAAAGAAGCTGGAGTTTGTCTGTTAGACACTCAATATTCTGCAGAACACCTATGTCTGCTCAAGAATTTGCTTCAGTTCCACAACAGTGTGATTTTGTTCCCTGAGTAGAGATGCTACCATGACTAAGTGTGCTTTCTTATGCCTCCTTCCTCATCCAAGTCATTCCTTTTAACCCATGAAATAGTTTTTGGACTTGCAACATGCCAACACTTAAAGAGCTCACGAGGCTTCAGTGCAGATATCTCCTGGTTTCTTAAGCCACTCTACTGAAAATGCAGTCCCTCAAAATATCTTAGTTAAAACCCTCCTCTGTCCTGTTGCTTCCATTTCTTTACTTCAGTGGTGCCCCAAATTTTTGGAGCAATTCACTATTCAGCCTCCAGTCTCTCCTGCCACACAAGATAAAGACAAAGAGTTATTTTAAAAGTCGAGCTTAAATGTTGTTTGATGAGTAGTATGACTGCCCTCATAGACAGACATGAATATAAATTAAAACTGAGAAGGAAGTAAAAAACGTATGGGAACATTTCACATGCTAGGAAAACATTATTTACAAAATTGAAATTCTGTATATTCTTTTTTCAGCGATTTAGTAGAGCAATTAGCATTATAGCTATTTGTATCTGTGCAAATATAATAGAAAGGACTGAAACACAAAATGCTGCAAACTAAATAAAATAATAGCATCAGTCATCTCTGAAATCATTATCGCGCTTGAGAAACATAATAAAATTCAAGCGTATGGGACTTTCCTGGAAATTTCCCACACACTTTTTAAAGACATCTGTTCAAAGCAGAAATGTAGGGTAAATTTCAGGAGGTGGAAAAAAAAAAACAAAAAACCCTGTATCTTTCTTATTCCCCCTATAGACTGCACAGTTTAAAGCAATTTCTTTGGGGCACTATATGACCTTTTCTGCTTGTATGAATTTCTTTAAGGCTCTGGGGCGCTCACAGAGAAGCATTGAATCAGCTCTATGAAGCTTTTCCATGAGGAACAGAAATGGACTTCTAGTTTGGCTTTCTGTGTCTACAGACCCATATTTGACTCATTTGTCCCACTTAAGTCAAGTGCTTGTTATAAAGGGACTTCCCCCACCACCCACAGGAACCTTGGTGCTGACTGCACTGTGACCGAATTTCTTTACTGTGCTGATATAAGGATAGCATATTGCACTGATCAAAACCACATTAAACACTGCCACATTTGCAAAGAGAGGCAAGAATTTAATTTAAATGTCATTTTAAATTTTCACTAGACTTCCACTTAGACTTCCTCACTATTACTACTCTCTTTTTTTTCTTATTCCAAAGCTACTGAGTATTTTTATGTTCACAGATTTTAATTTTAATTGCGTACTCAACTAGACCAAATTATTAGGCAACATACCAAGGTAGCAGCAAATTGGCATTATACTGTTTTCTCCATATGCTAAGCAGGTCAAACAATATCACCCATATGCTATATTCCTCTCGGATGTGAGTAAAGCCAATGAATATGGTCTTTGTATCTCTACAACAGACTGCAGAATTGCTTCAGCAGATCTTGAGGTACCAGCATCAGTTTGTAAAACAGTCCTATTGGACATATTTTTTTCTCTTAAATTAAAAAAAAAAAACTAGATCACTAGACATGTATATTCACATAACTTCTGTCTTGGAGACAGAAGTTTCCACCACTCCTACGAAACTCCTGCAACTTTCTCACAATACCAGTACCTGTAAATTTATGGGGCTTTTCTCTGCCTTTGTCCAATATTGTATTTCTCGATACCAATAACTTTCTGCTTTAAATCGTTCTGAATCAATTCTGCCTTTATTTTCTCTCTTCTCCCATTTCTCACAATCTCAACCGCACAAATTGGCAGTCCCTACTTCCCCACCTTTCAAAGCCTGCTTTAATTTCTGACTCTCAATTTCTAAGCTGTGCTTTAAACCAGCTCCTTGCAAAGAGCCAAGAAGTGTTGACCAGCTTGGGCTTATTCTGGCCATATGAATGCCTGAGATTTGCCAGGGAGAAGAAAGGGTTGCAAGTGTTGTCAGTGGTGCCTGCCTTAAAATTGCCAATTTACAGGTGTTTTGTGCAGTTCCAGTTATGAGATTCCACTTTGGGCTGAAGCAGGAGCATCTCAGGTTTCCTGATTTGGGAACAAAAATATGGGGCACAGAAAAGGGAGCTTAGAGAAAGTACTGAGAGGGAACATGTAACCATAAGGAAAGAAGTTCATGCCCAAAGTACACACTCATCTGCAGGGTAAAATGGTCCTTTTGGAGGCGGTGGTGGCAAAACTCCTCTCAGCAAAGCTATCCTCATGTCTGTGCCACAGCCAGGTCCAAGCAAAGAAAATATGGTGCAGAGATTTGCTCCTTTATCTGTAAGCCCTGACAGCAGGTAAGTACAAGACATGAGGACTCTGAAAATATTCAACTGTTGTCCAAGGACTGGTCTACCTCCCTCTCTTAGGCCAGCCAAGCAAGACATGGTGCAACACAAGACACACTCTCTATTACCTGTTTCGAGGGATATTGAGGTCCCAAAGGCATTGGATTGGGATTGCCATCGGGAGCTTCTGTACGGGTGATGTTTGGGAGCAGCTCTGTGTGGCTGTTGGCATGTGGCCATCTCCTACTGCAACCCCCCCAAAAACAAAGCAGTATGACTGGCTCCTGCCCTGCAGCAAGGAGTACCAGCAAAATTAAATGAGAAGAAAATCACAGTTAGCAATAGAGACAAGATTTTACCACACTGGTGAAAAAAAAAAATCCCTTAAGCATTTAATAAGGAGCACGAGATTTGAGGCTGCACTGGGGGAAATTTCGTATTGTACAGAGCATTTAAAAACTATAACATGATTCTATAGAGATTTTAAGCCTCTGATATCAAAAGGATTGGGCAGAAGAGCTCTGAATACACCTGCTGCTGGCACTTTGCAGACCCCATGGTGGAAAAGTATGCCTAGAAGGCAGCAGGACTTATCTGGTCTACCAAGGGCTGACAAGACGGGGCACGTGAGTGCCTGTGTGTCGGGACAGCCAGCAACACAGCCCATGTGTGACAGTCAGCCTCTTCTGAGAGGTGGGTTACAACGAAACGAAACCTGAGATAAAAATAAAAGACTGAGAAATACAAAAGGATAAGCCAGGTCTGGACAAGTGCTTCTTTTTTCTTTACATGCCTGATTAAAGTATTACGACCTCCTAGGCATGAAAATGAAATCGTTATATGGGGATGAGCTGAGAACGATGTGTTTTATACAACAAGCTCCAGAAAAAAAAAAGAACTGGATGTCCGGGGTGCCAGTTTATGACTTCCGAAGCACAAATTCTCTGCTTAAGCGTAGGATTCCTGTGTGGTGTTTGTCATGCTAGTTCAGTTCACTGGTGCATTCTCTATCTATTATAGATATTTATAAGCAGGAATATTTCAAACAGGTATTCTGAAGATAAATGACATGAAGAAAAATATTGCAAGTGCAAAAATATTACGGTACTGGAAGGTATAGAAGTGCTTTAGATAGCTAGAAGTGTCTAGAGTATTGGATAGCTGTCAAATAAATTGANGATGTAAAGGCTGCATTGAGAATTATACCACATGATATATACCACATGAGCCAAAGTTTCATGGGAATGCTGTTTAGATAACAAAAAATCATATCAGCTTGTCATTTATTGTTTTTGTCAGGGTTTGTAAATAATCATCCCAATGAACCAAAGCAAAACTCTTTTAGTAAATTCCCAGGAGAATAAAACTACTATAATACTAATAACAATACCACTAGAAAATAACCGAAGCTTTATTTCAACTCAGCAAGCCAAAGCTGTAAAAAAAAATCTCCTCATCGAATATATTCTGCATATATGATGGTCACTGACTAACTTGGATGACATTGAAGTGTTCCAGTTTAAGGCAAGGAAATATATAAGCAGCCTAATGGATATAATACATTCCAGGACTTTACTGAAGTAGTTAATGCCTTTGCAAGTCCTAAGGAACATAGCTGTCCATGAATTTTTACACACAATGCAGGTAATCAGTAATTCAAACGTTATGTCCACCTCAGAGAAACAGGATATATGAATGCAGTGTGTCTTCTCACAGAGATTTTACAGCTAGAAATGAGGAGATGTATCTATTTCCATAGTAAAACATTGAAAATATTTTTTATAAACGTATTTAATCTTAGAATAAAAGTTAGGAAAACACATAATTCAGCACAAGGTGATTTGTGAATGCTGAGCATCATCGAGCTCTGTGGGAAAGGCTGCTACACAATTGAAACGGTGAAGTGGGGGCTGCAGTTGTGTAAACATCCATCCCATGGGATCAAAGCAACTGAGAAGAAAATCCCTTTTTATTGTAAGTCCTTGCAAGTTTCCATATTCAAATTATGGAGTTTATTTGTTCTCTACAGACTTTCTGGTCAGGCAGAGGAACGAAGCATGTCATACATTACTTATAAATGTTACCTAAACACTCTTTCTTTCTCATTACAGGATTCTAAATGCCCAGCTCAGCCCTAGAATGAGAAGGAGAAAATGTGTCTGGTTCATCCTGTGTCCTGTGTGTGAGCCTTAGATGGTAACGAAGCACAGTCAGATAACCAGCTCAGGCAAAAATTGAGAGGAGAAAAGGAAATCTCTGTGTAGGTGAGTTCTTCTTCCATCATCACTGTTAGATGTGGATTACTTCCTTTTCTTACACAGTTTCATTAATATAATATAATTATCCATGCCATATAATGAGTTTGCTACCTAAAAGCAATTCTTTGACTCACTTAGAAATGACACAGAAAGGTCTTTTCTGGGTCCATCAATGTTTCATATTGTCATTAATGACCTAGGTGATAGAACATGGAATACACTTATTAAATTTGGAGGTGACACCAAGCTGAGAGGCACTGAAAGTACTCTGGAGGGCAGAATAAAAATTCGAAATGATTCTGACAAATTGCACTTATGTCCTAAAAAAAAAATTAAAACATAAAAAAAAAGGAGAGATGCTATCCAACAGGGTCATGTGCAAGATGTTCACTGAGTCAGGAATAACCAGCTATAAAACACAGAACAAGCAGTAGCTATGCAGAAAATCTGCAGAAAAGGTTCCAGGGGCTTTTGTGAATCACAGACTGAACATGAGTCATCAGTGTCACCCAGCTGCAGAAAAGGCAAGCACCATTCTCAGGCAGAAAAACCCACCCGCAGCCAGGGAGACTATGTTCTCCAAACCAGCAAGGTCTCAGCTCAAATACCGTGGGATTTTTTTGGCACCATGTATCAAGAAAATGTGGACCACCTAGAATGGATCCAAGAGCAGTGATCAAAGATGAGCAAAAAACTCCACTGACAGTAAAAGCTTCGACGCACGGGGCTTGTTAAACTCAGTTTAATGAGAGTTTCAGATTTGGAAAGTGAAGCACTGGAATAGATTTCCTTGAGAAGTCTTCAGTTCTGGAGTTTGCAGGAGGAGCCAATGTATCAGGAATAACAAAACTAATCCTGTCTCAGAGCAAAGCGATGGACCAGGTGATTTCTTAAATCCATCGCATATCTATGAACTAAGAAGGTTTATGTCACAATGACTTGCCCAGGCAAAACCAAAAGAAAGAATCACATTAAACAGCGCAGAGGGGCATCTTAACTTTTATTCATACAATCATAGGATGTTTATATTCCTTTAAGAAGGCTGGATTAGATGGGAACTTCCAAGTGAAAGATTATTTATAAGGAGGCCCCAAAATACTGTTGGGGCTGAGACTCAAGGCTTTAAAGGTACTCCAGACATCCACATCCCATGATTTTGGTAAGAATCTATTTCATCTCCAGATGATCTTTAGAAGATCAGAACACATGTTCTTAAATTCTGTCTATTCTCCATATTCTAAAAAGCCCTGAACACGGAAGCCTAACTTATTTTAAAGTAAAAAGATTTTAAAAAGACAAAAATAAAGTAAGGACCTAAAATAAGCTCCACTATTGTATTGAAACACTACTGTTTAAAGCAGAAACTAAATGGAGAAAGTTCATGCAGAAGGTAATGTCTCATATTTTGATTGAAATTCTTCATTTTTTTCCTACAAATTAAATGCAATGTAATAGAAATGGATTATAGGGACATGGTTTAGTGGTGGACTTGGCAGTGTGAGGTTTACCGTCGGACCTTAGATGTCTTCTCCACCCTAAATGATTCTGTGATTCTATAGATACTGCATCTATACATATTTATTCTATTTCTTGATATTTTGATTAAGCTGACTGGATAGTAAATTTCATGTTAAGGTGTTTTTTTTTCTTCCTACTATGCGAAATGTTGTTTCAACCTCACAAACTTACCTTTACACAGAATTTACTCAATTAGCCTTGCTACGATGTTGTGTAAAATGGTATACTCTAAAATTCCAATATAGAATAAATACATTGCAAGAAAGAAAATACCTTTCTTTGGTCTGCTGTAGTTGCTAAACTGGTCTATCCTGTTTTGTAGAGAAACATCTGGAAAATCTACTCTGGAAGGAAAAGTAAGGAGTGTGGGGTGCGGTATACAGCAAAAGGAGAAGATTTTTTTTTCAGTTCCTGAAGTTAGGCTAGAAATAAACCGTGGAAATGCTTATAGGGGAAATTTCACTATATATATAAAAATAATTATTTATATTTAATATTGGGCTACAGATATAGCAGTTAAAGTGCAATATCCATCGTAGCACTCACCGTTTGATTCAGATTTTAATGGCACCTCTTAGGTAATGTTGCATTTGAAATGTCTGAAAATAGCACTCAGCAAAAATCCAGTCAGCAAGAAAAAATAAGATGAGAATGTGAATGTGCTTGTGAGCTATCCAAGTAACACGCTGGAAGACTTTGTCCTTGAAAAGCACAAAGAAAAGCCAAACACTTGCCTGCCTATTATCCATTACCAATTTCCTTTTGATGTCAATCACTTCTGCATTTCAACAGATACTTCAGGCTGTAAAAACTTTGAAAGAGAACAAACGCTTCTATGCTTCTACATTTTGTAAACTTTGCCTGATAATTTTAAAAACCAGAACAGTAATGGGAAAGCGAGCAATTTGGTTTGGGGATCATAAATCCAAAGTCGTTTTCTAAGTCAATATTTTATCTTCTCGTCAACATGAGCAGATTTTCCAATCCAGAAAAAAAAAACAGTTGTCTTTACTTATTAAGGAACCACATGTTTCAGAAATAGTTGCTCATATGAGTAGGACAGAAATTTTAAGGAAGACATTTTTTATGATGAGGCTAGTGAGACACTGGCACAGGTTGCCCAGAGAGGTAGTAGATGCCCCATCCCTGGAAACATCCAACATCAGGTTGGATGGGACTCTGAGCAACCTGATCTAGTTGAAGATCTCCCTGCTCACTGCAGGGGGTTGGACTCGATGTCCCTTATAGGTCCCTTCCAACCCAATGGTTCATCTATGATATGCGATGATAAGCAATGCTGATTTTGATTGGATTACTTATGAGCCAGGACTTGCAGGAGGAAATGGCATTTCCATGCTACCTCTCTCATAAATGCTGTGCTCACACCAGGAAAATGAGCTGTAGGATTTTAATGGCTTTTGCCAGTAGGAGCACCACAGAAATTATCTTGATACTTTGTGCTCCATATTTTAATCGGAAATAACCGGCAATCATCTCCCTAACACATGAGATCTTCAGGATACATTCTAAACCACATCTCCACTGATGCGTGTGGCAATCCAATGGGTTTTTAGTGGAGAAGAATATATAGTTATACAGTTTGGGTGTGGGGGAAGATCTTCAAATGTATGCTCTGCATTCACTAATAGGAGCACAAGGTCTTTTCAATACTGGAACAGAATTTTTGATGAAGTGCCTGGTGGCGAATTTGAAATACTAGCCTGGGGGCCCTGATGAGACATAATTCATTCCAGTAGCTAGAACAAATCTAGCTTCTACATCCATTCCTCTAAAGTCATTATTGACCCAAGGGAAAATGCTAGCCTTAAGCAAGTTTTAATAAAGACTCTGGTGGAGTAGTTTCTGCAGCGCTAAATGCGATAATGAGAAACAAGCCACTTAGCTGCAATAGACCTAGGACCTGTATATAACCCAAAAGTCAGCTTTCTGAGGTTCTTGGGATTCTTTCCAGAGATGAAACAGGCATTGAAAAGAGACTTAATTACCTTGCTCACTAATTTGTTACATAAAAATCAGTCAGGCTTAAATGGACCAATATTCTGCTTGTCCTATATGAGCATAATTTATTTTAATACTGTTTCTGTGAAGTAATAAATGTCCACAGACTAATCAAGTCTGGGTTGAAACCCAAGATTTTTACTAAACTAATAAAAGTGTGAACATCTAAATCTGGCCTTAAACATTGCTGTGCTTTATAACATTTTGCAGTTTATTTTAATCAATAAATGTTCGCATCTGTCTGTGACCACAAGCTCTAGTACCAAATAGCATCACTGATGCTACAGACTGTGGCAGTCTAAGAGTTTCTTATGCAATTACTGAAAGCTCTCTATGGATGAAGCAGGTAAACAACAACAAAACCTGACAAGCAGCATGTATCCTTCTGAAGTGAGCGCTGTATTTCTCTAAAAAAAAAAAGAAAAATAATTAACTGTCCCTCACTGTGCCCCTTTTTAACCATCAACTGCAAAATAAAACCTTGCTAGACACAGTAGAAGTGGTCTGAAAATTAAACTACAGGCTTGATGATAGAGAGAGATGGAGAAAGGATCCTTTGTGTGACTGTTATGATCATTAGTCTCCAGCCCAGGCAGAGCAATCACAATCTTTTGTGCCTGGCATTCATTCACAGAGAGGTGCCTTGTTTTATGTTTTCGAATTCCACAGGCAACTATTTAAGCTGTGAAAGTCAGCGGAGGAAAATGGAGAAATAGGCTCCTCTGCGTTGATGCTCCGGTAATACAATTGATGGGATGGAATAAAAGCACGAAGCTAGGCTGGATATAGCAGTGCTCAGAGCCAGAGGGGGAGTCTGAGACAATTCTCATGCCTAACACAATACAGTAAACCCCTGGTCCTACTCTTCCCCTCACCCAAGACAATCTGCACCTAGGTACATCATCATCATCTTCATGAAGAGCTATCATCTGCAACTTTTTGAAAGCCTGATCAAGTATTTGCTGCACATAGCAAAAAGAAATACCTTCACATTAAGGATGGGGAGGTGTACGCTTTACAGTCGAACCATCAAACTTAAAGCCACTGCGCTGTATTTGCAGACAACCCGTGCATTTACTTCACATAAAAAGAAGTTTTGGGTACTAATCCTTTTTATGAAAACTCCTAAAATATTTTTAAAAGTTATGGGGAAATCAGCGTGTGCTTTATGATCCAGGAGGATTGGTGCTTACCGACCTCTTTTTTTTTTCCTTTTTTTTTTTTTTTCCTCTTTTTGGTACAGTTTGAGTTCAAATAAGACACTATGTGGTGATTTCAATAAAAGTAAAATTGAATCACCTTTCTGTGAAACTCTTGGCCATTTATATATATGAGATGCCAGGGGGAGTGGGGGGGTGCAAAAAATATTTCTAGTTCGAATGGAGATTAAATGTCAAGAAGACTGGAGTTGCCATCTACTGGAGTGCGCGAAGAATGACAACTGACATGCAAAAATCCTGAACTAAAAGCATTAATCACCTAACAGTCTAGGTACATCGTATATTACTCCGTAACTAAAAAATAAAATAAAATAAAAAGCTATAAAGACAATCTCCAAAGACAAGGACTTACTCTCCTCTCTAAGCATTTGAAAAGTCAGAAGATGCGCGAGGAGGCTGTGTTAAAACAATCTGATTTGCCTACATCATTTATCCACATTCAGCAAAAGATTCTATTTATCACTTCTCATCAGAACACAGATAATTCCCCTTTCCAGCATCAAAAGCACAAAACAATGTCACAATCTGAAAAGGAGAGAACGGCAAATTCTTAAAATGTGAGCATTTAATCATTGCTGCATTTTTAAACAACCACTCTGCAATACTAGATAATATGCTCAGTTGATGAAACACTGACAAATATAACAAAAATCGGTTTAGGATTGCTTATCATCAGTTACCCAATATTCACTGTGCAGTTCCAATAATGTGTAATAAGTTCAAATGCAGAAAAAAAGTATTCACTTCTATGTTTGTAGATGATTTAAAGTAGAGTTATTATTTCCTACCTACAGATCTTGCAAAAGACCAATTTTTTACATAAGGAAGTTAGTAAGTGCTTAAGACTGGACAGACAGACAAACCAGACCTCTCCAGGGCATTTCAGAGGAGAACAGAAAGGAAAAATGTCCTTAAAGTGATATGAATTAAATCACAAAGAATTAGCAGGAGGCCTGATGGTAACGACAGTGACAGCCTAGAAATCCAGTGCACTTGTAGACATGAGCACCAGATCAAAACCTAGTTAAAAACTACACAGGCACTGGGAATTTTTGAAAGTAGTTGAATATTTTCTCCTGTTTAGTGAAGATGTTTATTAGTCTCTTACTAAACGGAGAGTATGAAGTGACTGGACAGAAGTATCTGACATGTGAACTATGTTATTATGATTAATGGAGTTCACACATAAAGGGTTATTTCTCTGGAAAACGTCAGATTGAATAATTACTGGAATTAATCCCAAAGGGCTTTAGAAAATTTTCTGCCCAGTTTCAAGTCACATTTTTATCACATTTTTCTTTTGACTACAGGGCGATCTTTAATTGCAGTTTTAAGTAAAACAAGTACTGTAAGCAATTCATCAAACATTATGAAAAATGTATTTCTCTAACAGTCCTTCAAAGTAGCTAATTCACTTTTTACCCTCATCTCCAGGCAATATAGTAAGATCCAATCAATAAATAAGCTGGTTTTGTTCTTCCTCTGAAACAAAAAAGCATACTGTTCCTATTTTTCATGCATCAGGTTAGGTATAGAATACCCTAGAATTGATATATTGGAATATTACTGGCAATATTATTAAGACAAGTAGGGAACAGATGATGGCATTATTTGGTCCCTTGGATTTCTTAAATCTAATCAGTATTTAATGGATATAACGGTGCCAGCAAATCCAGAAAGTCAGAGAACACATCTCGAAAGACTCAGAGATGAATGCGTTTCAGGGAAGTATCCCAAGGTCAGCATTACTTTGCGATGCTGCAGATGCATCCAACAGGCACCGTAGTCCAGCAGACTGAGGATCAAGAAAAAGCAGAGTGTATCAAAGCGTTTGGGGGTTTTGTTGTTGTTGTTGGGTGGGGTTTTTTTCAATAAATTTTCTTATAACTGTTGCCAATATGATTTTCTTTGGTCAGAAGGTAAAGCAAATACCTTCCCGCTTCATCCCTCTGGCACTAGGGAAGCTTCTTCCCCACTACATCTTCAATGTCTTCTGATGCTCATTGCCTTCAAGGCCCTCATGGCCATGGAAACAGCTAGACGTGATTTCTGTCGACCTAATGTCAGTGCATGGTCCAAGTTCAGCTAACAAAACCAGCTGCAAATAGACAACATGACCAAACCTCAGTTGTATAGCTTACATATCTGAGAGCATTGTGATTCACTAATTCTTGTCCAACAATTATTGCCTCAAACACCCAAGCTGTGCTGATTATTATCATGTTCATTAGGACATAGCAAACGAGAGTCCATGCTGGGCATTATACAGGGACACAGGAAGAGACAATCCCTGAAATTAAGAGTTGGAAACAGAGAAAAGAACCCTAAATGTAGGAAGAATAAGGGCATAGCACAAACAAAAAAAACCCTATATACAATTAGAAGAAGCAAAGTGAGGATCAGGACACATAGTGCTGCTTCCAGGATTATTATTTTTTTTTAAAGTTAGGTATCTTTAATGCCTCTCTGCTCAGACACTTCTGGTTCCAGGTTTTTTTAAGTATGGAAACAACACTAATTTTCCATTCTTACTCCCCTTCTGACCTGTCTTGGCATATTTGACAATTGCCACCACCTTTTGCCCCCTACCTGCCGATTCCCTAAATGAGTCCCCGTTGAGCAATGTACATGGTGATGCCAGTACAGGTTCTGGGGCTGAAGGATGATGCCGGGGAAGATTTGGGAGCAGCTTCTCTGCCCATCACCTGCAGGGCTGGGGGCAGAATGGGAACAGTGGGTACAACATGCCATGGGACATGAACCTTCGGCCAATGATTCTAGAGCACACCAAAGAGATGCATAATTCAAGAGTTTCACACTGGTGATTGCCCACTTAGGATCCTTAGGATTGCTGTTAGAAACATTACCGCTATAATAATGAAAAACGGTTATTCTTCCACAGCCATGCATGTAACATACAGGATCCACTTAAATACATAAACACCTCTTCATAGACAAAAATCTCTGAATAATTGGGAAAGAACTACGATATATCTTGAGCCACAGGCATTTCACAGATACTGACCTTTGATTTTGATTTAGAGGCTCTAACTAATAAAGCTTGGCTCTACACCAAATCTGAAGAAGAAAATCAAGCACTCTCTTGTCAAATTATAATTAATTTGCACTACAAAAAAAGAGCAGAGGTAAGCCAAGTGTTCTTTAAAAATCGTCTCTAGAACTCAAAACACACAGTAAAATGCCCTATATCTTGAAAAACACCCTGATCTTTTCCTGTCTTTTCAAGTTGATTACGCATCTTTCCACTCATTTAAAATATAAATTGAGTCTTAAAAAACAATAAGCTCTTCATTTTTACATGAATATTAAAGATTCAGAATTACAGCAGTAGGAAAGGAAATATGATCCCAAAACATATTTGAAGTAAACCCTACAGATTTGTTACTACTTGCCCCCCAAATCTGCTATTTCCCCTTATAAAACATGTATAATGTCAGGGTAATTTCCATTCATATTCATATTATTATATGTATGTTGGGAATGCGTTTACATATGCTTTCTATAGCTTTGCAGGTAAATTCAGAATCTCAGGATACTTTAATTAGAATTTACTATACTTTTCTATACATTTATTGAGAGCAAAGGAGAAACACAAAGTTTCGATCACATTGTACGTCTTTGTTATAAGACATAAAAAGTCTAGCACAGACACAAAAATACATTGAAATAAAACCGAACAAGAATCAGAAAGGCACATTTCAAAGACTGCCATTGGATCTCACAAAAATAAATTAGCTGCTGAGCAAAGCTGGGTTTCTAAGATTACACATACACCACACACAAACCACCCCCACCGTACTGAAACTGTTCAGTATTGCCTCAGTATTTTTAAGTTGTTTTTTTAAAAAAAGGTCGGGTTATTCTCTTTTTTTAGAAGGCATGACTATCTTTTGTTATGCCTTTAAATATGTCCTTCCGAGACTCCTGACCCGCGATTATTGCTCTTAGACATTACATCAGTTGCAAATAATACGTAATGAAGCCATAAATATTTCAGGTAGTCAACAAACTGTCTTCTTTAAGTTTGCAAAAACCACAGTGACTTCTATCTGTGATGTGAGCCTTCAACCTGCTTTCTCCATTATTACTTTTGTGTGTGAGCTAATGATTCCTTCTCATCTCCCAATAAGATGCAATACACAAGCAACCATAATTTTGACACATTTTAACCTGAGTTTTCCCTTCAGATTATGGATATCATGAGAGCAGAAGGACGGAAACACAAAATTCTGTCTTCTCTGTCTGCCAAAATATACCAAGAAGTACACATAACTGAGAATAATACAGTCTGCCAAAGATCCGACTGCCTGTTTGCTATAGACAGTCGGCTATAGTCCACCATCTAGTTCCACGGCTACGTGATCTAGCTCATATTGTTCAAGTTTTCAATAATTCCAGGAGTCAGACCTAAGAATATATCAAATTATACAATTTCCAGGTAATATTATCCAAAAGCAGAGTTCCGCAATTCAAGTGGTACCCTCTGTGATGGAAGAGAGATCAATAAAAGTCTTTATTCAATTTTAAAGTACTAGTTTAGCACCAGCCTTAACACCAAGCTATACTTCTTGCAATAAAGTATCTACAAAGGCCAACATAACGTTTGTTATGTTTTCTGATTGTGCTTTAAAACACATTTGGAAAGGAGCAAAAGAAAAGGATTAAGAAGAACTTATTGCCTAATACTGAGAAGAACAGATTTTCTGCTCTGGGAAGATTTTCCAAGAGCAGTTCATCCATTTGTAAAAAGACTTTCCAGGAGACTGCTAGGAACAGCTTTTAACTTGCTCATCCTAGCTTTTAATTATTGATTTCATAAATTCCTCTCAATTCTCTCTACTTCTTGTACCTTGAAAGTCTGAAAAGTGTTTACTGCCACTAAAGTTATGTTGTTGCTAAAGAGAGCAGACTGTTTTGCGTGAGGCAGGCTATCCCAACCTAACACAAATGACTGTTCTACAGCAGGAGTTTGCCGGCGTGGTTACGCTTGCATTCCCAGGTGCATTCGCCAACTTTCTGAGCAATGCAAGTTATTCTGGAGAAGGACACAAAAGGCCTGTAAGTCATGGACTCATGATGGGATCACGGCCATAGATGATTTGGGTACTGGGGAGCCGACTTGCCAATCATCCTCGCTATTCTATCACTTTGTAGTGGATTTATGGTTGAACCATCATCCAACCTCTTTCAAGCCTGATAAATCTCAGTAAATAGACCAAGATAAAACAAGCAACCAACATGAGATGCAATGGTGTCAATAGCTGTCTCAGATTAGCTACATCCATGTAAGAACAGAATCCTTTCAGCGAAAAGGAGTTTTAAAACCCAAATAAAAGACCATTTAGCACTATAGTTTATTCAAAATAATCCTTACAGATGAAGTATTAACAGTAGAAGAGGGCAAAGTAGATGTATTCAAGTGTAGGGATAACTGTGGCCCTCTTTGCTCTTCAGTTAATTGGAAATCAATTACAGTTCATTTGTTGGCACCTCCTGAAATGCTTGGGAAGGTCTTGTGGCAAACCTTTCTGGAGTGTCTAGCTTAGCATTTCTGAAGGTGGAACTAATTGATTTCCAATTAAATGTGACTAACTAAAACCTTCACAACTGCTAATCATTGTAATCTACACGTGCTTCCTCCAAGACTTCCCAAGACAGTTTTGAAGACACAAATTACCAAGAGTTAATTGAAAACCAAGGTTTAAATTTCTACTTTCCCTATACACCAGGAGTTCCAACAACCCGGTAACCTGTCCGTAACATTACCAGTCTTTGCTTAACCAGGATGCTACATGATCATCAGCAATATATTGATTGATCACAAAAGTATAGCTTTTACTTGTTGTAACACAAGTCATTTTTCCATTATGGACATTCACAACCAATAACACTGTCTAGAGCTTTGACAGCACATCCAGAAATCCATAGGCAATTTCACAGCTACTTAGGAGAGTCAGTAACTCTTTAGCTTATTCAAGCAGTCTATCAGTAATGAATGGAGGAGAGAAAGACTTCATCTTACCACAGATATATTTTCCTGAAAATTGACATTTCTGCATATGGGTCTCTTCTGTGAGTGGCTTTATAGAGCTATACATGACTACCTGCTATTGAACATGGCTGCTGATGAGAATGAATGACTGCAATCACACAGAAAAGTGTTTATCATATTGTCAAAACAATAGTGATTTCCATAAGAATATTATTTAACAATAGTCACAAATTCAGTGTGTCTGTTCTGCACTACAAGAATTTAATGGTAGTTATCACTCTGACATCTGGAGTCACCAGAATTATTTTGGTCAAAAGCTTGCATAATATAGTGCATTTTTATTTTTACTAAAAAAATACCTTTTATGTAGGTGATGGACTTCTTATCAGCTGAAACCCCAAATTCTGTATGGAAAGGACAGCTGGCCAAATGTCAGGAATGACCAAGATATAAATACCAGAGAAGTAACAGATTTAATTTGCTTTACTTTTTCTTCCCTTTTCTGTTTTTAAATGTTTCCCTTATACAAAATGACACGGTTCAGTGCACTTGAAAATTAAAGACTACCATGTAAGATCAAGGTTTGGGTCTGTCCATTCATGAAAGGAAATGAAAATCACCACTAAAAGTCCCACTTTTTATTATAGTGACAGAAACTCCTCAGAAAATACCAGAAAGAAGAAATATACTCAGTATTTTATATACCATTTTGGTTTTCTGTATTTTTTTTTCGTTAATATATTAAAATATATATATGCATAGTTAGACATTGGCGGCCAGATTCTGATCTTATTTAGTCTGTCCCAACCCCATCTGCATTGGATTGCAAACTCAGGCAGGTTAAATATCCAGGTGCAAACAGTAATGCCACTCAATGCCAGCAATTAGTAAGGATGAAACGATTCTGAGGCTATTTTAATGCTATGTGACATTAAACTGAACACAATATTAAAAATGTGTAGACTAAATACATTGAAAAGTGTTTTCCTTTTTCAACCTGAACAATTTTGACAATCACTGCAGGGTGTTGCCAGTAAATTACACTTGTCATGACTCCAAGGAATAGCTTCCCAGATAAACTTTCTAAAACTTTACTCATGTTGTTCTTCTGTAACCTACTTTATATTGATTTAATCAATCTCCCTTAAACACACAAAAACTTAGTTTGCGCTTCTTAAAATGTTTTATAATAGCACATTTAATAAAGCTAATTTGAATCTGCTAATTTATAGAGATTTGCCAGAGGCTTTGAGACTTCAGAAAAAGTGTAAACTTAACAGTTTGGCTGTGATAACAGCTCAGACAGTGGAAATTAAGACCCTTGCATTACAATCATGTTCAAAGCGGTTTCCTAGTTTTATGGCAAAGAAAAGTACATTTCAAAAGTATAGAAGAAAACCATATTTACAAAAGGTATTTCAGGGCTAAGACATGTATTCGCCCAAGTTTGTCTTTTCAGGTCCACATATCAGAATTCTTGATTTTTGGTCACTTCTCTGCCTCAACATCACAGCCCTAAACATATATTGGGCGCTCTCATTTTAAGACTACCCAGATTCTTTTTTAAAAGAAATTTTGGACAAATAAGAGCAGACTCTCTCATGCACTAACCCTCTGACAGAGCTGTGAGATAGTGTGCTTAGGGCCATTAATTCTGGGTCCCTAATTCTAGTTGTCAGTCCTCAAGCTGATGCTATATAGGTTTGCTACTGTCTGCTCTGATTTCTACCTCTGGAAACCAAATGATAATAGATTATATGCCAGTGTGGGAATAGGCAGATTGGTTAGGATCCAGGCTGTATCCCAGGTGATCGCAAGAAGCAGCAGTGAAAAAAAAAAAGTATTCAGCTCTTCACAGGGAGGTATCAAGGAGTTTCAACTCTACTAGAAGAATTCTTCACTTGATGCCTAGCATTTAGATGGTAACTAAGTGATCATTATCATCATCTGATTTGCAGAAAATGTCAGCTTTCCTTGAAGACATAGTTGAAATTTTTAAGGCTACCGCTGCAGATCTTTCCCCAAATTGTTATATGGGAGAGAGCAGTGAGCCCTACCCCATGAAGACTCACAGGGTGGCTCTCTTTTAAGGGATACAACCGTATGGCTTTCAACCTTTTTTCAGTATCCGTAAAGTTGAAGTCTTCTTTTAATATTTATTTTTTTTTTCCTCCTAATTGCATCAAAATATTCAGCAACATAATCCGGAATATATTCGTGGACAAGGCTTTTTTAGTCTCTTCTCCTGCTTCAATGCTCTTCCTCCTGGTTTTTTGTACTGAGAAACAGAATGAAGGTGTACTGCAACCAGTGGACACTTGCATAAACAGCCTGCTTTGAATAAAACGGCATGATCTTGGGAGAGGAAGAACACGTTCAGCTTCCCTGCCCAAAATGCTAAAACATATAAGAGGGTCATCTAGTATTAAAGCATCACATTTTTGCTTTGAGACCACCGAAATGCAAAGGCTGCGAATAGCAGAAAAATGTAAATAAACTGAATCGGGAGCATAAAAGCACATTGATTCCCAGGTTCTGAAACCGCAGTCAAAGTGGTTAATATTCGTAATTTATTTAAGGCTTTTTTTTGGCAAATACATTTGCACTGAATCTCCTTCACACATTTTTATGCACGAGAGCTTAAGTTTTCCAGGAGTTCTGTAAACCAACTTTTACTGCATCAAATGACTGCATTCCTTGATCCCTACCAGCACACACTCACAGCAGCCAGCCACACTCAAACGCAACGAACAGCTCCAGGATTTCACAGCTCTGCAACAGATACTTCAAAACGAAGATTGTTCAAAATTAATACGGTTGTGAAAAAGAAAGCAAATGGAACAGTTTTGCCCTGCCTCCCGCTTTTCACACCTGATGTTGACTTAAAATTAGCAGGATCCTCTGCAATACTTGTATTTCCAGGGGAAACTTCTTCATAGAGAATTCATGCCGAATCGTGAGCTGTCAGCTCTGATCGCATTCACCAGCACACAGGCTTTAGACTCTATTTCATAATAGGAAAAGATGGCCAGCGTTTTCCTGACAGAAGTACCGTATATTTTTCAGTCAGTAAAAATTACAGAGAGAGAGCTCATTGTCGATGCATTTCCCATAGATAATGAGGACTGCAAATTACCAGGCAAGGATTTTTTTTTTCGGTACACGGAACAAAAACCAGCACAGTCTGCAGAACTTATTAACTGATCGGGTTTTAAACCCCTTCTTTGCATGCTGCCGACACGGTCAGAGTAACCTATAGGTTGATCTTATTCCAAAAGCATGGTAATCTTTATGCTGAGAGAATTATAGTTTCGTGTGCCGTAGCGTACACTGCAACAGAAAAAAAAAAAGCCTTTAGGAAAGGCATGTGCTGAACACACACAAAATATGCAGGATGGAAAAAGACCAAATGTAATTAAAGCTTATATGAAACCAGACATTCCTATTTGCAGAGCTCTGGCTGCATTTCTATGAGAAAGAATGCACAGAATTTCAAATCATGCTCTATTTAGACAATGTCAGAAGAAAAACACATTATTCCTTCCCNCCCAATCCCCCACCCCAAGACTCCAAAAGGCAAATCTCATCATCAGAATTAGAGAGAAAAAGCAATCCAAAGGTACTGGTTTACATATTCCTTCCCAAACCAAGAAATCAAGCATCTCACTCTCCCGGGCTAATAGTTTATAAATTCAGACTTTAAACAAAAGCAAAAAAAAAAACAAAACCCAAAAAAAAAAAGAAATCCTAATTCTCAAGCTTCCTACTTAGCACTGCCTCGCCGTTGATGATTTGTGCGGCTGTGTGTGCGTGCCTGTTTGAGAAATGGTGAGATAGGCTTAAAGTATTTTCCATTTCATCAAAGAGCATATATTACTTTCCTGGTTCGCTCAAATGTTGGTTTTATGCCCACCCCTTTTCAATCTGCCCATGTCTGAGATGCACAGTGCAGGCGTACAATCCTGAGCAGCTTACGACACTCAGTGAACACTAGGTGCCTCTGCATGCTCTAGCAACATACTGCTCAGCTGAAGGGAAGGGATTCTTGCTGTCTCTCTCTGCTCTAAGCATCACCTAACAAGCAAAGCGAACAAAGAATGGGAAATAAAGCTACCCTTAGCCGGTCAGTGAATGAACGGTAACCTCTCTATGGAGTAAAGGTTGTGCCGGTCAATGGTCGTTGCAAATGATGGACATTAAACAGATTGACAAATCCTGTGGAGTCGTTAGTAAAGAGTTTGGAGTTTTTTTCACGCCACAGTGTTAACTGCAGAGAAAAAGGACAGAGGGAGAAGGAGAAGATCAAGCTCATGTACATAGTTCTGAAACTTGCAGGTCCTAGGAGTCAGCTAAAAAGCTAGCTGGACAAGCCTTTCGCTCTTTGAGCAGAAGCGAAGTGAGACATTGTGAGCTTGCCAGCCCTGCACAAAATTGAAAGGGACTGAATTTGTAGCACAGAGGGGTCTTTTTTAGCTCTGCATATAATTAGTCCAAACACAAAGGAAGCAACTGAATGGAGGTTGTCACTCTCTGGAAAAGGGTGGGTAAGACACTTTTTAATTAAATTCTTTCATGAAGAAAGATTTTTTTTTTTCCTTTGCTGCAGCATTTAACATGAACAAAATCACTATCATTTTACCTTTGAATGTCTGTGAACTTTAATGCTGCACAGCTCCTGCATGCTGTAAAGTGAAATATTTGCCTCTGTGTTTGTTCTGTTTGCTGTTCTGCTTTGGTTTTCTGGCTTTGTTTGGTTGGGTTGTTGGTTGTTTGGTTTTTTTTTTCCTTAAATAAAATATGATGTAGAATTTGAAACGATTCAATGGACATTCTCAAGCATATTTGGAAATATTCTTGCTAATGGATTTCCTTCTTATCGGTCTCTGTTTAAACTGGCTGCTGAGGAAGCCCCCGGGGTTGATATTGTGTACGCTGGGTATCTTTTCTAAAATGCTTCCAGCCGTGAATAGTGGGTGTCCACAGCTATGTCGGTGTGAGGGCAGGCTTTTGTACTGTGAATCACTGAATCTTACAGAGATGCCTCGCAACCTGTCGGGCATGATGGGCTTGTCTCTGCGGTACAACAGCCTTTCAGAGCTGCATGATGGACAGTTCACAGGGTTAATGCAGCTCACGTGGCTCTATCTGGATCACAATCACATTTGCTCAGTGGAGGGGAATGCCTTTCAAAAATTGCGGCGAGTTAAAGAGCTCACCCTGAGTTCCAACAAAATAACCCAACTGCCCAACACCACTTTCCGACCCATGCCAAACTTGCGCAGTGTGGATTTATCGTACAACAACCTACAGTCTTTGGAGCCTGACCTGTTTCACGGGCTGAGAAAACTAACAACTTTGCACATGCGGTCGAACGCCATCAAGTTCGTGCCCGTGAGAATTTTTCAGGACTGTCGCAGCCTGAAGTTTCTAGACATAGGATACAATCAGTTAAAGAGCCTGGCTCGAAACTCTTTTGCAGGCTTGTTCAAACTCACTGAGCTGCACCTCGAGCACAATGACTTGGTAAAGGTGAATTTAGCCCATTTTCCCAGGCTCATCTCCCTGCATTCTCTCTGCTTGCGAAGGAATAAAGTTACCATCGTAGTAAACACTTTGGACTGGATATGGCAACTTGAAAAAATGGACCTCTCCGGCAACGAGATCGAATACATCGAACCTCACGTTTTCGAAAGTGTACCTCACCTCAAATCCCTGCAGCTGGACTCCAACCGCCTGACCTACATCGACTCCCGAGTCCTCGACTCCTGGAAGTCCCTCACTAGCATCAGCCTTTCTGCAAACGCCTGGGATTGCAGCCGTAACGTTTGCGCCCTGGCCTCCTGGCTGAGCAACTTCAAGGGTCGCTACGACAGCAATCTGCTCTGTGCCACCCCTGAGTACGCACAGGGCGAGGATGTTTTGGACGCGGTGTACGCTTTTCACTTGTGTGAAGACGCGGCGGACCCAACGAGCGTTAACACCCTCTCCCCGGTAACCAACGACAGCGACCAGACCTTCAGCTACGGCTCTGCCACCGCCACCTACGACGTGCAGGACAGCGAAGGGGACCAAACGACATACGCCATAACCGTGACCATGCCCGGCGAGAACTCGGAGAACGCCGTTCAGATTCATAAGGTGGTGACGGGGACCATGGCACTGATTTTTTCCTTCCTCATCGTGGTTTTAGTGTTGTACGTCTCCTGGAAGTGCTTTCCAGCCAGCTTAAGGCAACTAAGACAGTGCTTTGTAACACAGCGCAGAAAGCAGAAGCAAAAACAGACCATGCATCAAATGGCTGCCATGTCGGCCCAGGAGTATTACGTTGATTACAAACCCAACCACATTGAGGGAGCCCTGGTGATCATTAATGAGTACGGATCTTGTTCCTGTCACCAGCAGCCAGCGAGGGAATGCGAGGTGTGATTTTCCTTGGGGATTTAAACAGTGTGCAACCAAATAACAGCGTGCAGGCAGACAGTGGCACGGGGGGGGGTTGCTGTGCTTTGCTGGTGATTTCTGACGCGCTCCTCTGCCGAAATTGTTAAGAGGGGCTGTCTAAAAGACTTGATATTTTAGCTTTATTGTGTCTTAAAAATCTTCAGGACAGTCGATCTTAAGATTTCATATGCTAATACTCCCTTTGAAGATCTGTCAATATTCAGGAATCTGAGAGTGTAAAAAGGTACCAATTATTGATCTTTTGTAAACTAAGAAAACTGTTTAAAATAAAAAAAAATAGCATTTACAGTTTTTACAGACTGGTGTATATTACATGAATTGTTCCCTGTACACAAAATGCAACAGTTTAACCTCTTTTTCTCTTCTTACTGAGTGTTGAAATGAAAGCCTAGGAGCAAAGAAGCCACATAAAATAGAAAGCTTAAAAATCAATCAGACGGCTTCACATTGTAATTAGTGCACATTCACTTACATCGTGTTACTGAAGATATGAAGCATGACACTGGAATTTTATTTTTGTTAACGTGCTACCTGTACGACAAGGAGCCAGTACACCTCAGAAAGGCTAAAGTTTTGACCGTGTCCCTGGGACAGGATTTCTGAGGGTTTTTAAGAAGTACAGCTCACTTGTTAGTTGCTGTAAGAACCATAAAAACTGCATCATAACCCCTGAAAGCATTTTGTATCAAAACTGATCCTATTGCAAAGTCTCACTAAAAAGAAAAAAAACAACAAAACCTGAACAACTGAAACACTGCCAAAAAAGCTAAAAAAAATCTAAATTTAAGGGTTTTTACTAGCATTTCCCACTTTTATGCTTGTTTGGAGATATGCTAAGAGGAAAGAAGCCCTTGCTTTGTGCACTGTGGTGCCATGGTGAATGGAGAAGAGCAAAAGCTGTTTGGATCTCAGTGGTGAAACCTCTGTGTGTTTCAAGAGTAAAACCTCAGCTGTAACACTGTCAGTAGGACAGAGAGTTGGGAGAGCATACTTCTGGGTCCTGTAGTAAACTGCTAGCAAAGCCTCTCTCGGGTCCCTCACTTTCACCACCAGCCTTCACTAACTCTAAAACCTCTGCAGAGGCTGAAAGTACACGGACCCTCCTTACTAATGACTGATAAATGGAATTGATGGCTATAAGCAGTGATTTAATAACGTAGAAGCACACAGCTGTTTCATTTGACTGCCCTTAAATAAAGGCTTCCTTTCCTTGTATTTTGGATTTTTCATTCCAGCGTGTGAACAGCCTACTGAATGATTTTTTTTCAACAACTCCTCTCATACTAATGAAGATGAGGTAGTTTTATAACACCAGGCAGAGCATCTCGAAATTTTCTTCATAGAGCATTCCATGCTAATAAAATGTTACGGATAATGCATTGGCTAACATTTCCATGCTGTGTACGTATGTCTCTATGCTTAGGTTACCACCAATAGAGGAAAAATCCAGAAATCTGAGATATATTTTAATTTAACACAGGCTTTTTCTTCTTGATAGCATCGAAGTGTCATCTACTCTTAAAAGGTACAGCTAAGGCAGACTTATAAAGCAGAGAATAGGCACTGAATAAACCATTTTTCCTGCAGAGTAGGTTTTAGCCTTTAATTTTAAACGTAAAGAGTGAATTTTATATTTTTTTCTGACACTGTTTTTAAGGAGTCAGAACTTATTTTCCTCTATTTGGTATATCTCAGCCTGTTTAATATTAAATATGATGATAGCCTCTTAAGCAAAATTTGTATTTATTGAGACTATAATGCCATCTGTGAAAGCCATGAGACTATGTAGAGGGAGTGGACTGTTTTTGATAAGGAATTTAATGAAAATCAACTTTTTTTTATTAAAATCACTGAAAATTCACCCACAGCTTTGGAACTAGCTAGCTCTGTTAAAACTAGGCTTTTTCCTCCTTAAAAGAATGCACATTTCTCTTTCTATGCCTCAAATCCACAAGGGCCTGATCCATGCTGAAACTCCCAAGTGCCCTGAGGGGTTGAGTGTCCATGTATGAACCTAAGAGTGAGGGCAGAGAGTAGGTAAGGAGCTCCCAGTCTCTTTGGGTTCCTGATCATATTTTAAGAGAAAATACTTTATGCCATGCTAACTGAAGGCCCAACTAGGTGCATTTTCCCCATTAAACCCTTCTCCGAAATCAATAGGGAATTTAACTGAGAAAAATTGGCTTTCTAACTTTGGACTATGTTACATGTTCCTCAAATCAACATGCAGCACTGCAGCCAGAAGGGCTGATTACAGCTAGTTGCTAGGAAGCTTCCAAAACCAACCGAGATTGTTAAAATACTGTCTGCATATGATACAAAAAAAATAAAATATAGATATAGATACACATGAATTAGCTTTATTTCTATAGTGCCTCCCTGTTGCTATAAGGAAACATATTAGTTCAGTCATGGTTCTGCCCCTGTAAATCTGATGCAAGACTGATACCGACAAACAATCATCCCGTGGTTGTATTTCTATGTATTTTTAGCATATTTGTGGGTTGTATTTTAAACACACTAAAGATTGCACCCCTCTGGAATGATTCCTGCTGTTTATTGGTGTTAGCAACCTCAAGCTACGTTTGCGAAGACGTGAACAATTCCGCCTTTGGAATTTATTCGCCTCTGTGCTTCATGCATCTTGCATTGATAGCTCAAGCAAACTGAACAGAACATTTTTCTTTAAAGGTGCAGTGATTTCCTAAGTGAGAGCTGATTTCAGTATTGCCTGTTGCCATTTCTCCTGAAGAGAGGTAATGACCACCAATGACTTGCCACCCTTAGCAGGATGATGGATGGATCCTCCATATAGAACACAGAATTTATTAAATGTCAGGAAACGATGTATTTCAAAATCTTCATGCAGAAATTTTTTCTAAGGGTAATATCTTCTAGAGACAACCTCCTAATGATCTCCAGAGGAGATCTGGATACCCTGTGAATATCTACTGGTGGAAAGAGGGGTGTCACTAATATGGAATGAAGGTACTCCACTGGGTGCTCACATCTATTCTGAAAGTTTACATGAAAAATATATGGATTGTAAAGAAATAAAGGAGCCAGTATTTCATTTCAATCCAGCTATTGCAAACCCAGTTATTCATCCTGCTCCAGGCTGCTTGCATTGGTATAAATGAGAGTTATCATATTTGTACTGCATCTATAGCAACTGCAGGGACAAATTTCTTCCAAATTTCATGTTCTCCAACTGTCCAGAGATGTGTCGTTCCCTCTCTTTTGATGCCCTTATTCTGGCTTCTGAAATGGCTCAAGAAAAAGAAAGATGCTTTTGGGGTTAGTTGTGATTGTTTGTTTGTTCAGGAGATGCTTGGGAATATTGAAGGAATGAAAATATTTTAAATATTCCCTTTTCAATGTTCCACTTAATAGGACTAATCTCCCTTTTATAAATAGGTAATTAACATCATTTTATTTTCGTTTAAGTGTCTTTTAACATGCAAGACAGGGTGAAAGGCAAGCATAAGAACTACCTTTTTTGAGGACGGTTAACACTGCCAGTGTTACAGATCTCAAATATGCAATCTCTTGCTGCTAACATCAATATACACTCACAGTGCACCCAGTGATGAAGGAACTGTTGCTGTGTATGCTTTGAATGTATATAAGGGATGATTTATTTTCCTTTCTGTCTTTTTTCCTTCCTTTCTGTACTACTTTAAACAAAAAGAAAAAGAATTGATATGAAACCACAGAATCAATGCTAATGTACCACATTCTGTTTCTGTCCTGAATATATAAAATACAAAGAAATTCTATGTTAAAGCTGCAAATTCCCTCCTTTACCACGCTGTTTGAGTACTGCAGGGGGTTAGACCAAGGGGACGATCTGCTCCTCCATGTGCACAGCAATAGCTGGATGCTCTGAACCAGCCTAGAGGTGGAGTCCCATGCCTGGCTCAGAGCTGCCTTGCATACATGTGCCAGAGAAGGATCATTAATGATACCTAAAGGATATTTTTGTATGCTTTAATATATTCTGTACGTTTTTATGGCCAAGGCATTGAGGGGCACTTGAAATGTGCCTATGTGATCATTTGTCTTTGGTTCTGATAAAAAGCTCTTCACTTGCTTTTGAGATGGACTAAATTTGTTTCTTGTATGTGTCTCATTCCACATTAACAGTGAAAGGACATTCTGAATACCACTCCCCTTCCCCCCAGCTTCTCCAATGGCGTTCAGAATGGCAAATAAGGAGTATTTAATTAGGAAGCTTATTTCTAGTGCTATAATAACAATAATAATAACAGCGATAATAATAAAAGAAATTAAGAGGAGACAAAAGATGAGAGAAAAGACTGGAGTAACGGCAACTAAATCAGGTTGTTGCCGACTCCCTGTGCTTTTTCTTTTTTAAAGATGGTAAATCTAAAGGACTAGCACAGATGAAAAACCAAGACTGAAGGTGGGTGGAGAAAGCAGTTTTAAAAACTGTGCAAGCAGGGATGAAACAGCTTCTGGCAAGGAGGGTACAACACTAAATAGCTTCATTGAGCAAGAAAGAGAAAAGGGAAGGGTGAGGGGACAGGATGAAAGGGAAGACGAAAACCGGTGAGAAGGCAAGGGGATCACTGGGCACACAAGGGAAACGAGATTTTTCAGTGCCTTCACCTCCCACGTTAAGACTACGGCAAGGACAACAGCAGAGATTCAAGAAAGATACCCAGCATCTCTCTCTCTCTCTCTCTTTCTCTCCCTGTCTTTTCAAACTCACAGCCACACACACACAACTGTCTCATCTTCAGAGGCACAGACGGACATGCTTCCCCAAACACATACGCACACAACCCCGTCAGTCATTTCCTCTGCCATCCCCCCTTCCCTGGAAGCACAATGTCCCCCTCATCCATCATTTTGTTGCTGAGCTCTAGCACCGTGCCTCTTCCACCAATTTTTTTGGCTGGACTTCTTAGCTATCCCAGTCATAGCTTGCCACAGACTTTCTAGAAAATGAGACTTTTCTATGCAAAATACCTCCTTTTCCCCCCATCCCTTAAGAAACCTTCAGTTAGAGAGGGGGATGATCTTGAGCTATAGAAGATTCTCTTGCTAATTATATCCACACTCATATTCAGCTTTCATATTCACAGCCATTATGACAAACAGATCTGAGTATTTTTCCTGTGTTCAGTTTATCATTATGCACCAAGGTTATACTTTTCCTTGACCTGCTCAACCCAGTCTAATATTAACAAATTGAGCATTTATACGGGTTCCTTTCCAAGCATGAAGTTGATTAGGAATTTCGGAAATGGTGGTGATTTAAAGATTAACCTTTCATATAATTACTGACATAAACCAGAGCTATTAAGGTTTTAGAAACAATTATTCAGAGAATATTCTAAGTAAAAAAAAAAAATCGCATTTAGAACCGTGCACAAGACCTTCCAAACCAGCCAATTTTTAATTTATTATTTTTTACAGCACAAAACCCTGGTGAAAGGAAAGGAGTAAGTGCAGTCTACCTCTAAAGTTAGAGGGAAGTGAGGCTACAAAAATATTACAGAAACCAAGCAACAATCCTCTGCTGGCAAGACACAGCCTGTAATTGGGTGGGTGGCTGTGAAGATCCAAGATGAATGCTGCAGAGCACTGTAATTTTATTGCAGTGTGCCTGCTTTAAAGTGAACATATTTGCAATGAAATCTGTATTTCCGTGAGAACCGGGTAATTGTTTTTGTTATAAAGATAACGTCACTTGTTGGCATTCAGACACAATTATTCAGCCTTTAAACCAATTACTGTTCTTACTCACTTTCGCTGGTGGGATAGTTTGGTGAGACAGACAGACAGAACAGGCTGCATTGGAGGGAGTTTGAGCTCAAAGTACCCAGGTTTGCATTGACAGAGAAGAATTTGAGTTTAAAACAAACAGCAGCTTTTCACCTTTTCCACCACTTCCCCTCTTCCCGAAAATCCAAATATGTACATCACTTACAGAAATTAGAGATAATTGGCAGTGGCTAAAGGATAATGTTATGTGCGTCTGTGCTTGGCAAACAGCACCTACTATTCTGCTAAGGAGCTTTTTATTTTAAACCATTTTGCTGCTCTCATGTTCTTCGCATCCTCACCAGACACAGTAACTACTGCCAGAAAGATGTCTTTCAACACGGGTGCTATGGGAACATGACCAATTCGGTTCCATTTCTGAGCTAACAAAGACTAAATCCAAGATTTCAAAGGTAATAGGTAAGTATAAAAATCGACTTCGTCACTGAATTACCATTTTCAGCACAGCAGATTTCTCTGGCTGACGTGGTTAGACACCAAGCCTGGCCGTTCATTTATCACAAACTCTGTTGTGGCCTTTTTCAAGGCGCACCTTTCTCTTAATAGCAAATAAAAGCAAGACACCGGAGAGAGGACTGAAAATCATATTTTCAGTAAAATCTGAGCTAAAAAAAATATGCATGGACATATCAAATTGATTTAAGGGCTTATCCAATGAAGGCGATGCAGATTAGATATACCGAGTCTCCCTGAAGCAGCGCACCTCTGTACTCTAGTGGTTACAGTAAGGTATGAGCAAACATCCTTTTTTTTTGGGAAAATAGCTGGGGAACTCAAACTGGAAACAGATTTCTGAGTATCTTTTAAAACATATACTTTCCCTGTAATTTTTATCCCTTCTAACCCCCTTTCCTTTTTTTTTTTTTTTTTTTTTTTCCATTCCCAAAACCTCACAGGCAGAGTGAATGAAAAGGAGGGGGGAGAGAGAGGGAAATCCTGAAAATCCCAAACTAAACTGCAAGAACAGTCCAGAGCTTTGAATTCCAGAGGTTTTGATTCTTTTAACAACTGCCAGCCCTTTGAAACAGATCTGCTATCAACCCTCTTTGCAAGACGAGTGGTAAAGTGAGCTCCCGGGAGTAAACCTGGATCTGTCTCTGTAGTTCAGCGCCTCTGCTCACAGTCTGGCTTGCTAAGAGAGCCTGGTAAATATTAAAGAATGTTAATAATAATGAGATGAACCACCTAGGAATTTCCTCCTCCCTCTTTCTTTTTTTTTTAAACTTGGCTCCATACTAAAGTTCAACTTGACAGAAAATTTCCTTCTCTGATCCAGATTATTTCCCAAAGCAATTTTTTTAGCAGCAAACAAATTTGTGGCTGCTGCTAAAAGGTTTGCAATCCCCATGCTAGAGAGGCCACCACACATCAGATGTTTACCTTAATTTCATGTAAATGTCACTCCATATTGGACATCCTGTATTTCTTTACCGGCATATGCAGCGGGCTCCATCTCCCCAAACCTTCTCCTTGCGCCGTAACTACCTTTACAAACAGCCCAGCACCCAGTGCTACTGTCAGATCAAATTCCCAAACAACAACAGGAGGTAATGAATTTATTATATAATTGCTGTAGTCTAATAAATTGAATGTGAATCCTATGGCCTGAAACACAACGAAATAATGGAGACAATAAATGAGAGGAAGAAATGCATCTGACATACTGTCTGTGGGGAAAAAAAACCACCCTCAAAACAAAAATCACTTTGTGGGAAGACGCTTAAGCTTGCAGAAGGTGGAGGGCATCGAGCACAACTGCAAAAAGGTGAATTATGGGGGATAGCAAAAATCATTGCTAAAAAAATAAAAGGGGACAGTGCCCGTAGCAGATTAAGCAGAAAGAGAATTAGGTGAAAACCAGCATAGGAGAAACTCACCAAGGCATAACGAAGCACTGTGGTGATATTTGGTGACAAAATGCATCTAGACAAACATGTATTTGCAGTGGGGGAAACAACAATCCATGAAGTCCCATGAAGCTGAATCCTGACCTTTTTCCCCTGTCCATGTTTGCTCTGTCACCACAGGCTGTTTGGTACGTTTTTAAAAATATCAACTATTTTGTTGGTGTTGTGCACAGAACTGAGCCCTTGGAGATCGTGCTTTTTGTGAAATACGCTAATCCAATAATTGGTTTTTGGATGGGTGGCACTTTTCCACTGAAGTAAACCCTATTGTATTGAGTCTGTGAATGTATTTCCTTGATTCCAGCAACAGTTAAGGATCATGTTAAGTTATTCTAGTTGATCAAATGAAGATCTTCCCAAAAAGTTTGCCTAAGTACTCTTTCTAGGAAGACGTCTATACCTTTCATAAAAAGGGAGGCTTTTTTTTTTCTCTTTTTTCCCCAGTTATGTTTTCCCCTTGTGTAGAATAATCTAGCCCAAATCTGTCATTTTTCATTAGCAAAGGAATCAAGCTATGGCTGTTAATGATAACTCTTAATGAGGATTTGATGAGTAAGTCCTGGAAAATCAAACTCGAAACAAAGACCAAAATCTATCTCAAATCAATTGTTTCCAAGTAATAGAGATGTCAGCAATTGGGAAATAAAAGTGAGAGTGTTTAAGGCAAACTGGGGCATTTAAAACAAAAAATCAGTAGGTTCAAATACTGTTTACAAAGAAATTAGAAAAAAAGTAAAAATGAAGTGGAGGAGCTGGTAAAAAAAAGCAGATTTCTAGTAAAAGTAGCTGTTGCACCAAAACCTGAGTAACTAAAATACACTGCAGTTCCCCTAATTTAGAGCTGATTAGAGATGATTACAATGGACCGGTAAGCCTTATCTCAATAGCTGTTCAGTTTGTTTCAAGATTTGTTAAGGTCTGTAATAGCACACAATAGAGATTATCGACTGGTCATCTATGGAGTAACATCACGCTTCTCTAATAACCTGCAGTCCTGAACTTTTGGGCTACCTTAATAATTGTTAACAAAGTGGCATACAGAGAAGGCAATTTTATATATGGACTTTTAAAGAGCTTTTGACAAAATGCACTTAAAAGATATTCAGTTTTCCATAAATAAGAGTCTACGGTCATAGAAAACTAGCCAGGCAACAAATGATACAGTGGCCTTTTACTCAATACAGCAAAAAAATGGAAAGCAGTACGGTCTCAAGGCCAGGGCTGCTGAATCATCCTAGCTACAATCAGGACACGTATGGCATTTTTCAAATGACAGATTATTTATAGCAGAAAAAGTAATGAAAATCATAAGGATGTGCAAAGGGACTTCCAAAGGCTGAAAATTCTATAAGCTTTGACGGATGAAATTCTGAATTGTCAAATACAAAGCAAAAGACGAGATATGAGGAAACTGTTCATCCCTGCCTTGGAGATGTAAGTTATATGCAACAATGGGATAACTATCTTGCTGGCTATTGCACTGGAAATCGCTTCTCAGTGTGCAGAGGAAAAAAAAAAGAGAGGAAAAAAATCATGTCTCAAATGTACATGCAACGGAACAGCTTTCAAGAAATTAAATAGCTTGATATAAATCACTACTATGCCTTCAGTTAGAAACAGTCCCCAGTTCAGTTAAGAGTAAGTTAGGAACGGATATAACTGCTAGATAAGGCAAAGCTACTGACAAGTAAAGGGAAGAATGATTTGGGAAAGTTTGTATGTAAGGAGAGGCAAAGAACCTGGACCTACAACTGCAGCACAAGAGCAAAACGTGTACCCATTCCCCCTCTAGTGGCCAGTCCACATAGGGCTACTGCAAAAATAAAATAAAATCACGAACAGGAAAGGCAATACACTGGCAATTGATTTTAAAACAAGCACACGCCCCCTCTTTTTCTATTCCCTTTGCAATTTTATGTTGCTTCACTTTATATTATTATTATTTGCTATTCCTCATTAAACTGCCTGCTGTATTCCTTCGTTGTTTCTTGTCATTACTCAGCGCAGAAGCTGTTTTACAGCAGAGGTAATTTTTTCTTATGGTATGCTTGTACCTACCTGCAAGAAGAGGATATGGAGTGTGACAGGGGCCCATGCACACTCTAACATCAGAAATAATCATAACTTAAAAAATAAACTTTGGAACTCAATGTATAAGGCATCATTGATGCAGAAAATAGACATTAAAAAAAGGAATAGTTTGACAGAACTGGGAACGTTGAATTAATTGTGCACATATACCACTAAGATTGCTTAGATTAAAAAAAGGTGCTTTTTTAATGAAACAACATGTGATGGAAATGGTCCTTTTAATTTCTTACTCATGGAGCGGTCACTGAATTTCAGTGTTTCCAACGAGGCTGTACAGCCACAGTCACGTGCAGAAACTGAGGCCAGATGAACCCTCCACATCCCCGTCTTCCAAAGACACACGGGTTTCTCTTGGTCAGTTACTGCTTCCTCTTCATTCTACAGAACAGCTGCTAAAATTGGAAGAATCCCCATTTTTAACAATTTATCTGAATCATGGAATCATTCAAGTTGGAAAAGACCCCCTAAATCTGAGTCCAGAGTAATGCAATATAACAGACCATTTTCTGTTCCTGCCTTAAAAGGATCCTACCCGAGAATATTTTGTGGTTCGAAGGAGCTGAGATGCTAAGTAGGATGTGCTGTGGGGTGCTGCTGAGGCCCTAAAAGGAGCTGTGCTCTGCTTCTGGTTGAGATAACGCCAAACACCTTGTCAGGACTGTATGTTTGTGTAAGTGCCTGTTCTTTACCAGAAAAAAACAAAACAAAACAAAACAAAAACGAAGAAGAAACCTGGTGGCTTGGAGCAGATGTGACCATCCCTTGGTTGCCCTTTCAAGGGGCCTACTACACCATCAAGCTAATAAATCCTGGTGTAACGGGCTATAGTTATAGGGAACATGAGACGTAGCAAGGGATTGAGTTTTTCTCCTGTAAAATCTTTCCTTTTGGCGAAGACTTGAGTTCTAGTTTAGATGGAGTTCAGAGCTAGCACTTTTATGTTAATTTTCATTTCTTGTTATCTATTTTTTCAACTGAAACTAAAGAATGACACAACAAACAAGGCACAGTTTGACTTCTCACGTCTTACATTTCAAAAATGAACCCATTTCCAATGTGTCTTAATAATTTTACCTAATTAAAAATATTTAGGAAAACAGATTATTCAAATGATTTGTATATAATAGTGTAAGTACTTTGCTCTTCCAGCATAAAATTAATTCATTACTATCCACAGTCAGAGCAAGTTTGATCGTCTGGCCCTTACGATGCAATTACAAACACCACTTGTACTCATAATGCCTGCTGTCAAGACAGTTTCAAGAATAAGAATATAAGGAAATGTACAGACAATTTAAAAAATAAATCAGGCACTTCAGTACCATGACGATGGGTGCAAGTAGAAGGAAAAGCTTACAAAGAAACCTCCTTGCAGAGGAAAAGAATCTGGGTGTGTTGGTCAAAGCTCACCTGGACATGAGCCGGCAGTGTGCCCAGGTGGCCAAGAAGGCCAACGGCATCCTGGCCTGTATCAGGAATAGTGTGGCCAGCAGGAGCAGGGAGGTCATCGTCCCCCTGTACTCAGCCCTGGTGAGGCCGCACCTCGAGTGCTGTGTTCAGTTTTGGATCCCTCACCACAAGAAAGACATCGAGGCCCTGGAGCGTGTCCAGAGAAGGGCAACAAAGCTGGTGAAGGGACTGGAGCACAAGTCTGATAAGGAGCGGCTGAGGGAACTGGGATTGTTTAATCTGGAGAAGAGGAGGCTCAGGGCAGACCTTATTGCCCTCTACAACTACCTGAAAGGAAGTTGTGGCGAGCTGGGGGTCGGCCTCTTCTCGCAGATAACTAGTGACAGGACTAGGGGGAACGGCTGCAAGTTGCGCCAGGGAAGGTTCAGGTTGGAGATGAGGAGAAATTTCTTCTCTGAAAGGGTGGTCGGGCATTGGAACGGGTTGCCCAGGGAGGTGGTGGGGTCACCATCCCTGGGGGTGTTTAAAGAAAGGTTGGATGTGGTACTTAGGGACATGGTTTAGTGGGTAATAGGTGGTAGGGGGACGGAAGGACTAGATGATCCTTGAGGTCTCATCCAACCTTAATGAGTCTATGATTCTGAAGAAAACTGATTCTCTGCTCAGTATGGAAAGAAGACATCCAGACTGATCCGTTAGGGACATGATTTTTTCCACTACTACTTACAGAGACGCATATATCTGTTTCTGGCAATTACAGAAGCAACTGCGAGTGGGTGACTTGGAGTATTTGGTTGAGCAGCTCATGTTGGGTGGGAATTCTTTACCTGTTGTTTAAGTGCAATAATATGCTGTGTTTCATATAGGAAATGCATATTTTCAAACACAGAACTTACTCTTCTCAACCTTAACTGTCAAATAATAAAAATTTTTCCCCTAGATTACTCCTCACGGTAGACAAAAGGCAAACCCTGATTTTTAGCTGAACAGATACAAGTTTCTACAAATTGAAGAAAAGGGGCTTCTTCAGAATGACAGCCTAGTGTAATCTGTGATTTCCCTTGAATGCCATTACTGGGGTAAATTAAGTGTCAGGTTCCAGACTAATTAATCACTTATTAATTAACAATATCAATGATTCTTTTTTCATTACAGATAGCACATTTTACAGACTAACAGAAGCATTTTTTTATTACTAAAGTTATCTCAAAGCCTCTTCCCCAATATCTGCGACAATAAAAAAAAAAAAAGCATTCAATCATAATTTTAATGGTAGATCATTTTTCCCTTCACTAAAATTAAATCTTAAAAGCCATTTAATTAAACTGAATGATAACTGAATTACTTTAACCATGCAAAGAATTAAAACTACGGATGCTCTCTCCCCAGACTCCAAAACATGGCATGCAAATGTTTTACCACAAGGAAGCAGACCTTCAGAAAGCAAACTATTCTCAGTGGGTGTTTCTTATACCTAAATAAACCCCTCTTCAATAACCTAATTTCTTTGTATTTTCAATTGCAAATTTTTACCTGCGCCTTTCTCCAACAGGCAGAACAACACCACGATGTTCAAGTCAGACTACGTGCTCTGAACAACAGCAAACAGCAAAACTTCAAAAAAAGGTCCACGTTCTGTTTCACTAATTTTAGTAAAAAAGGACTAAGTTTTATGCTCACTACTTGCTTAAGCCTCCTGGCGTGCCTTACAAACACAACCCTCATTACATTATTACCAGCTGCAGCGTTGCAATATACAATATATGAACGCTCTTTTGTGTGACTTGTGCATGTCATTCAACTCCATCCCTAAAGACTGTTTGCAACCAGCAATAAAGGCTTAGTTGGTGTAATTTCTTTTTCTTTTTAGGTGGTGTATCTATCTGCTCCTACTGCAGAAGTTTTATCTAACCTATACCTAACCTTGTATGTTTGTTTTCCTCTTCCAGGAGTTGAAAAGAGAAACTTTCTTTACGTTTCAAATATAATTTGTAAGTCTCTTCGGTGTGCATTCTGTGCTTTCAGAGGATTAAAGAAGAAATTTTATCACCAAAAGAACCAAGGAAAATAGATTTGTAGATGTAGCAATCTTGTAAAACCCAGAGTTAAGGAAAACATTTGCACTACCATCAAGAAGGAAAAAAATCATTTCCCAAATTGTCCCAGTCTCTTCCTCCAGAGATTAAAAGGACAATGATGCAACTCCTACGTGACTCCTTTCAACTGTTTATAACAACAGATCAGCTTCAATTCCATTCCTGTGATTATGCTTTCTGGATTATTTCACGCCTGTCTCTTGGTTCCTATATTCGTCGATGTTAGGCATTTTTCGCAAGGTGAACACAAGTTATTTTATTCAGAAGTGTGAAAAAAACCCTGTTCCTTCATGCATTAGTCAGATTTCCATCACTACAAAGTAAAGCATCAATTGGGATTGAAACTCTAGAAATCACATTTTTTTAAACTCTTGCCAACTACATAATTATGCCCCAAATGATTTTGTGCCAGGTGGTTTGGCTAACAGATGGAATGGTATATTTGTTCACTCTTCATAAACCAAGCTCCATTCCAAAAACTGTGAGCCAGAAGTATCTAAATTATTGATTGACAGTTACATATGCCTAATAATTAATTAAACTCCAGCTACAAATTGCAGTGAGCCCTGTGAGCACTTAAGAAAAAAAAAAAATCATATAGAAAATGTGTGATACTGTCTTTACAGTAACATTTTTAAATCATTGCAGCTAAAAATAATGGTATGCAATGATGCACTGCAAACAAAAGAGCTTTGGTATGAAGCTTCTTAAAAATGCTTAAAGAAGGATACATCATATAACATTAAAAATTGTTACTGTAAAATAACTTTTCGCAATTCCAAACTTCACCAAATGCATACTAAAACCAACTAGGAGTCGTGACGAGACCCAACAAATGCAGTCAGGTTAAGAAGACTCTTCCCAGAACCCCTATACTCTACATAATCACTATTAATGCTCTGGAGGGAGAAATCAAACTGAGATCAAACTATGAGACAGCGTTTGCTTCACACATCCTGAATTAGGAGTTACCTGAGGCTCATGTATTTCTTGCCTGCAAATCCCAGATGGAAATATGGACACCTTTGTCATCCAGTGTATGGCCAGAGTCCATTTCATCTGGATGTGTCAAAATGATTGTGTGTTTGCTCAACTGGTAATGAAGGCAAAGACAGCCTGGAGGAGAGAAGGCTCTGGGGAGACCTAATTGTGGCCTTCAAGTACCTAAAAGGGCTACACGAAAGCTAGAGAGGGGCTGGTTACGGGGCAGGGAGGGACAGAACAAGGGGTAATGGGTTTAAATTAAAAGAGGAGAATTTTAGATTAGATATTGGGAAGAAATCCTTCCCTGTGAGGGTGCTGAGGCTCTGGCACAGGGTGCCCAGAGAAGCTGTGGCTGCCCCTGGCTCCCTGGCAGTGCCCAAGGCCAGGTTGGATGGGGCTTTGGGCAACCTGGTCTAGTGAAGGGTGTCCCTGCCCAGGGAGGGGGGATTGGAACTAGATGATCTTTGAGGTTCCTTTCAACCCAAACCATTCTGTGATTCTAAGTCCGTGGTCTGAAGGTGTTGGTCTTCCAGCATACATGCCGATTAATTGTGCTGAGGATGCACGGCAGGCATTTCAGATTGATGAATGGCACATGTCATCAGTCATTTTAAAGCTGGAAACAGGCTGAATTTTCTGCTCCTGTGCTGATCAGCTGGGCCACAAAGGTAAAAGAAGTCTACAACAGAGCTGAACCTGCCCCATTAAACATGTCCCTAAACATCTGCAAACATCATTGATTTTCCAGCCCATGCAGTGGCACTCATCAAAAGGGTGCCCTTCATCCCATGAAGCTGTGGATAACAATGTATACATTTCCCACTCCCTCATGGGAAAATAGTAATTAATGTAAAAACCAGAAAATTAGAAAAGCTTTTTGTCATAGTATATTAATATCCCTACTTCTGCTACCACAAAGCTGTGCCAGAAACACTGATTTAATAGGCACTGCAGAGCAATTACCATGCAAATAATATTAGCCAGCAATTTATTATTTTTATTTTTTTTTTGTAAACTCCTTGTTTTGGCTAGCAGACCACAGTAACAGATTCCAATAAAACTGGGTAATTGAAAGAAATTTCAAGTCTCTGAAAAGCTGTGACACCGAACATATGAAGGAACAGTTCTCAGACTGGCCTGTTGGTCTGCTTGTAATTTCAAGTACGGACAACCCGGGGAGCCAACAAAGGAACAACTTACACAGCAGAAAGAGAGACTGAAGCAATGGGAAGGAAAGATAGTCAGGAAAATTTCTTTTAGCAATGATGTTAGGAAGGAGGACATTGGAGAATAATGCAGAGGGTTTTAAGCCGCTTAGGAAATAGCATTCCTGCCATAACTCCTGCCTTTGCCTCTGGTCCTCATAAGAAACATTTTATTTGGAGTAAGCAAGTCTATCATTTTAAGGAACATATACTCGCCTATTTATAGCACAGGATTGGAAACTTGCTCAGATTCCCTGAAATGCTAAGCTCCGTGTTCAGCTTTAGAAGTTTCCCAGCAACCCTCTTGTCTTGTATGATTTTACCTTAGTTTGCGTAATTTTTCTGTTCTTCATTTCAGTACCAGAAAATGAACCGAGTTGCTTAACTCACACCAGTGCTGTGACATTCACCACGAACATTTATTTTATAACGTCTGGTTAAAATATGATGGTTCTTATTCCTTAAGTCCAACATGATTTTGTCTAATCAAATTAGTAAAATAACAGACTTGATTGTGTGTTACCTCTCCAACTAAAGATGAGTTAATTAAGATTCAACTTCCAGATACAAGGCAGGACTCAATGTTTTTTCTTATTCCCCTGCTGTAGGATGTTGATTATGTAGCACACAAAAATACAAATAAGAATACGTACCTTTGCTATGTTTCCCTTACCGCTTTAAAATTCAAATGCTTCTTTTAATTAACAATCTAAATACTCCAAATATAGAAACATATTTCTGTGCATCTTATGAGGAGAAAAGGAAAAACAACACTAGCATGTGTCCTAGAAGTTCTAAATATTTTGGGGAGGAACAAAAGAAAACTCCTTTCTAGTTGAACTGATGAATATACAAATATCGACATTGTTGTGCTCGAGATCAAGTACAAATTGAATCCGTGATTTCATTTATGGAAATAGGTAAGCTGGGAAATGCAATTACTATCTATAAATCATTTTGCTATAACCTTCTACTTCAATATCCTTAAATAGCAAAATGCAACTGAAGCTATTTTAGTTAAAGCCTGAACAAAATAAATCCTTGTGGCAACACTCATCTGTCAGGGGATTTGATGTTCTCCAAAGTACTTGTTGGTATTAAGCAAGCAATCTCTCACTTCTAACGGACTTTCTTATTGATATGTATGAGCTAAGTAGTTTATTATTTATAGTTAAGTGTGAAATGATATGTCAAAGAAAAACACAAAATTAGGGAAACTGCGTATTACAAGATCTAAAATATTTAATTCCCATACAAAACATCTACTGACAGTTGTGTACTTGGAGACATAATAATGTGGTTAACAATTAAATGGTGCCTCCTAGGAAATCTGGGACAAAAACATATGTCACAGTCAAGTCTGTTCTGCCTGGAAAGACTATGAGGATCATCATATATGTATGCACTTTTAAGCAGGCCCAGCAGAAGCAAGGAAGATCACTGGAAGCTAGTAAAAATGCCAATGGTAAAATAGATAAACAATTTTTACAGCAAACTTCTAGACTCTTTGAGACAGTGAAAACCTCACCAAATTTCCAGTACTCAATTCACTACAATCTGAATCAAGAAGCAAGGTAATAGTAATGGGAAGATCCTATTGATGACAAAGATGATCCGAGGGTGGGAGCACCTCTGCTATGGAGACATGTTGAGAGAGTTGGGCTTGTTCAGCCTGGAGAAGAGAAGGCTCCAGGGAAACCTTAGAGCACTTTACAGTCCGTAAAGGGGCTACAAGAAAGCTGAAGAGGGGCTGGTTACAAGGGCCTGGAGTGACAAGACAAGGGGAATGGCCTGAAGCTGAAGGAGGAGAGATTTAGATGATATATAAGGAAGAAAGTCTTCACTCTCATGGTGGTGAGACACTGGAACAGGGTGCCCCGAGAAGCTGTGGATGCCCCACCTCTGGCAGTGTCCAAGGTCATGTTGGATGGGGTTTTGGGCACCCTGGGTTAGTGGAGGGTGTCCCTGCCCATGGCAGGGGGTTGGAACTATATGGGCTTTAAGGTCCCTTCCAACCCAAACCATTCTATGGTTCCATGTTGTGTCGTGCAGGTTTATGCACAAGCTCAGTGCCTTTTACTGAATACGTCCTAATATACGTGAACAAACATAAATGTATATGAAAGTACATGCTGCCTTTGAAATAAATACCAGCCTTCCTAATTTCCTTATATCTCTAATAATCCTATCTTAACCTTATTACAGGAGGATATCTCTGCTTGAATGGTAATTGAATTAATACTTCAGTATTTTGCAATTGAAATCTGCTTCATTTCCTCCACAGTTCTTCAGGCGGAATGGCAGCTGACGTGACAAAATCAGGCAGGAACACATTTGGCATTTGCCACAAACCCGTATCAAGATACATAGTCTTGACTCTCTAGCTTTGCCAAGGAGTAGGAGTATTCACAGGCAAAGATCCCAGTTTGAGACACAAGATTTTAAATACAATATTGGTGGTTAATAAAGCACTAACTGTCTATGCACAACGTCAAGTCTGTCTTTTCAAAAACTGGTGGATCATATTGCTGGACTGATTCTGTCACATATTTCAGTCATGATCTTTTTTGAGTGTAACACAAACCTAGGGTCATTGATAAGAAGCTGCCATTAGCATGGCTGTTTCCATCTTATGTGAACAGTAGGATGTCCCCCTATCCAAACGGGATCAAGTGCTCTGTTTTCCCAGGGAATGGAAGTTGGCCTAGAAATACTGTGGCATTAATGTCTGAAATCGCAATATCTGTAGGTGAGTTGATTACACTCCTCACCACAGGAGTCTTGTGGGAAGCCAAGCTAACTGTGCCTAACGGTAGCTCAACTGCAATCTGTCTATTCGGTGCAGGTTTTCATAGCCAACAGGTTATTTCTATACCTGTCCTGAGAAGTTGGTCGCTCACCTCAGTTAATTTCCAAGTCTGATTTTATCACAGGAATTTAAAAGCATGACAATCACACCAGTATCACGGAGAAACCAGAACCTCTCTGGTTACAAAGCTTTTTCCCTTTGCCTCTCTGGTGGGAGTACGCCTCATTCCTACAGATAGGAGCTTTGCATTGATGATGCTGATTAAACTGGAGCACGTCTGGATGGATCCAGAGAAAGATTTTTTTTTTTCTTTTTTTTTTTCTTAGACACATCACTCCATCAAGGGCTTGGTTAAATCTCATACCAATCTTTAATTCCCACCTAGCAATACAGTGCTCCTAAATAAGCTTGCTGTTGTCTTGTTTCACTGTCAGTGGTTACCTCTATTAAACAGTGTTTGACAGCTAATAAAACATAAACACGGACGATTAGACCATTCTTTTAGAACTCTCTGACAGAGGTTGGTTATAGCTTAAAGAGATTTTAAATTAATATATCAGAGCCATCAAAGAAGAAAAGAATATTCTTTTTCTGTTTTACTTTACATGGTATCTAAAAGGCTTGATTCTCAGACCATAGGTAGCCTGGTTAATCCAGAAGATTTCCACTTCTCTAATGACGTTACAGGCTTCATTTTGCTGGAAGGTTCTGCTAAATTTGTGTATTCAGCTGCCTGGCTTCAGATTTTTCAAAGATGAGTGAAGTTTCTCCAGAATTATGCTGGCAAGGGAGTATCAGCTCATCTGAGATCTGGAGAATTCTTGGGAGTGTGAAGCCAGGGCTACGGACACAACACTTCCTCACACTGACAGAAAATGCATGGACTCCTATTTCAGAGCCAAGGAGGAACAGTCTCCAAGTCACACAAGGACACATATGTCCCACCAGAGAGGACAGCAGCTTGCTCAAAGTGACTTTGAACAGTTACTTTCAGAAGCAGCCATAATTTCGGCAGCAAATTCCACTAAAATAACTGAAATCACCTCCAGCAAGGTCCTTTATCTCTGACTGTGTAATACAAGTTCCCCCATCAGCGCTCAGGAATTGTTGCACTCAAATTCACACCCTGCTTCAGAGTAATTTCCTCAAGTAGGTAGGTAATGTCATTTGAAAACATAGATTTGCTTAAAAGAATTCCTTGTAATAAGGTACTGCCATCGGCGTATGAAATGGCTGAATTAAAGCTGATTGAATACTTCCAATTTAGGATAGTCTAAACAGTCAGTAGAACAGCATCAGATGATATTCACAGGATAAGAAACTCTATTCTAGACACACATGGCTCTGAAAAGAAGACACAAGGTTTTCAAATCATTTGTGAGGGAAACTGTGTTCAATCATCCTCTATATCTACGCAGGGTAAGAGAAGTACTCAGCTCAATTTGCAACAAAAGAGATTTGGTTACATATTAGAAAGCATCTTCTAACTGTAAATACAGTTCAGCACAGAAGATTAAATAACTTCTGTTTGTGCCAAGAATTTCAGCATTTTAATCCTTGATTGTAACTGAAGTGTATTAGGATTCTTCCAAATATCTGTCCGTATTATATTGCTTTTTAGGAACAACAAGAACACTTTGTATTTTAATTTTCAAAATTAAGACCTTTTTCACTTACTACCACCTCATCAATTTTCTTAATTTAAACTTATCTATGCACACAAATACTTAAGTGAAATATATATATGTGCGTGCACATGTATTCACACGTGTTTGACAGCACGCAAACGGAATGAAATCACTAAATTGGATTAAGGTAATTGGCAGGGAACAATTAACCTTTATATTAAAGCTAGTGCGCAGAAATCTATACATTTGGATTGGTACACAAGTCTGCACCATTTTGAACGGTGAAATTACTGAGTGGCCATCAACCTTCAGTCACGTAAGCAGGCAGCTGTAGGGAGAATCTTACAGCAAGGTTTGATCTAAAAGGTGGCATCAACTCATACAAGCACAGACTCACATTTTTATTGTAAGTGCATCTCCATATTGTCACTAATATGGTACAGATAGACTTTACGCTGCTTATCGCCAGGTTAATGGAACTTCTGGTTGACTTGACGGCACAGGCAGACCACTGCGTAGTGATTTTGAAAATAAAGTGCAAGTTTGAGACAGAAACAAGGACATATGATGTTAGTTTTATTCTATTTGCTTATTTTATGCATAATATAAAGGCAGAGTAGGACAGAGGTGTGAGTCCCTGTTGTTGTTTTTTTTATTAAGCTACTAGTTTATAAATGGGACTATTTTTGATCCTTGCATTTTTCATTTGCATTTCATTCCAAGATTTTTTGTTCTTTCGCAGTGGCTTAAAGAAGAAAGGCTGCCAGGAGAAAGAATGGTTATCACTAACTCAGATTTGTCATATTCGGAACAGAACTAAAATTTTAACAATTCCAGATGGGTTCGACAACAGGGATATGGCACAATTTAATTCAAAGATGTCTTTATCCTTTCATTTTCTAAAATATTGTATGCAAGAGTATTAAATATTGTTATTTAGCTTCTAAAATGATAGAAAAAATAATTGAAAGCACTTTAAGAAGCCATTTAGTTCACTTTCCTGCAACAAGGCAAAATCAATTGTATCATTCCTGACAAATGTTTGGCTATTATTGAAACCCTCCACTGATAAGGATTTTGCAGCATCCTCAGGCAATTTTCTTCTGTGCTGAACTCTCTTTACTCCTAATAAATTTTCCTTAATTCTAATCTGAACCTTCCCTGTTGTAATGTTATTCCTGAACTATTTATTCTGTCCAGCAGGAAAATGAAACCTGTTTAATTCTATTTCACTTTGCAGTAGCATTTTACATAGTTCCAGACCTAGAGAAAAATGGTAGCAATTTTCAGTTCTCCAGACAAAACACCACCAGCTCACTCAATCTTCTCTCATCAGTCATATTTTTCTAGGTCTCTGATCATTATTTTTACTTTCCTTTTCAGTCAGACTTCATCCTTCTTGCAGTCTGTACCCCAAATTGACACGGTACTTCAGCAAAGGTTTTACAAAGGCAGTTAGGTAATATATCCCGCTTATACATGGCTGGCCTAGGAGCAGATCAGATTATGATGTACTGTAAGTCACCTACATCCCTTCCTACAGAATCTCTGCTTCCTTAATGAGTTGTTGCTTTTTATAAGATACATACTTCATTATGTAAAGTGTCCAGCAAAACCAGGACAACATATATTTAGGGAAGAAGATCAAGAAAACGTGTTTAGGATTTTGCTTTCTTCCATATAAATATTGAAACAATGCATATCCATGTGTGTTCTGGCAGCCCAGAAAGCCACCCATGTCCTGGGCTGCATCCCCAGCAGTGTGACCAGCAGGGCCAGGGAGGGGATTCTGCCCCTCTGTCCCCCTCTGCTGAGACCCCCCTGCAGTGCTGCGTCCAGCTCAGGGGGCCCCAGGGACAGGAAAGACATGGAGCTGCTGGAGCGAGTCCAGAGGAGGCCACAAAGTTGATTCGAGGCATGGAGCACCTCTCCTATGAGGACAGGCTGAGGGAGTTGGGCTTGTTCAACCTGGAGAAGAGAAGGCTCTGGGGAGACTGTTGAGCCCCTTCCAGTCCCTGACGGGGCTCCGGGAAAGCTGGAGAGGGGCTGGTTCCAGGACAGGGAGGGAAAGGACAAGGGAAATGGGTTTAAACTAAAAGAGGGAAGATTTACATTAGATATTAGGAAAAAATCCTTCCCTGTGAGGGTGGTGAGGCTCTGGCACAGGGTGCCCAGAGAAGCTGTGGAGGCCCCATCCCTGGAATTGGTCAAGGCCAGGTTGGATGGGGCTTTGGACACCGTGGGCTAGTGGAGGGTGTCCCTGCCCATGGCAGGGGTTTGGAACTAGAAGGTCTTTTGAGGTTGCTTCCAATCCAAACCATTCTATGATTCTGTACTTCTATGAAATAATTTTAAAAAAATATCTTTTTTTTCTTACTGCAGTCTGCGTTTTCTTTCATTAATACCTCAGTTGCATTCATAAAGTTCAGTTCTTTCAATACTGTGTATACACCAAACTACATTCTTTTACCAAGCCACTTTTCTTTTAATGAAGTAGCTCATTTGCCTAAATTGACCAGATAAACACATTTACACAAGCAGGGTTGTTAACTTACCGGCTTATTTCAGCCAGGCACTTAACCATACCCTTAACCAGAGATACACTTTACAGTGCCTTAAAACTGAGAATAAACCAGTCATTCAACATAAAACAATAAATCCTTCCTCTCATAAACTACAGTCTGGAAATGTATTGGGAAGCACTTTTAAAAATTACTTTAAGACAACAATTTTGCCTCATAAAATAATTTAGTCATAGAAACAACAACATAGTGGACAAGACACTACTAAGCAATATTATTTTTTTTACAGTATATTGAGAGGGCTTTCGTTTTTTTATCCCTTCCGGAGAATGGCAGCTCTCCTGACAGAGCTGCAGTGCTTCTTCTGGATGTGACCCAAGTAAGCTGATGGGTGAGAGACATTACAGAGCTCAGAGGAACTATGTTAATTATTACGAAAAGTCAAACCTGTCTTCAGAAGATCTCAAGCAACATCATGTAATTCAGTACTGTGTAAAACACACTGTGGTTAAATTACGCCCCAAATATTATTTTAAGGTCTGATGTTTGTTGTGCATCCACCTTTAATTAAACAAAATAAACCACACATGAGGAATAATGCTTTCATTAGAATATGAATATTTGGAGGGGAGATGTGAATCTGTTTGGTGAGGATGCTAACGCGCCTTAATGCCCTGATTCAAAGCCCATTAGACCAAACAAAAAGACTTCATATGCTAATCAGCCCAGAGGCAGCCTCAACCATCAATATTCTCAAGAAAGGGTCTCTCACTATGTATCTCCCTGGCTACAGACCTGATTTTTGAGACTAATTTCTCATATCTAGCCACATCTCCACGTTTTCATTTTTCTCTGCTACAACTCTTCCTCTTTCTACTCTTTTTGCTAATCTGATGCATACATTTCGGGATATTCTATGATTCTATGATTTCCTGAAAACACATCACAACCTGCAGACTCCCTGTTACTCTCTGTTCAAATGACTTCCAAACATATCAACTTTCTAAGTATAGCTGTGATATCAGGTTTTCAGGCGTTTGATCCTGTTTCTCTTTGGGTTGTAGTCTCTTTGGGACATAATTTGTGTCTTCATTTGTGCTCTGTACATAACATTCGATAAATTATTTTTTTAAAAAAATTAAAAATGTAGTGGTTTTTTTTTTTTGTCACTTGTGGCTTTAGCATTAAAGCTGGTATCTGGAAAAGTTCAGTCTGTAGAAAGTTCCTACTCAGTTCTAATTCAGGAAAAATTTGACTGGATTTAATGACTAAATGCAGACTGACGTAATACTTAGATCTGTGAAGACTGGAAGTTTTCCATTACGTAAATGAATCCAGAAAAATAATCTAGAGACATGTTATGAATGAGCATACTTATATCATTTAATGCTAAAAACTATCTGATTGGATATATATTGGTTTTGTACATGCATGTATGAGTAACTACAACCTGGTACTTCCTGAGTTTTACTGCTTTTTCATTACAGTTATTCCTAAAAATTATAACTGTGTGGCAGTAGACAGAAATGCTGATTACCACACAGTAAAAATTTTATTCTGTATATTCAGGATTAAATATATATTTTAATGAACATTATTTTTTAACTATCTTATTTTCAGAACTTAGAGCAAGGACTGCCAAGAGTTTGCATTCAGTCAATTCATCTCTGAGGTCACATGAGTAATTTGTATAAACCAGTTTTATATTTCATATACACGCTCCAAGACTGCTGAAAGCAGTAGTTCATCTCGTAGCTCCAATGCAATCACAAGCTCAATTAATGAATTCACAGCCCGGCCTTGATACTTTACTATTTGGTTTAGCACAGGCAGAGTAAGTATCGTGTATAATCTCTCCCCATCACACCTCTCTCCCTCCCTCTCCACATATAAGTGTATATATAGGCTTATATATAATATATACATATACATAGAGAGCGAGATGGATATACATATATTCATGCTGACTGATATTTCTGCTCCAGCCATGCTATTCACTATTAGTCATGATAATCTCAAAGTATCTTTTGAATTACTTGTATTGCATTTATAACAATTTAATATTATCAAGGAGTTAATACTTATCAGCTTGCTTTGGAGCTCTTAGAATTAATTTTGCCAGTAAAGCTAAGACTCTGCCCATCCCGCTAAAAAAGGAGATACAACGGAGAGAGCGGAACTTTAGGAGAAAGAGTCTGTATTATAAGGACAGAGACAATCCTTCCTTTAGTTATTCATTACTTACCTATTTTTATTTAACTGATGCTATCGTTTTGCCTTTGTGAAGGCCTGTCCGTGATTAATAGTCAAAATTTGGCAAAGATCCCAAAGAGATTTGCAATCTTATCACATAATAATCCTTCTGCTAAGAGCAAGCATCCGCTCCTTACTGGGATCTTTATACGGCTTTGCTAAAACATTTTCTTTCTGACTTGTCAGCAGTCAAACTAATAAGACTTCAGTGACAAATGATCTACTTAACCCTCCAGAAAGGAAACCCGACTTGTTTTTATAGGACAGTTTTCATTTTTAAGTCTGAAAGATCAAACAAAGACACATTACCTCTCAAGGAAAGTGATGATGCAACTGAAACATTTGGAAAAGAATCTCATTCCACCTGAGCGTTTTTGTCTTTTTGTTTGATTGCTTTTGGGGAAGGAGGAAGATATATGCAGAATGTAATAAAAATCTGATCTGCAATGGTGAGATTGTCCTATATTTCTGAGTACTACTTCCCTAATTCAGTAAGACAAACAAATTATCTGGTGTTAATTTTAAGAGGCAGAGCCTGGAACAACCACATATCTCCACAGATTTTAAGTGTCATTAATGAGTTAATGCAACGACAGAGTCCTCCAAACCTCCAGAAATTCCCTCCAACTTCAACCGCTCTGTGATTCTGTGATTCATAGAATCAAGGCATGGTTTGGGTTGGGAAGGGACCTTTAAAGGTCACCTAGTGCAATGATCAGGGACATCTTCAGCTAGATCAGGTTGATCGGAGCCCCATCCAACCTGATCTTGAATGTTTCCAGGGATGGGGCATCTACCACCTCTCTGGGCCACCTGTGCCATGTTTCACCACCCGCATTGTAAAAAATGTCTTCCTTATATCTAGTTTGAATATCCCTTCTTTGCGTTGAAAACCACTGCCCCTTGTCACAAAGGGCCCTGCTAAAAAGTTTGTCTAAAGAGAATAGGTACAGACGAGACCATTGCAGGGGATTTAATGTCTCCCTTCCTCCTTGGCCATTGCCTCATGACCCTATGCCAGCCAGAGGATTACTTGTTTCTGAATCTCTAAACAGTTTGCTTCAGTTACCAGGTTTATATTCAGAGGAAGGAAGAGAAAAAGATTTGGTAAAGACCTACTTGTAAGAGATGCCTTTCTGTGAGGGAGTCTTGACTAAAGCAGTTAATTTTCACAGGTGTATAAAAAGTGAACCAGGAGATATCTGCAAAGTCATCTAGTCCTTATATAACTCCCAGAGATGGCAACAATAAGTTCTTATTCATTTCAGCATAAGGTGTATTAATTCCATTACCAGCAAATTATTTTTACTTATAAGTAAATGGTCAAGGGACTTCTGCTCATTATCATTACTGAGCTTGGAGTAATTCCATATTTGTCTTGAGGTTCTTAATGAAGACATTGCTGATCTTCAGCCTTAATCTTTCTTGGATTCATCTCATTTCTCCTCACCACGTTACACACCACTGGAACTAACAGTTACATAATCAGCTCCAACAATTTATCTCTGGTTTTGTTTTTTTTTCTTCTTTCATATCCATGCTTTTCAAACACCTACATACATATCACATCCTCCTTAGTTGCTCTAATTCCAATGTTTTAGCTAATTCTTCATGACAGGATGTCAATGTCAAGTATTATTGAGCCTTAAACAGAGTCAGAGACTGCCAAATGTAATATTCAAGCACCTTCCCAACCACTATGGAGCAAACTGTTTCGAGCTGATTGTAGGGAGGGCTTAATTCAGCTGCACTTACATGTCTGAGAACGGCTTTTTAACCTCTTTTTTCTGCAAGGTTTGTTTCCGCTTCCTTCTTCTGAAAGGTGCAGTAGTCTATTGTTGTAAGGGTTTATATGAAAATTATGTTCAATTTTCATCATTGGAGCAGAAGAGGCTATGAAGACAAGGCACAGCAAAGAAGCTCTTGACAAATAATGTGTGGTCTACTTTCCTCTCCCTTCACAAACATAATGGAAATGATATGATGATGCAGTTCACAGGAATTTTTCATGGGCTCTTGAAAAATAAATACAAAACATCAAATTCTCTTTAAATTTTGAATTAAATGTACTTTAACCACCATGGTTAAGCTGGATGATTCATAAATGCATACTATTACAGGAGCAGGAAAACAAAATTGTGAAAATAAAGCAGATTCATTTTTTAAATTGCTGCACAGTATCACTAAACTATTTTTATATATACATCCTAAGAAAATAATCACCAAAAATCAAGCCAGGCCACACAAGTGAAAATCTGGCATAATTATTACTCTTTTGAAAACTGTGAAACTAGTATTTTCAATTTGTAATTAAGCTGAGCTGATGACAGTTTTCTCTTCATCATCATTGATTTATGAGCTCATCTTGTCAACTTTTCCCCACTTTCCACATTATTTACACAAGTTGAGGCAGTTTTTTTCTCTCAGGACAAATGGCAACATTTCGAGAAAAACTATCAAATTGTGTAAATCCATAACTACCTTCTGAAATTAAACAGATTTTGCCTGGATGCTATAGCTCAAGTACTTTAACACCAGGAAATAATCAGAAAGCAAAACTAAGAGCACAATACGATGAGAGCCTGAATGTCTTGAATGGTTTTCTCTGCTTTCCTTTTTCTCACTCCAAAACCAGCAGTGTCTGCTATCACGAGCAACTTCCCCAGGACTGTTCATTAGGACTAAGTAGATCACAACAGGTATGAAAAGTACATCTGAATCTAAAAATCCAGTCTTTCAAGATATGCAGGTTTTGGAGGTTTAGGTTTTGTTTTTCATTTGGTTTGGGGTTTTTTTGTTTGTTTAAGATGGAATCTGATAATTTATTCCTATTCTATTTTAATAAAGGGATTTTTATGAAAAGCAAATGAGTTGCTGGATCATTAACACACTGTTACTAAGCATATGTATAATAAAACAAGCAATAATTCATCTGTTACATTACTGATATCCACCAAAGAAGAGAAATGTTCAATACATATCTATCTTATGCATTATACAAAGTTAGTCAATAATGAAATATTTCACATTCCACGGTAAAAAGGAAGCTTTTAAGCAATAACTCCAACAGAAGCTGGAGATCAGAATCAGCATGTTTAACTGATTTGCATTAGAGTCTTAAAAGATGTAGATGGTCAGTGCTCTGGGATGTAAGGGGAATAAACACAGAAAGAAGCGTGGCCATATAAAATGAACTTCAGAAGTTAAACAAAAGAGAAGGGGAAAGGGGAATTCTGTAACATAATTATTTTCAGGCTAGGATTTTTGTAACTTTACTTTTTAGACAGAAATGTCACTGAATGTCTGAACTTCTTTCCAAACTTTCAAAATCCCAGCATTTAACTTCTCAAAATAAAATGTATCACTCAGTCCTTCTCATCTGCCCTTCTGTTACCTTCTACAATTTTGATGATCTTTTTGACCTCATACCTTCAATACAAGGGATAAGGGTTGGAAGACATAATGTAGACATAATTACAATACTTTTATTAGTAGATAGTATATGTCCTTGTATGCAATTGGGCAACAATAGCAGGTAAAAGTGCCTTCCTGAGTCTTTTGATTAGCTGAATAATCAAGCTGTTGTTTCTTCGAATGACCTTTGCTATTATGATATAGCTTATTATTAGCTTCCCTACAATGACTGTCCTCTACATACTGTTCTAATTTTTTTTTCTGTTTCTAATTTTTTTTTACTGTTGTAATTTCTTTCTTGACTTCGGAGAATATATTTTCTCCTTTACTTTTCTTCTTTTGAAATTCTCAGCATCTCCCACAGTGCTAACTCTTTGACCTATTAGATCAAGGTAATTGAATGCTTATCTCTTATTTAAACGATACCATTTAAAGTCGCATTTTAATATCAGTCTTATTTCATACTACGTATAATTTACACAAGCTTCTATAATCCTGTCAGTATATGAAATGTCTTCAGAAATACCAGGGTCGACTAATACTTTCAATTCAGTTGTCAAGCATCACATTACTTCATTCAGCCTGAAATACGTATAGGAATTTGTTAATTGTGTTGGATGTCAAGCTCAACAAAAACCTTGTAAGAAAGATATTGTGTAAGAGTTTCTGGGGTACGTGGTCGAGTAACAGCAGTGTGGAAAAGTCCAGTATCTTTAAATAACTACTTGCAAGAACAAGGATATTTAGAATTAATAACTACCGGAGGGCCAGGTCCATCATTTGTGTATGCTTCTTTTCACTCTTGGTCCTACAGAGACAATTTAGTTTACCTGTCTCAAATTCTGGAAAAAAAATAAAAAAGTGCAAACAGTTTTTGTTGATGTAATTTATGGAGCTACTTTAGAAAAAAACACATAATGTCAGCAAAGGGAACTATTTTTATCACAGTATATTGTTTAACAACCCTTCACGGTCATCAACTTTAGTGCACCTATAAAATGTGAGGCAGCTGCAGAGGATGAACCAGCAGTTTAAAAATACTAAAGAGCCAAAAATTATCCAATTCCCCATCTCCCTGATCCATTGATATTGTTAGTTCTGCACAGAACCGTGGAGATGTGTATATACGGTATTTACAAAAAGTTGCTAGAGTTTTAAAATCAGGCAAATTCAGGAAGTAATTTAAGCAATTACTAAAATTAGGAGAGTGAGTGACTGTCCAAAGTTACAAGCTGAGTTAATGTCCTCATAAACTCTTCTGAGTTAAGCAGTGAAGTTCTTATAAACCTAAGGTAGCATTAACACTACTGAAGTCCACAGAAGTATGTTGGTGTCAAGACAGAAGCAGACCAGATCTAGGGGGCCAAATTCACACTTCATGTGAGCTGCTCAATTTCATTAACTTCTGAGGAGTTGTGCTAATTTCCATCACAGTAATACAGAAACCTAATGTAGAACTGAAAAGTGTTAATGGCCCAAACCCCCATAAACCGATACTTTATAAAAATAATATTGTGGGAGTTTTGATCTTGATTTTGCTTTGATCTGCATTCTGATGGCACAATTAATCGTTGTGCTCACTCTCCCATTTACTGGGGGAAAAAAGGCATTGCTTAAAAAGCCCTTGCTTTTTTTTTTTCCTTTTTTTCCCCCTGTTTCATTAGCTTTCATCTAGCCTCCAAATATTTGGCTCTGTGTTAACTATTCTTCCATCTTTCGTTTCTGCTGCTGTCAATCCCACATCCATTCTTTACCCCACTGAAATCTGCATCACTGGTTCTGCCCTTCAACCTCCCTACCTGTTCCTCTTCACATCACTCTTTCAAGATCTCACCTCTTCTCTTGGAGTCAAAGGCACATCTCAAAGATTCAGGCAGAAAAATATTGCTGTGAAAAGCCAGCTAAAGTCCTAAGGGAAAGAAAAATCACAATGACAAGGAATTGGATACCTGTTGCAAGGAACAATGAAGGAGAACCCTTCCACACCTGGAATGTCTGGAAGCCAGCACTGAGTATGGCATCGGGGCAATGACCATGTTAATGTTTAGCTGAGTAGTATTTAGCTTAGAAACTCAATGTGTGTAGTAGCCAATAAATATTTGCTCCGTAGTCTTAAACTGTGTGTACACTGCTTGCAGAGTTTCCCTGTACACAGCAAAGGATGCCCAAAGAAAAGTGATGCAGAGAGGAAGGAATACACAGGCAGCCAACTAGGGTTTTTCTCAGCTTGGCAGGGCTCAATTTTCCTAATGATTATACTAGTGATAGAGCTGGTGACACATGATCTTATGTCACTGCAATGATAATCCAATCTCAGCCAAAACCCCACCATTCTGGAGAAAAATCACAGTCATTGTCAACATTTTGCAGCAGCTTGATAAGTACTTACTGTATTTATGCAGACTAGCAATTCAATTTTATTTTATGAATGCTATTTTGTCTTCCATTTTGTGCTGAAACCTTCAAAAGAGTAACAAACAACCCTGAATCTACCACAGCACTAGACGTGGAGAACAATAAGAGTCTGTAAGGCAGCTGATTTTTCATTCAAATGGAAACAGCACGGCACAAATAGCTGGCCACTACCCCGAAGAAACAGTCCTGCCAGGTTGTTTTATAATCCTTCATTTAAAGATGGATCTGCTTTCCCTGCTTATTTGGGAGTCGTTTTCAACTATTGTTCCCTTATTGCAAGGACGCAGGACCCATTTTTAATAGCCCATTGTACTTGTAGTTTTGGTCTTTCTCTAATGAACCGAAATTTCCTCGAGGGTGTTCAAAAGCATTTTTTTGAGTAGGTGGCCTATGCATTCTCCTCCTGTTGATAATTTTGAAGGCAGCCAAGAGAAAGTGGTTTTGGTTGTGTTTTGGTTGTGATTTTTTTTTTTTTTTTAAGGATCAACTAAAATCAGGAAAAAAAAAGAAATCAGCAGGAGAAGTAAAAAGGACTGTCTTGGTTCCTAAATGACCTTTCATAGCCTTCTTCTGCTGATTTTCATACAGAAGTCTAATGCTTAGTTAGTCATACACTCCACTTTTTTTTTTTTTTTGGAAAAGCATTTCAAAGTGACAAAATCTATTTAAATCTGACAAAAATATACCAGACATAAAGCGCTATTGTACAATCGCATACAGTTAACTCTTCTCCTCACATCTTCCCTTTGGCAGCAAGTGAGATTTCTACATACTGGTACTTATTATTGCTGCCTTTCAGAAGCCTCAGATCTCTCTTTCCACATTTTGCAAAGAGAAATTTGTTTTCACCTCTGAGAGTCACTCTAGAATTAAAAAAATCATTGTTGATAATCAAAAGCCTGAAGTTTTTTATATCTGCAGACCTTTGACTTCAAAACATCTACATGAAAATCAGTGCAAAAGGAACAGTTTGGAATTTCACTGAATTTCTCAGGTAATTTATCCAGACAATCTTGGTCAGTTACAGTGTAGACAGAGACAGTGTTAATCAGAAATATTACCAATATTTGTGCCAAATTTACACATACATAAGCTTTGATCTTATCATCCTTGAATTATGAAGTCATCCAGACCTTTTGAAAACATTGTGATTCTCCCTGCCTTTCATGCCACAACCTTTGCTGTTATGTTTTCCATATATATCAAAATATTTCAGTTAATGGTACATATCAACAAGTGGACATAAAAAATGGAAAAAAACAATAAATCCTAGCATGAGGGATTGGAATACAGGATGTTAAAGATGAAACCTGGTCTATTTAGGAAAGGGTTGATGTAAGCTGGTAGCTGATGTTAGAATGGGACAGGTTTCAATGGATCAGGGAGCCCTTTGCTGCTTCCTCCTTTCTACTTCTGGGATCTTATAATGTGCTCAAGAGGAATATTTTATACAAGCATATAATAATATGCTTGCCAGTATTGTAGACGTGTACGCTCGACAGCAAGTGCTTTATGTGAGACTGCAGAACAGTATCGGCTACAGCCCGATTTCCCTGTGCTCATAACTTCTGCAAACCTTCACACTCCTGGTGTCTGTTTTCCTCAAAAGGTATTTACACTTCTTTGAATGGAATAAATAGTTCCAACAGGAACACAAAAAATAGTGACAAAAAAAAAAAAAAAGGAAACAAAACCAGAAAATAAGCATAACACAGCTCAGCGTTTATAGCTGAAATCAGTCTGTGTGTGAGAACCAGCGGGGGACAGAACGTGGAAGTCCTCTGAATCTAACGACCATAGCTTTGAAGATGAATTGAAAACACGACTGTGAGGAAAAAGAGGTGGCTCCTTCACATTTTTGCGGTGCTATGAAATATTCTGTAAATCTAAAGCTTTCTCGGGCTAATTTCAGAGTTAGCACTACAAAGCCATGCACAGCGAGTCCCCATCAGAAATTCAAATAAATGAATTACTTCATTCGCTCGTTAAAATGTGCAAGATAGTTATGGCATGAAACCATTGTTCTCAGCTTACTCACTAGCCTCGCTATTTATTCCTTGGACCTGTCCATGACACACCGTCTCTCAAGCTAATAGGTGACACTAGTGCTCATCTAGGAAGATAAACGGATCTACAGACAGCTGCCTTTTCCATGCTAATCTTCTCCCTCAAAAAGACACATAAACAACAGCGCCGAGAACTCCTACATAAATCGCACAACTCAATAACTTATCCACCTGCGTATTTTTCTAATGTTCTCTTAAAAGATGCTGTGATCTTCCATAACAGAAGAAGGAAGTTCTTGGTCTCTGTAAATGATTTGCAAACAGAAACTAAACACTGTAGATAGCCTAAAGTCAATGTTTTTGTGTTTGTTTTTTTTTTTTTTTTTAAACAGAGAATCCTGATTCATCAGTATTTGACAGTTTTGTCAAGACTTTTCTTCACTCTCCTGAATTCACTTTCTGGAATTAGGAAGACAGACATAAAATCATTCAGACAGATAAAGGGTAGAATAAATAATTCCTCTCTATGTAGCCCAATGAATCTTTAACCGTGTATACAAACTGAAAGCTGCAAAGGGAGACATTAATTCCACACTCTTATGGTCCTGGTAATTGTTTGATTGCCAGGTTCAAATTCCTGCATCCATTTTGGTACAGCAAAGTCTGTGTTTCCCATGTCCCTCAGTTATTCTGTACGGCTCCATGTGTCAAAATACCTTTTGCATTCCATCAGAAAGTTTCACAGGATAAGAAATAGCTTTTTGCCTTCATTTTTAGCAATTCGTTCTGATACATAGACACAAACACACACATATGACTATATGCACACAGAATCATAAAATCATAGAATCATTAAGGTTGGAAGAGACCTCCAGGATCATCCAGTCCAACCGTTCCCCCCCCACCTATTACCCACTAAACCATGTCCCTAAGTACCACATCCAACAACAAAGGAACCAGGTGAATGAAAGACACAATGAAAACCACAAAAAGCAATGTATGAAACTATGACTTGATTTAAAAAAAAGATTACTTTCATTATTAGAAATAACACTCTATTAATATGATTTAAGCCTAAATAACTGCAATGCTTAATTCTTAGATTAATCAAGCAGCAGACTCTTCTTGGATCCTTTCAATAAACTATTCCAAACCATCAAGGCTGAGATCTCTCATGGCTGAGATGTTGTGACAGCAAATCATGAAGAGAGTTGGGTTCTTCTTCTCCTATATTCTTTTCTGAAGTTTGAAAATATGTATTTTGGGAAGATGAGGAGAAGAGCATAGTGGGAGGAAATTCTGAGAAAAGCAGACTAGAGAACCGTGCAAGAACAATACTATATAGTAACGAATAAAACTTTCTTTTTTATTTTTTATTTTTTTTTTGTCAAAGTAAGCATATGCATTTTGCCATCTAGGCATTTTAAGATTCAAAACAAATGTTAAAAGAAAAAGCTTTCAGATGGTACCTGAACCGAGATTATGTGTAACCAAAATAGAATCTGATTTAATTGATTTAAAAGACTTTTAACGGTCCTCCAACCTACACGTCTCTTCCATTTAACTCTGCTTGGTGCCAGGTACCAAAGGGATTATGGTTTCGCACCTGTTAAAAATAATTGATTTAGGACGAGCAAAAATCTAAATCTAAGCATAGCAGTGATAACCAGATGTGGATGCAATCTATAGAGAAATGCATATCCTCTGTATGAATAAATAGTGATTTAGGGAAAATCAAACCTGGATGCTGATTCTGAAGGCTGCAGAGAAAGGTTCCCAGACATAAACATGATACATCAGTGATATCAATGTCATTCCTCCAAGGAACTGTAGAAATCTAAGGATTGTACTGAAGATACAGAGGGAAGTCCTTGATCTGTGATCAGAAGTCTTTCCAAATTGTTTAACTAAGTCCTAATAAAGTGAAGACATTAGCAGCCATCTTTAGGCTACGCAGCACAATAAACAATTAGTGGAATAGAAGATTCAATATTAAGTGTATGGTCTGACAACTGCACTCCCAATACTTTACTGGTGCATACTACAGAGACCGTCCCTAAATGTGCTGATGAAGACTGAGCGTTGTTGAACCAGGTGCACAGTTACTCTCATCTCTCTCCACCTACACGCAGGTTTTCTTTTCTGTTCTCACTACCCACGAATCCTTATTGGCTCTTTTCTCACCCCTTAGTTCTATATAAATATTTTTCAGATGCTGCTTCAAATGTGCAAAAAAGGAATAATCAAAAATCATAGAATCATAGAATCGTTATGGTTGGAAGAGACCTCCAGGATCATCTAGTCCAACCATCCCCTCACCACCTATTACTCACTAAACCATGTCCCTAAGTACCACATACAACCTTTCCTTAAACACCCCCAGGGACGGTGACTCCACCACCTCCCTGGGCAACCCGTTCCAATGCCCGACCACCCTTTCCGAGAAGAATTTCCTCCTAATCTCCAACCTGAACCTTCCCTGATGCAACTTGCAGCCGTTCCCCCTAGTCCTGTCACTAGTTACCTGTGAGAAGAGGCCGACCCCCAGCTCACCACAACTCCCTTTCAGGTAGTTGTAGAGGGCAATAAGGTCTGCCCTGAGCCTCCTCTTCTACAGACTAAACAAGTCCAGTTCCTTCAGCCGCTCCTCATAAGACTTGTGCTCCAGTCCCTTCACCAGCTTCGTTGTCCTTCTCTGGACATGCTTCAGGGCCTTGATGTCTTTCTTGTGGTGAGGGGCCCAAAACTGGACACAGTGCTTGAGCTGCGGCTTCACCAAAGCTCAGTACAGGGGGACGATCAACAAAATCAAGCAAACTAACCCATCTAAACACTAATTTTAGCCATTTTAATTGCAAGGAAGGCATTTTTTACCCACAATGACTTCCCTAGTATAACTGTTAAATGCTTCATTGCAGACGCTCTCACATCCTGACTCTGCCTATTGCTTGCTGCAAAATGATACTTCATCCCAAACTGTCTCCTGGTGTTTTTGTTTTATTACCAAATAAGTAATAATAATAATAGCTGAAAATAAATTAACCTATTAGCATTGATTGAATGAAGAAGGCTATAATTGAATTAAAATGAGAGTCAGTACCTCCTAGTCAGTCAGAAGAATCAAAACCATAATTAATTAGTAACATTTCTGCCAAGATTCATGGGTTTTATAAAATAAGTTTGATATAACTTTTTGCTTCAGAAGCCTCATATCAAAGTTATATTCTACAATGTCTTTTTAGTAATGATTAGGTATCCAAACTGAATGTGATTATTTTATTTAATTTTATTTATTTATAGGTAAAGGATACTATATATTAAATAATCAGAAATTACTAATCTAAGAAACTGGTTGACTTATTTCAAATAAACTCAGTTTTAAAGGTCAAATTGAGCTTCCTACTGTAAAGTTACAGACTGTTAGGAACTCCATGAAAAAAAATAAATATGTATTTTTTGGTATCCTACAGAATTTCTATCATCATTAAAAAGCCATGACATTCAGTCCACAGGCTACAAAGCTCATTCTGAAAATTAAAAGGAAAAGAGAACTTGAAACAAATGACATGACCTTCAGTTCTCTACCACTGAACAGAAGCTAAAATGATATCATAGGCTCCTAATATCCACATAGCATTAACATTGCAAAAAAATACTGAAAGTATTTTCACAAATTCCAGAAGAATTTGACCCATTAAATTTTTGGAACTCTAAAAGTTTGGATGATAATATAACATCTATGACATAACGACAGAAACCCCCAAACTTTTGGTATCCGTGACCTTCAGTAACTCAATCAATAAAATATCATAAATGCACACAAAAAAATTCCACCTATTATCAGTAAGAAACAATGGTAAACACCAGGTATGGTAATTTACAACCTTCAGCCTGGCTGAGGATAGATTGCCGATTGTCATCCTATCAAGATCATTTCCTACTGAAGTATTGGTGCATCAAGGCTTGAAATCAAATACCGGTCCCGTGGTCAACACACCATTTTTCTTTCTAGCATATCATTTGGTCAGACTGTAGGAATGTGATCTTGAAAATTGGAAACCCCCGAGTCGTAGATTATTCCACACCTTTGCCAACTGGAGAGGTACTAGAGCAGCTGGAAAGCTTAACTATTTAATCCAGTTTAATGCGACAATGAAAGCATGTTGACATCCCTGAACCATATATAAGAGCTTAGCCTGAACTGGATGACTGTACAACTATGTTTTCTCAATATGCAATAGTAACAAAATGTAATAAAAATGTTAATGAGGTAAATTAAGTGCAAGAAGTTAAATGATGCTGATAATATCATAACTCTGTGTCAGCTATCTTGTGTATAACATTCACAATGAGTTAAAGGAAGGAGGCGGCATAAGCTATTCTTTGCATCGAGCGTGACAGTTTTTGAAACCTAAACAATCTTCTCAGATAATGAATTCACAACAGAAAGCCAGGCAGAAAGTATTTCTCTGTGGTGTAGAATATGTTTTGTTCAGATTTCAATTTTCCATTTGTTTTAGGCCTACTAAAACAATGAAAGAAAGAAAGAGGGAAAGAAAGAAAGGAAGAGGGAAAGAAAGGGAAAGAGGGAAAGAGGGAAGGAAGGAAGAAAGAGAGAAAGAGAGAAAGAGAGAAAGAGAGAAAAGAAAGAAAGAGAGAAAGAAAGAGAGAAAGAGAGAAAGAGAGAAAGAGAGAAAGGAAGGGAAAGGAAGGGAAAGGAAGGGAAAGGAAGGGAAAGG
>VWZZ01007068.1:176929-207829 GCA_013399095.1 Psophia crepitans | reverse complement strand
TGTGATTCTGTGATTCCGAAAGGATAGAAAAAGCTGTTTCTTGTACATTTGTAGTAAAGACACTACAGAAAACATTGTTTGCCGTCAATTTTATTTAACAAATGCGATGCTTAGTTAAATGCATCATTCTCAGTACACTCGATTGGTGTGTCCTGTCTTTTCTTAATCCTTATAGACACATTAATATATAAGATCATAAACTTTGAATAACAAATGTTGATCTAAACGTACTTCTGTTGCTGGTGGAATATGTCATTTTCATGCTGATGTAAATTATCTTTAAACAATGTGATAATACATTTCTTTTAAACAATGGGCTTATCTTTCCTAGATCAAACTTCAGTTTTGTAGTGGGGATAAATTCCTTAGACCCTTCTCCACTTTTAAGGAGGTGGTATTAATAATTTCATTGTAACCCCTTTTTTTCATGAACAGTGTAAATAGGCAAGCTCAGCATGACCTGCAGGTTCTCTGACTATGCATTCATACAGTACCTACCACAGAAAGATCATGGTCTCACTGAGGTAATACAGACAATAACTGTGTTTGTTATTTGCAAATATTCCCCCCTAGCCTTTTAGGCAGACTTGCTCTCTGCCTTGATGCATAGAAAATGTGCAACTGTTGTATGATAGATTTATTAATAGTGCATACATTTTGAATTAAATTGTTTCTTTACTCCCATGTCTTATGTCCTCAAAGACCAGGAAATTTACCGGCCTTACAGTATCCTATTCTTGCATTGGTCTAAAAGGAAATGAAAAATGAGGAAAGTTTAAGAAAAAAATTTCATAGTTGTTTTGTGCATATGGTATTCACGTAACATAGGTGCGGTGTCTTGTGAATGTGTGTGTATATATGCACAGATGCACATATTTATGTAGTGGACTTACTGACCAGCTATCATGTAGCTTATTTCTGTAGCCACTTGCCATATGTTTGTGGGGTTTTATTTGTTTTGGGTTAGTTTAGGGTTGTGNCCCCCCCAGTGTCTCTGGACTCTCTCTTGTCCCTGTAGATGCTGAGTGGTAAACTTTATTGATTGTGATCTCGACTTGGGTAGTTTCTGTTTCCAGGGAGAGATAGATGTGTGACAATTTAAAACCACTTTTAGTGTACTAGTTGAGGGCAAATGACAAACGTTTAATGGCAAGTATTTCTTTTGTTGCTCCCAAGGTCTCCTGATCAGAATTCACACCTAGATTTGGGCTGAACTTCTGACACTCTGCCTGGCTTATTGATGTGGGTATTAAAAGGGTTGGCAGGTAGATGTCATTGAAGTTAATTGGGAAAAGTGTTTATTTTTTTTGGAAAATTGTTTTGTTTATTTTTTTGTGAACCAGTTTAGGAAATGTGCTTTTTTTGAAGCTAAAATTTAAAAAATAACCAACCTTCTCTCTGAGCTGTTTATTTTCTAGCAATGTATTAATACTGGCATCCAAAATAGTAGAAAGAAATGAGACAAACATCTCTCTGTGCTTTGGCTCAACCTGCCAGTGGCATCCCCTGGAGAACTGAGCACAGAAAACAAACTCCAGGGTAATTTATCCATTTCCCCAGGTCTAGGTGCCAAGTTTGCAGGAAGTAGTTTAACACACAGTAAATAGTGTTTGTTTAAAATGCCATTTAGAGATGTAGTAAACAATGGCAAATGAAGCAAAGGAGAAATACTATTTAATATATTACTATAGTCTTTATTTCATATGACTCAGATTTATTTACAGTTGGTTTGGGTCCGGTTGAAGCACACTGTGCATAAGGACTTTTACAAGCGAAGTCTTTGCTCTGAAGCAGGCCTGACACAAAAATTAGAGTTTATAAAATGTAGCAACTGCAGAACCAAATGCAACAATTGTGGACACAGGCCCTTGTTGAATGGAACAAAACAGATTGAATGCTCTGGAGTGCTAGACTAAGATCTAACGTTTCCCATATTAGCCCAATTCTAATATTTAGATGTCTGATTGCCTCTATGTCAAACCACATTACGTAAGCATTCCTCAAATGTTAATGTAGTAATAGTGCAACATCTCTTTTTCCATGACTGCAGACAGCTCAGGCAGTCAGCAGCTGTGTAAACTAGCAACCTGAGGTCAGGTCAGGTGGTAGAACAAAGAGTCAGATCCAGATACCTTGGTCATGATCTAAGCTCCTGCAGAGATGATGTTTGGACTAATATGACCTCCTGAGGATCCATCCAACCTAAGTTTTCCTGTGATGTGGTATGGAAACCAAATTAATTACACTTCACTCAGGGCATATTTGAAATCCTGAATTGGAGATTTCACAATCAAAGTTAACGAGGCTTGGGCGTGCAGATCTCCGTGGTATTGCTGCTGTCTCACCCTTAATGTGGGATAATATGTATTTAAATCTATTCTTTACTAGTATAGCCATGCAGATAGACCTTTTTGTGTGGAAATCTGCTCCATTTCCCACTCAGAAAATTGTGCTGCTGGTATAAAAGCTATGTTTAAATTTACCCATCCTTATCCATGGCAATTTCACTTTCACTTCTTGCTTTTTACGTTACCGTCTGTGACATGTCACTGTGTACTGCAATTGAGACAGAAAACACTGGTTTGCTTTGTATCATGCACAATTTTTAACGCATCTCCCTTTACTTTGTAGGAAGTGGATTGAAAAGGCATTGTAAATCAGTCTGTGAGTATTAATCCATACTGTTTGAGTGTGGAACAAGGCTCTTAGTCTTTATGAGGTACTGAATTTTTTGATAGATGTTAAAACTCTGCATTCATTACTTCATCTCTGTGCTCTCAAGTGTCTAATCAGTCCATAACTTGGACCACCGATGCGGAGGATGCAGGCAAAACTGGACAAGCACAGAACTGGGGGACAGGGAATTAGATTGTGAAAAGTGTTGGAAGGTACAAAACGGTCACCAAAACCTGCAAGAGGGATAGAGAAACTTGGGGTTTGGAATTGGGTGGTAGAAAGACTTAAGATTATCCAGTCATGGAGCCTAGAGTTGGAGGATAGGTGAAAGGGACGCAAAGACATGAGAGAGGTTCGGTTTTGTTTGTGCAAGGAATCTAGAATGAAAAGCAAAAGGAGACCCTAAAGAGGGCTCAAGTTACAGAAGGACTACCTTTTAGCCTTGTGTTTGGCACATAAAACTGGAAGCATTCACAATTTATACCCATTTCTTAATTTTTAAAATTTTTTAAATTTTTTAAAATTGTTTTTTTGCCTTGAGTGGGTATCAATGAAGAACGCTGTCAGAGTTAGTACTAATGACACCATCTATATGTAAAGCCATTTAGAAAGCTTCACCAGAACCAGACCCTCGTGAGCCTCAACTCTGTCTCTGAATCTCAGTGTTTGTTTCGAGGGTCAAAATGACTCATGTAAAAATACACTTAGGCACAGCGTGCAATTTAATTACAGTACATTAATTATAAACCTTGTACTTCTAATATTTCTGATAAGAACCCTCATAATAGAATTATTTTTTCAGAAGTTGCAAAATTTTATTATACATACCTCTTACTGTATTCATTAACACCGATGACTTTTTACAGAGTCAATGGGGTTATCTACCTAGCAGGCTGAAAATACTCTATGAACCTACTGACAATTAAACTGACATCATTCCTGTTCTACAGGAAGGCAAGATCTTCAGGCAATAACGAGTGATGATTTCCTTTATTCTTTAAAGTTGACAGACATTTAAGACATGAGGGTAGAAAATGTAATAGTCTTAGAAATAGAGTCAAATTCATTCCTGCTGGGACTCTACTGATAAGCAGAAGTACAGCAAAACTGACACTTCAGGTAGGACGTAGGCTACATGTATATGTGCTCGTTCAATTGTTTCCTTTTTTGCAATGTTAAATTGATGGTTTAATGTTAATGACAGGTGCTGCATTAATGATCTTGAGAGAGTGACATTCTCTACCCATAGTGGGGAATGGTGGCAAATGTGCCTTCCTGTGAGCAAGAAGATAATTTAGACTCTGCCTGTTCAGTTCCTGCACATACTTGCTTGTTGGACTATTCTCAGAGGTTGCCAAACCCCAATGAATTATTTTTCCCCTGCATATGATGCATTCACTTGCTCAGTGGGTTGAGGGTAATATGACTGGATCTATTGTACAGAGGTATCTAAACCTTTGAATAGCAAGATGTAAATATTCACAGATGGTGGGAAACATTTAAACTTCAGGAATGGTGAAGTTAGAATGGATGAAATTCATGTTTAGAAGCTTAAGGAGACTGAAACGGCGAAAATACATAATTTTTTTTCCCCCCATTTACTGTGAATCAGCATGTGCTTTGAATTTTGTGAGTTCCTAGCCCAAAACATAGACTCTTGAAGAGAGAGGCATTTGTTCTTTAGTGTTTCTGGGACCATATCTGTGCTGGTGTACACTGCCTTAACTCCACTATGTCATTACAACCGTGACAGTTTACAGCAGCTGAGGTTCCTCCCTACAGATTAGTTGCTGGGTGGTGAGATGTTGTTTCTCATTTAGTTCTTTGGTGATAATTTTTTCTGTCTAAATACTTTTCATGCCTTTGTAAAGGTCGCATTCTTTGCCTGATTATCTTAGAATCATAGAATGCTTTGGGGTGAAAGGGACCTCAAAGATCATCTAGCTCCAACCCTCCTGCCATGGGCAGGGACACCCTCCACTAGACCAGGTTGCCCAAAGCCCCATCCAGCCTGGCCTTGAACACTGCCAGGAAGGAGGCATCCACAATCTTTGTGGGCAGCCTGTTCCAGTGCCTCACCACCCTCACCATGAAGAATTTCTTCGTAATATCTAATTTAAATCTGCCCTCTTTCAGCTTAAGGCCATAACCTCTTGTCCTGTCACTTCATGCCCTTGTAAACAGTCCCTCTCCAGCTTTTCTGTTGGCCCCCTTCAGGTACTGGAAGACTGCTATAAGGTCTCCCCGGAGCCTTCTCTTCTCCAGTACAACTCCTCCATCCCCTCAGCCTATCTTCATAGGAGAGGTGCTTCAGCCCTCTGATCATCTTCGTGGTCCTCCTTTGGACTGGCTCCAACAGGTCCATGTCCTTCTTCTGTTAGGGGCTCCAGAGCTGAATGCATGTCATGCTTCTTTAAATCCCTCCACAGGATATTTGGCTACTGTTGCCTAAAATTGTAAGGCTTTTTCTTGCCTTCTTAAGCCTTCCCCTTTTGCTAGCCTCGTCTGCTTCCTTTACCTGCACTGAAACTTTGATATGAGTTTCTGATGTGCATTTGCCTTTTCTCATTATTTTTATGTTACCCCTTGCAGATTAGTATGTGAAAAAAACCTATCTGGAATATTCTAATTCTCTCCTTTTTTGGGTCTCACTTCGTGAGCCATGAGTGTTCTGAAGATATAGGCCACTAGAATTGGCTAGACAGGGAAGAAGTTGAAGCTGGTGTGTTAATTACTCCTGTTTCAGTTATGACAGAGGCTTTGCTGATTGAGAGTGGAAGGAGAAGAGGAGGGTCCCTGTAGTGCTATAGTGTTGTCAGTCCTTGTTGTGGGATGCAGTGGCAGTCCCTAAGGGTGCCTGATGGAAATGGATAAGCAAAAGGAGAAGGACAACTGAAAAAGGCAAAGTGGCTTGCCCAAAGTCTGCAGAGAGGGTCAGTAGCTAAGCTGCACTTTCCCCCTGTTTCACTGTAAATTGTAGCCATACTAGGTTCACTGAGCCTGGAGCTGTTGCTGCTGCCACCATCACCTCTCTGCTCTGCTCCCTGATCAGATCATAGTGACTTGACTCTTTTATGAGAAGCCTTTTCCATGAGAAATGTAACTTTTCACAATAGAGATGTTCCCCTCCCCCCTGCCCCGTATGTTTTTACAAAGCCTAAAATGGAGCACCAAGACTAGTTACCAGTATGATTCAGGCAAGGATATGCCCAGAACTCCTTCAGTACGCTGAATGTTTTTGACAGCCTTTACGTATCGCTGTAAATCAAGTGAAGTACTTAGCTTGCCTCTAGGAAGTAAAGTGGTTACCACTTCCCAGGCAGTTATACTAGGTAGCTGAATGCTACATTACAGAGCAATTGTCATTTCTCCTTCTCCTCCATTTAGAAGGAGAAGGACCAATGGAGGAACCTTGGAATATATAGATCCTTTTAGTTGCTCCCACAAGTGGGTGAGGAGATGCCTGGCTGGCCCATCTGTGGGCCAGCTGCTATTCACAGAGAATGGAGATGAAAAATTGTGTCTAGGGAAATGGCATGTCTCTGCTGTGGTGATGGTACCACCACTGGGGAATGTAGTTTTGGGTTTTTTTGGGAGACCATTGTGTGAGAGAAACTGTATAGAATACCAACACTCCTTTGCCATATCAGGAATAAAATGAGCACCTCTTTTTGCTTGCAGGCTGAAAAAGGAAAGAAAGAAAGAGTTCAGCAGTATTTTCTCATGTGTGAGCAAACTTGTGCTTGTGCCTGACTCAAAGGTGTTTGACTATTTGGAGTTGGGTTTTTTTTGTTGGATTGGGGATCAGGGAGGTGAGGGAAGGCTTTATCTTGGCCGTAATTAACTTTTGAGTGTGGAACAAGTACTTCAGATTTGAAGTTAATCCCTTATGTTTTTTAATTCTGTATGGGTTTACTATAGGTATTTGGTTGTCTGGGATTGACTGGTAACAGCACCTGATGGGCAAGTTCTTACTTGGAAAGACTATCTGGGATCATCTCCAGAACTGCTTTAATCTGTGGATATTCAGGGCAACTAAGTTTAGTAAGTGCTACTTAGGTAATTAAAGGTTGGAGCTGGGCTGCTTTCTCTGCAAGGCAACAGACTGGTAAAGGGAATCAGTCAACTTGGTTCAGTGTTATCTTCTGTAAGGCACGGACTCTAGTCCTACCCAACTCGCGAGTTTTATTTTCTAATGTGTTATGGGGATTTGACAATAGAAATAATATTACTCTTCGTGTAGTCATGGAGGCAGCAAAACTAGCACAAATTGCTTATGTTGGAAGGAGTATTTATAACTGTTTATGAAACAATCACAATATCCATTTTGCATTCTGGACTCAAATTTGCTTTAAAGAAAAAATGCAGACTGGCTAAAGAATAATTAAGTCTGCTAAATAACTACTTGTGAAATTCTCTTTACTTAGTAACTGTTTTACCAGTTTGTACCCATAGATGTAGGTACAAGACCAATTTGCACATGTAAGAGACCTTGCATTGAAAAATGGACAGTTGACATGATCATACAAGCACTTCAGGGTCTTAAAAAGTACTGTGTTTCTATAAGCTCAGTGGCTTTTGAAATTGGTCAGATTTGGTGGAATGCATGAAATTATTTGCAGAATCTCTTGGGTTTGTTAGCTGCTTTCAAAATTCCATGTTATTCTCCCCCATTCCAGCCTTTGCAGGGTTGAATGCTATTCAAATGCCACTAGGATTCCTAGTCTTCTGGAATGAGATTGCAGATGGGATGGGAATAGTGATGCATGCACTACAAAGAAAATTATAATCTTCACAACTAAAATTCTTCCCTTCCATCCAGTAACTCATTCCAAATATTTTGGTCCTACCATATTTGCTGACTCCAGACTTTACTCTTAAGAGTTGAGCACTGCTGTGCAGCTCTGAGGAGGAGATTGTACCTCTGCCAGATACTTTTTGACAGGGGCCCAGCTGTTGTCTATGGGTGTCCTGGTTTCAGCTGAGAGTTCTGTCCTTCTCCAGAGGGTTTTCAGCTGTGAGGGGCAGTGCATCTGATAACTTGTGGAAGAGATGAGGACCTCCTGTATCCAAAGCGTAGAATGGAAAATAGCTACGTTGAACAACATTGTCTCTGTGCCTGTCTGTTCTAAGGCACTTAGCCCACGGCATCTCACTGTATTCAGGCTGTAGTAGGGGGAGATATCTGATGATTCTGGAGTACCTACAGACATAACCCCAAAGTGACATCTTGATCATTATCATAAAAAACAGATTATCATCTGTTTAGTGTAGAAAACTAAGTTCAGTCACTGTACTAAGTGGAGAGAGTTTTTTGTTCATCTTGTTTGGAGTTCTTACAACAAAATCTTCCTTCTCTTTTTGTAAGTTACAAATATGTTTGTCTTTTGTTTTAATGAGTATTTTAATGTAGTTGCTGAAGTTCTATGTTCAGTAGTTCTGTGCCTTGACAGGAAATGTACTGGGCTGCATAAGAATCTTACACACCAATCTTTACTGCAAGAGACCCAGATCCAGTATTTCAGCAGGACATGGGGACCAGGAAATCCTCAATTCTAGCTGTGGCTGCAGCAGTGACTGCCCATTGTGATTTTCCCCTATATTCCTTCACTCCGCAAACTATTGTTTGTTTTTTTCCCCACAGGGAGCAAAAAACTAATTGAACACTAGTGGGGAACCTGCATCCCTTTATCTCTTCTACAAATGTTATCCAGTTAGATTGAGCTCTGAACATGAAGAGCATCTTTACAATAGTAAGCTTCGGTTTCCCGAGAGAATGAAGATGATCCTGGCTTTCCATAGGTAGATTTGCACCTACTTAGGTGCCACAGTATAAATTCTGACTGAGTGTAAATGTGGTGTAGCTTGTCAATGAGGCTCCTGTTTCTTATCCTGAGATTGTTCAGTTTATTGCTCTGATTATTTTTTTTCTCTGCAAAAATATCTTTCCTTCTTTTCTGCCTCTAAAATTTATCTTTGATATGGGAAAAACAAATGGATTCCTTGTTTTAAAATAGTGTATCAGATTAGACATTTACAGGAGTAAAAAGTCAAAGTTTTAAAGTCTTATGTTCCCAATGAATGTGTTTATATTCTACTAGTAAATGTATTCATGCGTTAAGGAAACAACAGTAATTCTTTTACAAGGGTAATTACTAAAAAATGTCTTTCTCTTCTTTATGTAAATGGTGTAGCATACCCTTCAGTGACTTGCTATTTTAGGTGCACGGTGACTTTATACACTTAATCTTGGAGAGGCAATTTGGATCGTATTATTTAACAGCCACGGATAAAAGCCTCTTGCAATTATGAGATTAACCAGAGTTATACTATGTTTTGATTCTTCTTGCAGTCTGATATGTGAATATATGTGTGCTTTGACTAGGCATGTGTTTGACTTTTTTATTTTATCTTTTTTTTTTTTTTTTTTTGCTTTAGAGAAAAATTCTGTTAGCTGAAAGGTTTTTTCAAATAATTTAAAAGGTTTTAATTCCATGGATTTCCTTCAGATGCTGCTGTCCGTGCCAGGCAGCTTTACCACTGCAAAATAACAAAAGCCAGGAACAGAAGTTTGGCCTTACTGGCTTTTGAGCTGTATGGTCTGTGTTTTATCAGAAAATAATTCAGACTATGATTTTCTTTGAAACAAACTTGGGAGAGGAGTATGCTTTTTCTCCCTTCTGGGAAAAGGTTCACTCTGCAATATATGAAGATAGAAACACATCTTTAAAGTTGTGAGAAAAATCATAGTATTGTGAGGTATTAATTGATGATAAGAATCTCAAAAATCCCTCTTTTGTTTTCCTTTTTCGGTTGTTCCATTTCTCCCCTCTTTCCCCAAAAGCTTACCAAAAGTTAATGCTGACTGTAAAATAGCTCTGGCTTTTTAGAGCATGTTGCATCATTGTCTTTATTTGTTCATAATTGAAACATTTAACTTTATAATGTAAAATAATTTTACAGGGAAAAATATCTGTTAATTCAGATGCTTGAAAATAGGACCAGGTTGGCTTTCATAAATCAGCACAGCTCGTATTTCTTGACGTTGTATAACAGTTATTGATGTGATGCTAGATTTTAAACTTCAGAAAAAGCTGATTAGTGTAAACCTCCCACATAGTGTTGAGGACAGGCTGGAGTGACATCTCAGCTGAAGGGAAATGACCCACATAAACGTGGTTGCGCTTCAGTATTACAGAAATAGTCCTATCTCTCAAAGTTATTCTAAATATATGGCTGGATTTAGAGGTTTGCGTTTACCTACTTTTGGTGTTTGGATTAGTTCTTTGTTTGACATCTCTCTTTTTTTGTCTGCTTTTTGGAAATGGAGACTATGGAATGGAGTCTTGCAGCTGAGCATGCAAACAGCAGTCCCTGGAAGGGTCCGTTTTTGCCTCAAGGCAAAGCTGTATAGAACTGGAAGTTTGTTACAATACCCCATACTACACTGTATTCATTTCAGTTTGAAGGGTAGATTTTTAAATGTACTCATGATGGATTTGATTCATGATTTCACTTGACTCACTTGTGCATAAATGCTGTACTAGATCGAAATGTTTGCTCAACTTTGATTTTAAACATGTAATTAACCTGAAGTTGAAGTTGTTGATCTTTTCTTGCACTGAGACATTTCCAATACCTTGAGTATCCGTTAGGAAGGATCATTCATCTTTCAGCCTCTGTTCAGGCAAAACAGGGACTTAGACTCATGCAGGAATCAAGTTTTTTTTTTTATTTTTTATTTTTTTTATATTTTTTTTTTCCTCCAAAGGAGTATTGTAGTGTTGTGGCCCCCTGGCCCTTCCTAAGCCACTGTTTACATCAGTAGGACTTCTCCATATGCAGCAAATGTGGCATCGGTCTGCTTCATCTAGTGGAAGCTAGGATCTCGCTATTATTACCCGCTTTTCTGATTTACATCACTCTTAAGAAGCACTGCTACTTGAAATGGGGAATGGAGGTTTGATATGTCTTTATCTATTACATTTACATGATCTGTAAAGCTAGTGTGTGAGCTGACCATCTAACGACCTTTAAAAAAATGCAGCCTTTGGAGAGATGGAGAGGGATTTGTTAGTTGACAGATTTGTGCTAGCAAGCTCCAGGTTATTTAGGGAAGTCTGGAATTTTGTGCTCTTGGATTTAAAGAATACGGTGTAATTCAGATCAAAGGTAAAGTATTAAAATCTTCATTCCACTGAGAGAAATAGCCTTTATTTTGGCATTCTCAAAGACCTTATTCTTAGTTTGTGTTACTAATGCACCTTATAAAATAAGAAAAAAATTAAAAGTTTTCTCTTAATTTGTTGTGGAACCTTTTTTCTTTCACAACAGGACTACATAGCAGTCTGTGAAGCTTATTCATCGTTTTCAACAGTGAAACTCTGTTCTGATATTAAATCATACAAAATCACAGATTTTGCTGTCAGGTGTTTTTATTTCCTCTACTGATCACATAGCAAAAGCACTGACATGGTCAGTTTTATCGTTCAAGTACTGAAATATCCCTGTGTCATCAAAACGATTAGAGAGTGTGTAGGTAAGTAGGATGAAGGAGGGAGGCCAAGGAAAAGGACATTTCAAAACTATTCTTGCTCTTCAAGAAGAGTGTTTAAATTGGTACAGGTGGAAGATGCTAAACTGGGCTTCTGTGGACTTTTACAGCCAGCTTAAAATTCATGGGTTTTGCATCTGGAAAAAGATCATGGTGAAACTGATTTGTCTAGTGGAAAGCAAAGTAGCCATTTCTTGAAGTGTTTCCCTCTTGGAGAGGGAGATGATGAAAATGAATTACTTTAAGGCAATCTTCTTGTGCTGTCTTTCACATAGAAGTGCCTTGAATCATGGTAGATGACTTTAGGAGGTAGAACAGAAACTGTAAATCTCTATGCTTGAGACTGTTTGTCCTTGCTTGGCCTGTGGAAAAGTGTCAGATGTTAGCAAGTGTTCTGGTGGTTGAAAGCACTGTGTGCCCCTTAAAAATGATTTTTGTTAGCTATTTCTGTGCATCCAAAGCTGAGGAACTGATACTGGCAGCTTAATAAAACAAAATATTATTATAGTGTGAGTTGTACCCCTATCCATAGAAATTGTTTCTCTGATAGTGACATAACTGGATATATTACTAAGAACTAACTGATGCCATTCTAATTAAAGTCAGAAAGGAAAATTCCCTTGAACAGGAGAGGGAAATGGGGTGTACAGTGGGATTTTAAGGGCCTCAATATTTAGATATAGACAGATTCTCTGAAATCTTTGGGGTGAAGGTTCTCAATTCTCTGGATTTCAGTTGGAGTTAGATGTCTTTGGAAATCTCACTAAGTGCATCCTTAGGTACCTGGGCATCTTGATACTTTTAACAGTAGAGGAACAGTTGAAGAAAACTTTCAGCCATGTTAGAATAACTGTATTTTCTCTTTGAAGTGCTGCAGGTCTCTAACCCTGCATCATACCTTCAGCACTCCCAGTGAAGTTGACGAGGACTTCTGAACACAAAGTGGGTTTCAACAAGTACCTCAGGTAGGACTGTAGTGAGGGCAACTCATCCGAAGTCTTTCACACTAAACACAAGGAGCTGCTGAGGCACAGTGAAGCAGCAGAGGGCACAAGCCTGACTGTAGAAGAAAACTTATGTTCAAAAGTCAGCAGTTCTTGTGGAGTAGGTTGGGTACTGTGGAGCTGTTCTGCCTTGCTAGCAACACTTTCTCACTCATTTTGGACTGCTTTATTAATAAATGTGCAAAGATGCGAATCTGTTCTACTGTATGAACCAACTTTAAGTCTGTAGTTGAGATAGTTATAATTTGTATTCTTTTTCTTTAGGGAGAGGTGGTGCTCTCTTTAATAACTGACCAGTGAGATGTGAGAGCACTAGTTGGAAATTCGAAGGATTTAGGTTTGAGTTTTTTAATTAAAATGGCCATAGTAACTGAAGCTTATGCTGAATTCGGTCTTGCCGAGGTGTGTAAAGAGTGCTTGGAGCATACCTAATTAATCTAGCCTCTCTAGGGGCTTTGGCAGATTTTAATGCTGTTTTGCCCTGTTACTGGAGAGTAGTGTTGCTCAGGTAAAAGCGAGTTGCCTCTTTCCCCAGATGAAGGCAGCTCTGCGCAGGTGAAATTGCCTAGGGAACCCACAAGATAAACAGGGAGGTGCTGAATTCCTGCTTCCTCCAGGAATAGGTAATTGCTAGTGCACTTTCTGGATCATTTCTTTAGACTTATTTCCTCAAGTTCTGTATTAGTCCTGTTTTAGCCCTAAACTTGGTGGTTCTGATATAATCCTCTGTGTTGCAGGCCTCATGTATGGAGTTTGATTAAAAGTACTTCTCTGTCTCACAAAAGTACAGTGCAGTTGCATGCACTGGACTGAGATGCTGTGCTACGGTAATGGAAGCTGCAGAATACTACAAACAGAAAGGCAGCCATAAGCACAGAATACTCGATATTAGGCAGTTATGTATGCCCAAGACAGACTTAAATTGTTTCTCAAATGGAACATGGCACTTGAAATAACTCCTCCCTGAAAACGTTTAATGACAAAATTGCGGGCCTTTCAAATGACATATGACATTCAAATGACAATCTTATGCTATAGCTATTGTATCTGCAAATTTAAAATAATATTTACCTGTTCAAAAACAGTGATGACAGTGGCTTGTTTTTGGGTGTATTTTTTTTCCCAACTAATTGTTGAATGTTTGGCTCTTTAGACAGTAGTAAGAACTTAAAAGTTTTGTTCCCTGTAATGCACACCACGTTGGTTGCTTGTGATGAGAGTAACTTCCATGTGAGGCTAGCCGTTTGAAATTTAGATTTAGTCATGTAGGCCATGTTTATCTCAGTGGAGACAGGCATCCCAAATATTTTGCACACTGAGAGTTAAATGAATTTGGTGTATCTTACTTTCTTGTTCTAAAACAAGCATCCTTCATAGTCAGTGTTATATGAGAGAAATTCAATCTCCAGGGACACAGTTCTGAGTACATTTTGCTAACGGCCCAGCTAAGACAGTAGAAACATGACCAACTTCTTTCTTAATTTGTTATTACTTTGTATTTCTTTACATTTTGCCCATGACTTTTGCTTTGCTTTGTCTTAGGCTTTTCTGAATTATTTTCATTAAGAGACCCTTCTACTACAAATATGATTTGGGAAGAACTTGTCTGTGTGTGACTTTGAAGGATGTTTAGTTGTCTAATTCGTGTTGCCGTGGGCATTATTGCTCTGTCTTATGGAATGAGTGACAAGACATCTATAGTGTAATTGGACCTTTCCATTATTTGTTTCTTATTGATTACATGTAGTAGAAGAAAGAAGTTTAGAAGGTAAAGATTAGAATACTGTGCTTAATGTCACCATACATGTATGGAGAATACGATTTCAAAACGCCAGCTGATTCTTTCTCCCAGGGTCTGGCTCTCATATTGGATGTTAGGAGTATTTTAGGACTTTTGTGCTGTCCTCTCTTTGCTCTTCCAGGACTGGCAATTTACCCACTAAGTGTTGTTAATATTGAGTGCTTGAAATCTACTTTTCCCACCAAGCAGGCGTTGCTGACTCACTCCTCAAATGCTGTTCATCACCAAATTTGTCATGCAGGTTCCTTCAGTCAGGCAGCACAGCCACCACTGCTGCTGTCACTTACTGCCCCAGGCAGCAGCTCAGTGCTCTTTGCTTGTGACTGAGCACTGCACTGGAGGAGTCAATTCTTCAAAGTCCAAGTCTACAGAAGCTGAGACTGTTCCTTAGACACTATACCATACACCATCTTACTGGCTGTTATCTTCTACAGTCCTTTTCTTAGTGATTTCTTTATTCATCTACTGTTCATGCACACGTCATCTGTCAGTAGCAGCATTGTGTATCTTCTTCACACTATATTTTTTAAAATTCCGTATGTAAACAATTCCTAGTCTTTATATCCTCACTGTACCGTATCACTAGCTTCTATGTGGAATGTCACTAAAATGTGGATGGACTGCAGACTTTCTGCATGTCTGGCTTGCAAAGCATGTTACAGTGGAGTAGCTGAATTAGTATAATGCTCACAATCTTTGGCATTTGAGCAATGCTTCTTCCATCCAAAGAACATAAACTGTAATAAACTCGGGCACTTATTGTAGTGTGAATCTCTTTTTAACTAGGGGAGTTGAACTGAGTGAGTGTATTTCATGGAAATCGTGAGGAAATTGGGCCAAGTCAAGAGATTGATGTGGTGCCGTGTGTGCCTCTCTCCCTCTGCACTTACAGCTCCCCCTCGTGTTCATTTATCTTCTCCCTCTTTTTGGGAATGTCCATAACCGCCCAGTCCAATGTATGCACACTGACATGGTTCCGTTCGTTCAGTAATGTGTGTGTTCTGATTTAGTGTATTTGACCAGAAAACAAAGATTCTATTTTTTCTGTAAGTATGTATGTTTGCTGAAACATCAAAGCTGTTCCCTTTCTTTATAGTCCTACCACGTTTTGTGGTGTTCTTTGTGAAAACCAAGTTCACCTCATATCAGTCAAATGGGTGCAGTGTAGCACAGGAAATAGAAACTTGGCTGACCAGCCAAACTCATAAAAAATAAATGGAAACATAGAGCATGTGCATAGACACACTCAAGAACAGTGCTCATAGCCATGTTCCTCTGCTATAGCAGAGCATTTCCATTATGTCTGGTTACCTTTGGATCAGCAACCAAGTCTGTCCTTCTCAGAGAGTCAGTGGCCAGTGTTATTTTATGATTCTGGACAGTTGTATGTGAATTGTATGCCCTGGAGCACTTGTTAAGCATAGATTTCTTCAGGAAGGAACTCTGAATTTTGAACTTAGAGAGACAAGATTGCACTAAGGTGCCCAGTTGAGAGATCCTGTCATGTATGTTACATGCACTGTGGAGAGCGACTGAAGCATAGAATCATAGAATCATTAAGGTTGGAAGAGACCTCAAGGATCATATAGTCCAACCGTCCCCCTACCACCTATTACCCACTAAACCATGTCCCTAAGTACCACATCCAACCTTTCTTTAAACACCCCCAGGGACGGTGACTCCACCACCTCCCTGGGCAACCCGTTGTTCCAATGCCTGACCATCCTTGCCAAGAAGGAGCAGAATACACAGTTGTGTTTTGTCATGTGAATATTTTGTTATTGTTTCCAATGTTTGAATATGCTAGTGAGTAATAGAGGTCATCTCAAGTGAATACTAATAAAACCTGTATAGTACACCATACCCTACTGTTTTTTTTTTATTCTAGATATTAAAGCAAAATTGCTCTTAAGTAAAATGCTTAGAAGATAGTATTTTTTTTTTCAAAAAGACCTTTTTTCCTGTTCCCTTGCTCTACTAAGGCAGGCTGCCTTAGTAACCGTAAGTCCAACTGCACAAGCTTCCAAATAATGAGTTACTATTAGTGCATTTTTGCAACCTCATTAAATGATCTAATGTAATTGTAATTATATAATTCTACATATGTGGATGTTTTAAGGAAATACTTTAAAATCAACTGCCAGCTCTATCTCGTGCAATGCATAATCAAGTTATGGCCCTAATTCAGGAGAACATTAAGTACACTGTTAACAGACTCTGTTGAAGGTAGAAATTTTGAGTATTCTTAAACAGAGACATAGAGTCACAGAATGGTTTGGGTTGGAAGGGACCTTAAAGATCATCTAGTTCCAGCCCCCCTGCCATGAGCAGGGACACCCTCTACTAGACCAGGTTGCCCAAAGCCCCATCCAACCTGGCCTTGAACACTGCCAGGGATGGGACATCCACAACTTCTCTGAGCAAGAGAGAGACCCTGAAGAAAATAGAATTTCTTATTTTTGACTGATATTATTGTAGGAGAGAGATGCTCTTTCACAAACTGTGAAACAATACTGTTGAAAAGAAAGATCTTTTGTTTTCTAATTATTACCTATTCCACGCATACATTGGATTAAGCTCAAGATTAACATAGAGCAGTGCTTTGAATCCTAAGGAGTGAACATCGTGTCACATCACTTCATTTTTTCTGTTCTGAGTTTACAACCAAAGGTAGGGGTTTCTTGCATGAACTACTGATCTCATTCCACCTATTTCCCCCCGCCTACCCTGCCAAGTCCATCTACAGATCATGTAGCATCTGCAGAACTGGTCGACAGATATGGTTTCAGACTGAGAGCTCAGTCAAATATATGCTGTGTTAAAGTACCTTTTCTGCATAGGTGGTCTACAACGTTTTCATATGTGATCCTCTCACTTAATGTATCTAACAAGAATGAGTAATATAAAGTAATTTATTCTTACAACCTCTCCTTTCCCTGGAGGCAGAGAATGATTAGCAGACCCATTTTACAATCAGAGAACAGCTCAGAAGCAAATTTAAGCACATAAAGAACTGAGGCTATTCGTAAGTGGAAACCTGAAAGGTTCAGACAGGATATAAGGCAAAGGTTTTTCACCATGAGGGAAGCCAGGCATTGGACCAGGTCGTCCAGAGAGGTTATGTAGTGTCTATCCTTGGAAATTTTTAAAGATGTAATTGCAGACATACTGAGCAATCTGATCTGATTTCACACCTTACCCTGCTTTGAGGAGGAGGTTGGACTGAAGATCCCCTGAGGTCCCTTCTAGCCTGATTTTTTTCCATCATCTTGTGATCCACAAAGTGCGATGAGAGAAAGAAGCACCAAAATTTACATCAAAGTTCTGGCATGCACCACTGGTGATGTCCATGTTTGGTATCCAGGTGCCAACACTATTTGCAAACCTGAGCTTCCACTGCAGGTGTGGTATAATGGTATACTTGGAGCATATCATTTCACTAAGCGTGAACCATGAAACTGGGCATTTTCTCTCAAAGCCATGGCTCAGAGACAACTGCCTGCATTTTGTGTAGCAGTCTAGGAGTTGAGAGGCTTGCTTGGGGAATTCATAGTGAGTTGCAGTTTCCATCACAGCCTACATGGGTTCAAAGCCACGTTTCCCAGGAGCAATGCCTTAATGCCAGAACTGTCAAGTAGTCTGGCTGAGCGTATGGTCCAACCTTCTGACTGAAATTGGATGACTGTGCAGCCAGGAAAGTGGCACTACTGTGCCTAAGGGTAAATGTTCATTAGGAGTTCTTTAATCATTACTTTGTGCAATGCGGAGTTTACTACTTCTTGCCTTCCTGCAACTGACAGGTTAATCTTTGATCAAAAAAGAGAGGTGTCTTACTCTGTAGCCTCTTGATTCAGCCAGGAAGTTGGATGGGATGGGTATAAAGGGAATTAGTTGCATGTGTCCTAGGTGCCATTACTGTCAGCTATTTTTCAACATCTGCATCTAAAAAAGAGGCAGACTACAAAACTCAAGAAAGGGCTGATTATTTTATTGATCCCCTTTGGCATACCTTTACTTCACTATTCCTGCTCCTAGGGCTGGTACCTAACAGATTAGTAGGTTTTACTAGGCTTAGTAGGCTTTATAAGTGGTTCAAATACAGGAGGAGGAACTACTAATGTTTTCCCTGACTTCTTTTTGAAGTGTCTTCAAAACATCTCATTTGGCAAAAGCAGAAGCAGTTCTTGCCAAGACATTATTTTTGTAGGTGTGTAACCCTTTTTAATACATCTCTGAAATTCTTAGTGTATTAAAAATAGATAGGAATTACACCTACCAATCCGTGGTACAAAACAGGCAGTTTTGTAATTGTAATCAAACATTTGGAGCTAGCAGAAAGCAAAGCAAAGAGTTGAAAGAATATGCACCTTACTCTTATTATTGGTCTCCCATCAGTATTTTTCTGTTTTTCTTACTGATTTTTCTATTAAGCAAAAGTATGAAATAAGTATTTGTCAGAAAATTGAGTCATCTGTGAACACATGCTGAAAGAGAAGAAATTGCGGAGTACATTTTGATCTAAAAAGCATTGTAATTGTGAACCATCAAAAGCTATTCCAAATGTCTCTTGAAACAGCGTGCCTACTGTACTGTAAGCAAGATAATGCCTGCTGTTTGTTACTACTACAGATTACTGGATGTGTTATCTTACAGTGTTAAAGCATCTAGGTGAAATTTTGTTCCCAACAACATTTTTTCATCCTATCAAGGGGATATTTTGATTCTGCTCATACTGTACTCGTATACACATGAGAAGTGGTGATAGCATAAGAAAATGGAGTTCACGATGCTCATAACACAATTAGTGAAATGCATGTTTATTGCATACACAAGCATTGTGTCCCACATCCATTACAGAATTATGCCCCACATGTATGACATATGAAACAATTGAATGAGAGAAGAAAATCCAGCTAACCTCATAAAGGGAAGTAGGGCATCTGTAGCAGACCCTACTTTTATTTTTTGTTGTATTTGTGTCTGTATGGGTATGTAAAGGGATGTGTACAGCTTTCCATATGCCAGTACAGGCGGTCTTTTAGAACTTGACCTTTGGCAAGAGTATTATTGCTAGGCTGCTCCTTCTGGTGCTGTGCAGCTGGGTAGGGATTGTCTGGAAGTATGTGAAATCTTAAAGCTCCTTCTGTGAGATCCTTGTGGTCCCTTCCAACCCAAACCATTCTGTGATTCTATGATGCTGGCTATGGTGTTAAAACTGACTTAGGAAGACCTAACCTTTGATCTCTTGTTTCTGACTCATTACTCCTATTTACTGTTACCTTTGTTGTGCTGTAAAGAAGCTCTAGGTAAAGAACTGCCTTTATTTGAAGGCATCTCAAAAGAGATGCACATGCACAGCTTGGATGATGGGAAGAACATAAATGGGAAATACTGTGTGGCAGGGCAGATACAAGTCAGGAACTTCTTACTCCATCTTCATCACCACCTGAGATTTGGGATAGTTTTAATTACATGTGGAGTTACAGCCTTGGCCACACTACCACCTAGGAAGCCTAATCTGCTTCCTGGACATGCACAGTCCCATATTGTGCAATACTGAAATGCCCACAGCTTGTCCACAAAAGTGCTTTGCTTCTTCTGGGACTTCCAAAAAAATCTGAGCCTACATGTGGTTGTTCCTCTAGCAAGAAAATACCTCTTCCCCTTGCCCCAGGTAAACCAAGGACTGAGGGACACTTTCTGCTTGAAGATGTAAATCCAGAAACACTGAAAAAAATAGAATTACTTCAGCTTCCTAGAAAGAGAGTAGATACTGAGTGTAGATCTGATAAATACTGTATTCTGAAATCTCAATATACATGTGCAGGCCAGGGTGATGGTCATGAGCCTCATTCTGACCTTAGAATCATAGAATCCCTAGGGTTGGAAAGGACTTCCGAGATCATCAAGTCCAACCGTCAACCTAATACCACCATGCCTACTAGATCATGTCCTGGAGTGCCACGTCTGCAAGTTTTTTGAATGTCTCCAGGGATGGTGATTCAACCACCTCTCTGGACAAAACAAATATGAACTGTTCCTTACTCAGGATGTATTTTTGGAAGGTTAAAATTTTTTTCAACAGCTGTTATAAACACGATAGTGCGGGTGTGTCTAGTGACCAGGTAGGTTGTAGACCAGAGCTGTTTCTGTGTCCCTCATTACTAGGGTATTTTCTTCTTTTTTTTTCTTCTACTTGGAGAATAGAGTCCATTCTTCTGAAGTATCTAGAGCTTTGAAAGTTGTTCTTGTCTTGCAGAAATTAGCAATTTCTAAAGGCATAAGTAATACCAACTGATGACTTTCTGTGCCACGTTAAAAAAAAATCAGTACTCTCGCAGATAAGTTCTTTCTCATGACATGGGCATGAAAATTTTCCATTTGAAATAGCTCCATGCCAATATGAGTAAGCTCTGACTATTAAACCGCAAAAAATTGTAGTTGTGTAATGGGCAGGTGTGTGATTTGGTTGAGGCCATTGTTATCTTGAAAATGAACTTAAGAATCATGTTGGTCTACTATGTAATTGCCTTTTAGTTCTAGATACAGGGCCTTCTTTACTCATCGGGACTGCCTTAGGGCCCAAGTCAAGAAAGCATCTACTACTGACGTGTGCAAATTTAAGTGCTTTGTGGAATTGGTGTAGTAAAGAAATGCAAGCACAAAAGTTACACACAGGTGTTTATACTCAACTTTTTATCACTGAAAATCACCATTAGATTATTAATTCCTTCTGTCAGTTCAACTCAAAATACTATATAGATTGAGTCAGTCAAATGCAACTCTTCATTTTACCGTAGGTAGGTACACTGAGTATAACATGTTTGAAATTTCTTTACTATGTCTGAGGACCACTTATTTTCCATTCGTTTATTGGACCATATTATGTGTAAAGTCTTGCCTCTTGCATCACAGTGGTCAAGAGTTTCTCCATCTAAGCAGAACTTTAAAAATCTACTCAGGTTCATCAATCAAACTTTCCTTGGCATCCAGTATACCAAAGGCACTGGAACCAAAGAGTTAAAGCTGAGACAGAGCTGTTCTTTGATGCTTTCCACATGTCTAGGGGTTGCAATTATATACAGTGCCTTCAGCATTAGATGGTGTCTGTCTGCAGTTGTTCCTCTCATGCATATTAGAAAGAACTTGAAGTTCATTGTCTATGAAATTTTGTCTATTTTATATTGAATCAAAGCTGTTTGGCTACAGTCAGCCAGCGTTTAGTGTGGATTTTTATTTCATGACTTAAAAGTTTAGGACAAAGGTGGTGGTGCCATTGAGGTTTTAAGATAAAACTCATTTTGTAACTAAGGAACATTACAGATTTATTTGTTTGTCTTATTACTAGCTTTACCACTGTTCGCCACACTGTGGCTCTCGTTTATTTTGTCATAGGTAATAATTGAGGTACATAACATTTTGTGCAAGGCTTGATTTTTACTGTTAGTAGGATGCCAGTACTCTAATGATGATAAGGAGTAATGCTGGTCTATCTGATACATGTTCTCTTTGCTATTAGAAGTATCTTTAATCTCTAGACTAATCTGGGCTCCAGCGCTCTAGTTATGTTCAACTCTTACAGAAAAACTTGACTCTTGTTTAAATCCGTAAGTATCTAGTTCAAGTGTTCTAGTAGCTGCTCAGGCTTATATATTTCTCTCTCTAGCCCATAGGTACTTCTCAGTGTGGTCTCTTCGCAGTAGTGCCTAGTTCTCACTGAACGCTCAGGAATTAATTAAAGAGCATTTCTGTACATCCAGCTGAAAAGATTGGAAAGATGGAAAGCGTGTCAGTGCATGGGGAGGGAAGAGCAGGATCTCTGCACCTATTGTGCTTTTTAGATGCACTCATTTAAAGGATCTTCTCACAACATGTAAATAACATGGTTGGGTTTTTTTTTCATTTTGAAGTATTATTAATTCCATATTTGTCACTGCTGTCATTCTTTGGGATCCCTCAGATGTCTGCCATTGGCATTTTTTTTTCTCTTCACTCTTTCACTGCCATCTTTGTGGCAGTGACTCTCATATCTTTTTTTTTTTTTTGAGTTATCCTCTGTCTGTCACTGAAACCAAGCTGCTCCTAAGCTGTTTCTTCTCCAAGTGCATTGGAAACTTTCTTTTTGTTAACTCATGTTGTCAGCTTTGGTGAGAACTAAGATGAGAGGCAGCTTATGGCTTTGTCTCATATGGCTTGTAGGCAAATACTTCTCTTCTTTTAACATTAGTATTAGTTAACAATGAGGAATGTGTGTGTAGGTACACACACCACCAAATGTATTTGGAAAGGCCTATTCCTCAGCAAATCTATGGTGGTTCTTTTTTCCCCCACTCTCGTAGTCTTTTCTTTACTCTTTTTTTTTCCCTCCTAACCCAGTGCTGAGTTGCTGAATCTGACAGTTTCCCCGTTATCTCTAAATTTTATGCTTTCTTTCATTCCCGATATGCATTCCTCCTGTACCCCTTCTAGGTCTGCTACCATTCATGCATGCAACTTCAGTACTGTTATTTTCAAATATGGAAAACAGCTGAAACGTGTAAACGCAAGTCACCTGCTATGTGTGCATCTTTTTTATTCATATGCACGTTAGCAATGAATAAATGCTAATTCAGATATAAGAGGTTTTTTCTTCTTAACATTGAAATCATCACTTTTGAAATGTTCTTGTTCTTGGCTGGATGGCCGGGCCCAGAGAGTGGTGGTGAATGGAGTCAAATCCAACTGGCGACCGGTCGTGAGTGGTGTGCCCCAGGGGTTGGTGCTGGGGCCCATCCTGTTCAACATCTTTGTTGATGATTTGGATGAGGGAATTGAGTGCACCCTCAGTAAGTTTGCAGACGACACCAAGTTGGGGGGAAGTGTCGATCTGCCGGAGGGTAGGATGGCTCTGCAGAGGGACCTGGACAGGTTGGATCGCTGGGCAGAGGCCAACGGGATGAGGTTTAATGTGGCAAAGTGCCGGGTCCTGCACTTTGGCCACAACAACCCCAGGCAGCGCTACAGGCTGGGAGCGGGGTGGCTGGAAAGCTGTGTAGAGGAAAAGGACCTGGGAGTGCTGATTGATGCTCGCCTGGACATGAGCCGGCAGTGTGCCCAGGTGGCCAAGAAGGCCAACGGCATCCTGGCCTGTATCAGGAATAGTGTAGCCAGCAGGAACAGGGAGGTGATTGTCCCCCTGTACTCAGCCCTGGTGAGGCCGCACCTCGAGTACTGTGTCCAGTTTTGGGCCCCTCACCACAAGAAAGATATCGAAGCCCTGGAGCGTGTCCAGAGAAGGGCAACGAAACTGGTGAAGGGGCTGGAGCACAGGTCTTATGAGGAGCGGCTGAAGGAACTGGGCTTGTTTAGTCTGGAGAAGAGGAGGCTCAGGGCAGACCTTATTGCCCTCTACAACTACCTGAAAGGGAGTTGTGGTGAGCTGGGGGTTGGCCTCTTCTCGCAGATAACTAGTGACAGGACAAGGGGAGATGGCTGCAAGTTGCGCCAGGGAAGGTTCAGGTTGGAAATGAGGAGAAAATTCTTCTCTGAAAGGGTGGTCGGGCATTGGAACGGGTTGCCCAGGGAGGTGGTGGAGTCACCATCCCTGAGGGTGTTTAAGGAAAGGTTAGATATGGTACTTAGGGACGTGGTTTAGTGGGTAATAGGTGGTGGGGGGATGGTTGGACTAGATGATCCTTGAGGTCACTTCCAACCTTAATGATTCTATTCTATTCTATTCTATTCTATTCTCAATATAGAGAAGTTTGTTAGTCATGTCTAATGGAGCCTATGGCTCCGTTTTCCGTATTAAAATTATTAATATGTACGTGTTTGATGACAGAATTTGATCTTTTATTAAAAAAAAAGTCTTTTAAAATGTGCTATTATCGCAGCCTGAGATGAGTGAGTATAGATGGATGTTCTTTGGATTCAGCTGTGATCATTTTTTCACAATACGGATTCACAGCAGTATAAACTGTTTTGCAATTCGGACGCTTGAGCGGTGCAGCTGGGGTTCAGCACCTCCCCAGCAGCCTGGCAGGGATCACCTGGTAAGCATCAGCCCTTCCTTTCCAGGGAAGCTGCAAGCCATGGACTCTTTCCAGCCTCAGACGCTGTGGTTAGCCTCCGTATCTCAACTGCAAATCAGAGACAGTTATCCAGCCGAGGGAGGGTTTTCAGGGTGTTCTGAAAAGATGTTTCTTTCACTAAACAGGTTTTTACCTGGGTTTACAGGTGTTTACCTCTGGGTAGAATACCAAGGAATAGCATCACTCTTGCTCGTGATCACATTGTGCTTTAATAGTACTGGTGTAGGCACATAAGCCTAACAATTTTCCTTGTGAAACGATGAAGAAAAATGCAGATAAAGTTACCTGCTTCATTTATATAAGACCTGGGTAGCTGTTATTTTGCTGAAATAAGAAGTGAATTAATTTGATGCATTTGGTAATTGCTTTACGTTTGTACAGTGACGTCTAAGTATGGGTCTGCAACTAAGATATCCTAGTGTAACATGATTGTATGGCACTAAAATATAGTACTGTTTGTGCTTGTAAGATGTAGATATACTACATTAGCCACCAAGAACCCTTGTCAGGAATAGAACCTGCTTTTTACAAACATTTATGGAGATAAGCTTGTGTCTTTCTCCAGGACACAGGAACACCTGTCCCTGACCAAATGAGCCCATCATCTCTTTTCTTGTTACAGAACTGAATGCCTCAATGCCTATAGGCTTATCAGCAATTTGAAATAATTTGTTAGATAAGCTTTTGAAAATCTTGCAGTTTCATATCTCATCATGTTTTAAGCAGTAACGATGCAGAACTGTACCCTGGGATATGAGATCCTTGCCTGATACAAATGAGCATGACTGTCCTGAAGTCTTTGAAAAACTGGTACTTTCATCCAGCAGGAAATGGAAATCACAAGCAAGTCTCTCATAATTTCACAGTAAAAAGCAAATGAATGTTTTAACAATGAGCATAATCCAGCTTCAAAAAAAGATTACTTAGTGACATGATGTGTTGTCTCAAGGCTAGAGTGGATTAATAAACAAATGACTGTGTGGGGTTTCTTGGCATAACCTACAGTAGGTTAAATAGAAGATTAAGATACCTGATCAGGAAGGTCCTTTCTAGCTTCAAAACATGCAAAGCTAAGAAAACTGATTAGAAAACAGGAAAGAGCATTTGCTGCGATAGAAACTTACGCTAGGATATCATCTCACTAATTTTTGCATGTTTTTGAGAAATATTCAGAGGACAAACAATACTGCATTTCTGATTTGAAGGTTGGGAGAACACTGAAGAAATGATCCCCTATCAAGGAGACCATTTAAGAGAAACCACACCAGTTGTTCTTTGGAAGAACAAGTTAGTATTGAGAAACTAGATGTTAAAAAAAATATCTTACCAAAGTGTGAAAGGTGACCATTCCTTGGTATTTTGTCTTTTCTTTGTTTATTTTATTTGTTTGGGGTTTTTTATGTGTGGTTTTTTTTGTTGTTGTTACAGAATTACAGAATCACAAAGTTTGAAAGGGACCTCGAAAGATCATATAGTCCAACCCCCCCCCNTGCTCTAGCTTGAACCCATTGCCCCTTGTCCTATCGCTCAATGACACTGAGAAGAGCCTGGCTCCATCTTCCTGACACTCACCCTTAACATATTTATAAACATTGATGAGGTCACCCCTCAGCCTCCTCTTCTCCAAGCTAAAGAGACCCAGCTCCCTCAGCCTTTCCTCATAAGGGAGATGTTCCACTCCCTTGATCATCTTAGTGTCTCTGCGCTGGACTCTCTCTAGCAGTTCCCTGTCCTTCTTAAGCTGAGGGGCCCAGAACTGGACGCAATACTCCAGATGCGGCCTCACCAATGCAGAGTAGAGGGGGAGTAGGACCTCACTCGACCTACTGACCACAGCCCTCCTAATGCACCCCAGGATGCCATTGGCCTTCCTTGTAGTTGTTGTTTTGTTTGGGATTTTATCTTTTGTGTGGGTTTTTTTTTTTGTTTGGTTTTTTTTTTCTTTTTGTTGTTTTTTGTTTTTTGCTTTTGACTTGGTTCTTAGGAAATGGTAATTAAATTTAAGAGTAATTGAGAATATGGGCACCTTGCCTCTTCATTTTTGGCGAACATAGATGTTCAGGTTCTTGGACGTATGACCAGTCCCAGTTGAGTCTTTTTCTTTAAAGATTTCAGCCTTCCTGAAGTAGGACAGCTCACAAATGAAGACTGTAATTCTAATAATAGACTAAATGGCTTGCTTTCTCCCTTCTAATATCCAAAGTAGCGATGGGTAAGCTGGAAGGCATTTTCCCTGTCTGCTGTGAGTCACCGAGGTGTTTCCTATAGATCAGCTTAAATAAGTCAGCAAAACATACGACAGCGAGCTGGACACCTTCTAGTTTCAGCACTTTTCTAGCAGTTTGTACTATTTTTGATAAAAAAGCATCCTTGAGTTATTTTTATGGTAACTGTGAAGTCTGATATACTGTTAGGCATGAAAGTTTAGATTTAGAAAATTTATAATATGGTTGGAATAATGATATCCATTATTCATTAGTACAAGTCCAAAAGCACTTGATCATTGCTTTTCTCTCTTTTTTTCCTTTTTTGCTTTGTATTCAGGGATGAATCACATGTGACACACCAAAAGAGAAATTAGAAATTTCCAAGGCAAATTGGATCTTACAGCAGAGGTGAAAGGTTCTTGTCAGCTTACTTTATCAAAAGCATAGACCTAATTAGTTTTTCAGGGTACTGACAAAGGGTTACAGATATTTTGCTCACTTAATTTTCTTGCAGAGGGAGTAGTTTCTTTGAAAATGATTTTCATAATTGCCTGATACTGTTTTACCTAATTTAATTGCTGGCAGTTGATGTTCTGACAATGCATACTTTCAACCTCAAAGGAAAGCAGCTGAAAAAATAAGCATAGACTAGTCCTAAGGGAAACTTTAATGACTTATATACACATAAAATGAGAAATGAAGGGGATAAGCAAACAGCAAAATGAATTTTCAATTACCACTTGAGCATTGTGTGTATTTGTGACTAACATTCAAGCTTTTTCTTCCGTTGAAACGTATCCCTCTGTATTTCAGAAGAACTTGGCAGGTGGTGTCTTTTGGGTAACAGATCTTCAAAATTAAAAGTGTAATAAAGGAAATGTACTGGTTCCTTTAGGCTGTTTCAACTTGAGTGACAGTGTTAATACGCAGTCTGCTTTTAGGGGGTTATCTTGCGGGACAATGGGTGATGTGTACGCACAGCCTTTTTTGCATACAGTCTCGGAACTTATGGAAGTGATTTAGCTTATCAGATTCCTTTTTGTATGGCATTGCAATTGGAAAAAAACTATTTAAAAATTGCCAAGTGTCTGGCAGAATTTGAGAGGTAATTAGAAACTTAGCAAGCTTTTGATTGTAAAGAAAGGCCTGCCTGCAAGTTGCTTGGCCTTTACCCAAACTCATGACAATGACATAGCAAGAATGTAGATAATGTTGCTATTGAGTGTTTTAGAAAGCAGCTGCATCCATCCTTCAGTGTTAATTTCACCTTTTCTTTCGTAAACATTTAGAGTGAGGTATGCCGGTTTAGAGTGAGATATGCCAGTTCATTCATGAAGGTTGTATTGTGATTTGTTGTCAAAGTGCTCTTCTCTGTGTAGAATGGAGGACAGTGGATTACCGTGTACACAAAAATCAGTTTTACAGGATATTTAGACACCAGAATTTGGCAGGATTAAATACGATTTCTGTGTTCTGTTCTAAATTTCAGCACTTTTGTGTGACTAGACAGATGCTAGCTGTTCTGTACCTAGCCAGAGATGCACCTCCCTGCCAGTAGCCTGGGGCAAAAAAAAAACACAGATACTCTGATATCTGCATGTTAAAGAGAATCCGTGTAATTGAGCACACCAACTCATTTCTTGTCCCTGGCAAGAGAAGCTCTGGCTAATGGAGTAGAGGCTTTTGGGGCAGATTTTCTGCTAATCTGTACCATTTCACATTCTATTGGATTTCCTGCAATTATTCTTCATTTATGACAGCACAAGAGGTAAATAAGGCCTTTTGCTTTTTTGGATTATATGTGCCATACAATAACTTTTCTTTTTTAGCAGAGGAAGGTAAGGGGAAATGGAACACTTTATAAAGCAATGCATAGGGTGCCTGTGACCCAGAAGCCTAGATACATAGGCATGCTTTGCTAAGGCTGTCTATCCTAATGATGATGGAATAATGAAAGAATTAATTTCTCTTTTATAATTTGCCAAGCAGCTAAGCACATAAACAGCTAAGCACAATGCAATTAAGTGTGCTGTGTAGTCCTCTATGTAATCTCAGCAGAATGCCCCTTCATCACCTGACAGAAAGATGCTCTCATAGGATTTGAGGGGTCATGCTGCTTGGTATCTTGATCTTTGCTAATCTACCTTGTGTCTTCATATTGAGATTCCCCATTTTTCTGCTTGAAGCACTTACTAAAGTTAAATTTCTAAGAAAATAGTGTCATGTTTTCTTTCTTGCTTGACAGTCACCATGACATGGGAAGTCATGGGATTCACCAAAAGTGTATTTGTTGATTAAAACTTAACTATCAGTCTTGTAACTGGAATTTTATGAGCCACTTGTGCATCAAATATTGTTCAGAAATCTGATTAGATATGAATTATGTCTTCCAAAACAAATAGTTTAAAATTGAAAAGAAAACAAAACATCAAAGTTATGCTATAGTGATGAATTCTGCACTGGTTGACAGGTGAATTAGATGATGTGGTAGGTTTTGTCCATTTTTGTATCCATGGCAAGCCACACCAGGTGGTGCTGTAATACATAAGCTTTATGATTCTTATTCCTTAGGAATAAGGTTCCTAAGGAATCCTTATTCCTTAGTTTATCTTAGGAAGATAAACTGTGCATTGGCACTTTAATTTTTATTCAAATTCTCTCAAAAAGGAATAATACAAGCAGTAAGGGACTCATCTTGAGCCTTGATCTTATATTAGAGATTATTCTTGAAGCACAGTTATTGGGCTGAAATTTCTGAAAGAATAGATTTCTTAATATTCAGTTTGACTACCTCATATTGCAAGCTGTATACTTGGTTTGAATAATGTATTTTAAATTTCACATATATTAAATATTAATAGAAATTATTTATTCTTTTCTAAGCACCTAGAAAGTGCTGGAAGGCCTTTGGCCTTGTATCAGATAGTCATAGAAACCTCAGAGAAGAGTGCATCATATACAGCCAGGCAGTACTAATCACACCCTTTATGACTGGAATAGTTTTCCAGGATTCTGTTTATGGTATCCTCATCTCCTTTCTTACTTTCTTCTTCTTTATCACTTTATTCTCATTTTTTTATATAATTTATTTTTCCTGTGTTCCTTTTGTGAGGAAAAATGGATCAACCTGCAAAAATTTTTGAAGTTTCTTTGATTCTTTACATACCGTGCCAGAAGCTGAACTCTTAGACTGTCAGTGTGGCACTTTTTCAGCTGGAGATAATCATTCTGGTTTACATAACATTTGCAATTGGATTCTAAGGTAATTGGCACATTAGAAGTGTTTATGTTGGTTATTTTACTTGAAAACATTCAAAGCAGAGTCTTAGTGGAATTTGTTAGATCCACTGAGTGTAGGATGTCTTATATTACACTGCACATGGAAACCAAAATTTTAGACATTTTTCATGGAATCTGAGCTTCCTAGCTTCTTCATTCTTTTGCTACTAAGTATTCTGCTTTTGTGCTGTGGTTCTGTAAGATTGAGAATGATGCTTCTGGCTTCTTAATTGCTTCCTTTCATTGTTAGGGGATAAAAGCTGTTTATCTCAGTTCTTCTGTATCCTGTTGTGACCAGAGTTACCTTAAAATAACTACTTTTGAGAACTTTTAAGAGGTAGGAATAGAAGGAGAAGAGGGAATTATTTAGGGCTATATTGTAATACAGAAGAGAGCTGTATGTTGAAAAGACTAGGAAGAATACATAGGAAAACGATATATACCCTTACTCTTGCCAACAGTCCCTTAAAATAAAAAGCCCCAAACTAAAACCCAATACTGTCTTTATTGTTTTCTTAAAGCTGTGCTATATATAACCGGTTTCAAATATGTTCTAATTCAGTAAATGACAAAGAACCTGAGACATTGTTCCCTCCTGTATTTTCCTTATTTCTAGTGGCAAGTTTAAAAGATGCCAAAGAGGATACCTAGAAATACATTTATCACAACTGAGAAAAAACCCCTAGCTTTCAACAGGAAGCACAGCCCCAGACCTTGGCTTAGTATAGCATGTGTTAATGCCTGTCCTTATTTGACAAAGCATGTTTACCCACGCTTTAAGGTGCTTCCCTAGATTAGGGTCTAAAAGGAAATATAGGAAAGTGACTGAGATACAAGAAGGTTCTGTGGGTGCTGGACCTGAGGCAGGAAGGCTCTGGATTAGAACTGCAAATTAAAAAGGGCTCGGAGCAAGTTTGGTGCAAAGAGAGTGGGAGGCTGAGGTAAGCATGGGTGGCAAGATAGAAATGTGAAGCGGAGAGCTGGAGAAGTGACAGCAAACAGTCAGGTTGGATAATTACTCAAAGATAGGCATCTATCATCATGATGCTGAGACTTCTTTTGGGGCACCTGCACTTGAATAAATCAGCCAGATGGAGCTTCTGCACATCCAGTCAGAAAAACATAGGTCTGGAAGAAAAATTTTGGGTCACCTAGATTCATTCTCCTTTGGGAGAGAACTAGAACAAACACTTGTATAGCAGATTCAGGTTTTAAAACTCTGGCTCCCACCCCCCACCCCGTGAAGTTTTATTTGAATCATAGAATCATTAAGGTTGGAAGAGACCTCAAGGATCATCCAGTCCAACCG
>VWZZ01007068.1:77627-176679 GCA_013399095.1 Psophia crepitans | reverse complement strand
ATGTCTTTCTTGTGGTGAGGGGCCCAAAACTGGACACAGTACTCGAGGTGCGGCCTCACCAGGGCTGAGTACAGGGGGACGATCACCTCCCTGCTCCTGGTGGCTACACTATTCCTGATACAGGCCAGGATGTTGTTGGCCTTCTTGGCCACCTGGGCACACTGCCGGCTCATGTTCAGCCGGCTGTCAACCAGTACCCCCAGGTCCTTCTCTGCCAGGCAGCTCTCCAGCCACCCTGCCCCCAGCCTGTAGCATTGCCTGGGGTTGTTGTGGCCAAAGTGCAGGACCCGGCACTTTGCCACATTGAACCTCATCCCGTTGGCCTCTGCCCAGCGATCCAACCTGTCCAGGTCCCTCTGCAGAGCCATCCTACCCTCCGGCAGATCGACACTTCCCCCCAGCTTGGTGTCGTCTGCAAAACCAGTGTTGTAATGGAATTTAGAATCAGTGTTGTAATGGAATTTACGGGTTGTTTCTTTGTAAACATAATTGAAAGATTTCTAATAGTTAGAACTCTGAAAGTGTTATTTGATGGTCTTTAAAAATTTACACCTTACCCCTAACGCTCGGTTCTTCCTTCCGTACTTTGATGCAGAGTTGCTTTGAAGTATGGCTGTTCAGCACAGCACTGTCTTCTAATATGTCTCTGGTAACCCATTATATTGCTTGCTTTATGTTTTAATAAAAGGTAAAGAGTGCATGTTATTTTACATTTAACTCAATTTGATCCCAGCTGATGAAATTCTTTTTCTATTCTCCCTTCTTTAGGAGGGTTATGTAATTTATATGGTAGAATGAGAGAGGCAAAATGTATTAGTGAATTGAGTTGAGTGGGGGCTTCCTTGTATGTGGTAGCACGGGTGTTTCAAACCTGAGCTAACATGCCGTTTTACCTGGTTATGCAATCCAGGGAAGTCCAAGTAGAAGAGGATGCTTCCAGATCATTCAACTCTATTTTCTGGTCAGTGTGGTCAGAGTCTGCTTCAACTCACCTGATAAAAAGCAGTGTTGGTTTTGCTGCTGCAATTCAGTGATTCTTTTTACTAGTGGAAATGGAGATGCTAACAGGATCAGATAGTTTCAGAGTTTGTAGAGTTTAACACTTCAAAGCATAAAATGTAGCATTGTCTAAAATAGTTTTCTCTGAGACCGCAATGGCTATTTTGTGCTTCTGCACAAAATCTACATGTGCCGGTACTCACATTACAGTGTATTTTTTTCCTTTGCTGAATTTCTGTTTAAGAAAGAGGTAAAATCTTGAGACCATTATGTTTGGTATCATTAAAGTCTGAAATATTTCCAGCAAAATCACCAAAATAATAGACACACATAAACACATATAGACACATATATCAAAAGCAGAAAAACACAGCCAGCTCCTGTCTGTTTGATATTGATGACTAAGCTTTTAAAGATACAAAGATTGAAGTAATAGGAAGTCCAACTAACAAATATCTAAATGATCCAGGCCTCCTACATCTCAGTAGATGTCTTGAAATTGTATTCTTTTTTCTTACTGGTATATTTATGTCTGATAACAAGGAGAGTAGTAGTTTTTTAGCTTGCCATTTAATATAGATACTGTCAATTTACCGGATCTTCAGCTGTAAAACCTCTTTGTATCCCAATCATCAGAAGAGACAAAATGGCGAGAAAGAAAACAAGTTATCTGAATGCAAGTGGTTTGTTCAAGGTTATGTATCAGGGTATTGCCTCAGTTCAGAATAGCGTAGTAGCCCAACTGTTATAGTTTATTAATTAATACTGTTTAAATGTCAGCCAAAAAGTAATTTAGATTTTGACAGAGAAAAGATTCTTAAATCTAAAGAAAAATGATGTAGAGTTCGGTAAAATGTACAATCATTTTTCAGGGGAAAGCTATGATGAAAACAATTTGGCTTAAGTAAATATGGCTGAGTTTATTTTACTGTTTCAGAATTCAGTATTGCAAATTATTGAAGTGTTGCAGATTACCTGCCCTGAACTGCAAGTTTTACGTGACTGAAGGTGTTCAGTCCGGTTCTTCATATGCTATTTATTTTTGTTGATTCTTTGATGGCAATTGCAGTTTGACTATTTTGGTTAAAATGTTCCAACATCTGTGGCTCCCGCAGGTTCACTCCTAATGAAATACAGAATCACAGAATCGTAGAGGTTAGAAGGGGCCTCGAAAGATCATCTAGTCCAACCCTTCTGCCAAGGCAGGGCCACCTAGAACACATCACTCAGGAACGCGTCCAGTCGGGTTTTGAATGTCTCCAGAGAAGGAGACTCCACAACCTCTCTGGGCAGCCTGTTCCAGTGCTCTGTCACCCTCACGGTGAAAAAGTTTTTCCTTATGTTAACCTGGAACCTCCTATACGTGGGGCAATTGCTGTTTGTACGCTTCCTCTCATACTACTGTCACTACCTCTGTTTCTTCCCTGCTCTTGTCATCTTTGGTGGTGTGCTCTGTTGGATGTCTTCTGCTTTGCTCATAGTTTCCTTGGCCTCCTTTTTATTTTTCTTTTGGCATAATTCATGTTTCTTCCTTCTATTGTGTTCTCTTTATAACATCTTCAGCTCTGCTGTGATGGGTTCAATCATATCTTCTCTATTGGTAATTTCGAAGCATGTGTACCAGCACCTGCTTTTCACACGTTTTCTGTTCTCAGATCTTGAACCTTCAGGCATTTCTTCCTGGATGTCCTCGTGTCTCATTAGCACATCCCTAAATATTTAGTCAAAAATGGTACATCATTTTGCCTCTTAGTAGTTACTCCTTACTGTGCCTGCTTTGTGTAATTTCCCACTCCTCATTTTCTGTACTTGACTCTGTATGCTCTGCACTTGTTTCAGCCCTCTTTCTTAGCTCTTTGTGTCTTTGTAAAAAGCCTTTGATTTCTTCCCTGTTACATGCTATTTTTTCCCTAAAACCTTTTAGTCCTGCAGCAGTTTCTTTATCAGTAATCTCTTCATCCTGTGTAGTGTTGTGCATGTTTTCTTTTTTTTAATTACATGAACTATTGTGCTTAGTTGTATTATTATGTGCATACTTTTTAAAAAGAATGTATATGTAATAATGAATTTTAAGAATGCTGTGAAGATAATCCAGTACTTCAGCTTCTCCTGACAAGGAGAACGTGCCATAATGATGGCATGATTTTTGTGTGAACTGATTTGCAGCTCAACTTCATTGGATTTGAATTGTAGGAAATTGCTTGCAAAATTAGGCTATTATTTTGATTATTTTTAACATATACAGGCCTGTGATCTCACTTTCATTTCTCCAGGATGTCAGTATGGTAGTATTTAAAGGCTTACTAGAAGTGCAGCTGACATTTAAGCCAAATGTATGTAAACTGGTGTGGTGGAATCTCCTCCAAACACTTCCATCCTGCAGTCTGTATCCCTGAACCCAGAGCTATGTCAAGGGGGTGGGTTTTTTTGAGAGAAGATAAAATATTTGATTGCATATCAAACATGTGGGGAAATGTGACTTTGTAAAGTCTGTGTATGTGGGGTTTTTTTTCTGTAGACATTAACATTATCCTGTATGCTATATCCAGTTTTCCTGCAGTGCTCTTGCTGTCACTACTTCTAACAGTCCCTTTATTCGCTGAAGGTTAGTCGATGTTCTGATGCCTTTATGTGGCTGCACTTATTAGTAGGAAAGATTCAACTCTTCTTGTGATTGTTCATGTCAGTTATTCATGGGTACACTGTTCCTTCTTTAAATGTTAATTTTAGACAGTTACCACCTCCTCCTCAGCTTCTTCCAGCTGCCACGGACACCTCCTCAGCCTGCTGGCACAGCTGTGCCATCCTCCTTTTCTCGGAAGCTGCACCTGCTTTTGGTTTTCAAACAAATTTTTCCCACTTGATGTGCTAGCTGAGAAGCCCTGTGAACAGCACCCCATCACTCCTCCTTGGCTGCAGCCTTCTCTTGTCATTACTATACATTGCTGGTATATGTTAAGGTCTACGGTTATTACTGTCTGTGTCAAAATCTGCCATTTCCTTACATTTTTACCATTCACAGCCCAGTTTTAAGTGTTGAGTGCCTCACCTGAAAAGCAAGGCAGGCCACTTCCAGTGTGAAACACCACTTGTGTCTTTGAGTCCTCTGATCTCCTGTGTTCCAAATATTTCCACAAATAATTGAGTTTATTTCAGTCTGCAATCACATTCCTAACTGCCACAGCATCCCTTGAGTAAAAGGAGTGAGGTTTAGCCTGAGATGTTATCAGTGTATATGGCTAGAATTCTCTAATACTCAGACATTATCTGTGCTTCTTTAAGGAGTTATATTTGATTGCTTTCTACAAGGAATTTGTCTTAGGTGTGGCAGCTTTTGCTCTCACATTTTAAGAGTGCCTAAGCAATTCAGATCATGTCTATCCAGGGCTATCACTGGTTCACTGTACAGTTAACAGAGCATAGTGCCCACAATGCCTAGATTAAAGCCAGAATAAGAAGCACGGTCTGACATAGATGTCTTAGTGCTTTTCCCTATCAGTTGTGTAGAAAACAGTACCTGCTGATTCCGAACATTTAGCAGAGCCTGTGTGCTAGCTCGGCTTTATTTTGTCTGTGCTGTTTTTATAGTAGCTGCATAGACTGGACTTCTGTTAACCTTACTTGTGTGAATCCATTAGAAAAGTGCTATTGATTGTAATTAATGGCTAAAACATCAACATATGTTTTTCAATATGTAGGATTTTGTTTTGCTTACCAGTGATAATTCTTATAATTATTCCTCAGTGTAAATAGTACTGTAGTCTAGTGGAATGTGGTTTTGCTGTTTAGTTACAGAAGAACTGTCTTCAGTGAAATAAACTGCAAAGGCAAATATGGCTCTCCATGGTGACATCAGGGAGGTGGTGGAGTCACCGTCCCTGGGTGTGTTTAAAGAAAGGTTGGATGTGGTACTTAGGGACATGGTTTAGTGGGCAATAGGTGGTGGGGAGACGGTTGGACTAGATGATCCCTGAGGTCTCTTCGAACCTTAATGATTCTATGGTTCTATTTTTTTAGATAAGATCATCACAGGAACTTGATCAGAGTACTTAAATAGGTGCCTGACTCAAAACCCAAGCAGTCTAATTGAAATGGGACTGGTATTAATAGTAACTTTTGTAACTGATGGGCTGGATTAGTGCTGATGACCTTACAGGACACAGGGCTCATAGCATGTTACAGAATATAGGTCATTGATTTGTGCCTTGTAGTTGTTGTAAAATGCCATGAAAAATTTGTTTCAGTCTTTGCTGAAATGCATCATTCACACATTTTTTCTACTTCAAAATTCTTTTGTCTAGTTCTAAACTCATACTTGAGAACATCATGCACTTCCAGTATTTACGCTGTTTATGCCTCCTAACCTTTCTAATTAAGGAAAAATATGTGGGCTGGAATCTAAAGCTCATGTAAATCAGCAAAGCTCTATTAACTTTTGTAGAGCCGTGCTTCTTAATTTCAATGTTAGCCTTTCAGCAGAAATATGGTTAAGAAATGAGAGTTAAAGAGAATAGAAATGGAACTGAAATGAGAAATGAGTTTTACTCAAATTTGTTGTGTCTGCCAAGTGCTAATATGTTAAAATCCCCATGTTGGGAAAAAAATAATCCATACAATTCTTTTGCTTACTGAACCATTTAAGCTGTTGATTCATCTGCAGACACGTTTCAAAATCTCCCAACTGGTAAATTTAGGAAAAAAAACAAAACTAAACTGAAAAAACCAAGCTGTTACTTGGTCAACTGCCCAGTCTTGTATTAAACCACAATATATATGCTTTCACAGTAAGAATGGGAAGAGGTTTGTCTAGTGGGTGAAACAATTGCCGGAAATCAAACTGGTATCGTTCCCAGCTGTGGCATCAACTATGCTGTGCAATTGGGAAAATCATTCAGCCTGTGTCTTTACTGCAAAATTAACTTGAACGATCTATCTCAGATTAGTTTAACGTAGATGAGAGCAACTGGAAAATAAGAACTTCACACAGTGATTGAATGACTGCTGGGCGACTGTGTTAGTGGCTAATGAGATGTGCTAATATAAGCTGAACTAGTGCTTTCTGACAGACTGGCCAACTTGAATCGAAGCACTGCCATGCTCAAGTTAAGGATTTTAATAGGTGTAATCTGTTATGAAGCAAGAAAAGTTTACAAGGCCATACTGTTTCAGAAACCAGATATAACATTTTATCCCTGGTATTTGATAGCTGTAAGGTAACAGAAGAAGCGTTTTCACAGAACAAAAAACTAGAAAAATGGTACTCATCTTGTAATGTCCCTTGGTGTTTGTAACTGATCTGCAAATTCATGAATCCAGGTAAATGGAAGTACACAGACAGGTCAGTCGGCTTGCTGCATTCATCAGCTACGTTGGGCCAGGCTGTTGAAGGGAGGTGCAAACAGTAGGAGGCCTTTTTGTACATTTAGTCTTCCCTTTGGCTGTGAAAGAGATTGATATTACATGACACAGTGACACTATAAGTTAAGTTGATAGATTTAATAATCCAAAATGGGCATATAAATAACTTTTGAAATGTTAGGGCTGGTTCTCTGGGCAGGTGAGATATGATATATCATCAGCAGTTTAAAGCCATGACTCCTGCTCTGCTCTCCTTACATCAGCTGAAAGCAGATGAAGTTTGAGGTGAGGCTCTGCTGTGTTTGAGTACTCACTGTCCTAGTCCACATTTTTTGGTTTTGTGACCACACTGGTCTTTCAGTATCTTTCTGCTCCTGCAGCCACATTCTATCAGATTTCTTACTCTGATTCTGGCTCTGTTTCTGGTGCACAGCAGGTATACAAGCAACCACCTTATTTCTGCAAGGCAGTTTTTTCGACTAACAGTTTGAGGCAAACCTAAATAGATATATGTGGAGAGAATATAAACAGAATATATATACATACACAACACCTTTTTTTTTTTCTGTGTATTTCTAATATATATTAGGAAGGTGGATTTTCCTCTTCAGTTCTTCTAGACAAGGGGTAGAAGTGCAAAAACAGTTTCAGAAACACCTGATCCAGTGAGATGAAGATGATACAAGCTTAAGAAAGAAGAGTAACGCAGTATTGTTCCTATATGGGTAGGTGTGAAAGCATTCTGTATGTTTTGCAGCTGGTTATATCTTCTGTGGTCCTACTGCACTGAGTGGCACTGTAAAATAACACTGGAGACTAGCCTCATTCAGACCAGACTCAAAAAGATCCCTTGCATCAGCTGTTTCTAATTACATGTGTTTTGCTGTGCACCATCTTGGTGTGATGCTTCTTGAGAATATTTTAGATGGTGCTCCTTGAGATTTTTTTAATTTGCTGTGTGTGGTCTCAGAAAGTTCTTTATATCTATCTTAAATACCTGCTACTGGTATGATTAGACGAGTATGTAATTTTCATATTTCTCCTCTTCTTAAGATTTTAGTGCATATATTTAACTATTTTTTTTTTCCTTCCTTAGCTTTCAGACATTGATTCTTTTCCTACCATGTTCTGAGACTCTCCATAATTCCCTGTCTTCATTAATATAGTTACCTCAGTGATATTTATAGACAGTGATTGTTTCCCATGGGTGTCTTTCTGACACTCCAGATAAATGGACCTTTGTTGCCTCTCAAGGCCAGACAATGTAGCTTGCTGCCAGTTGAGCCAAGTGCCAATGTCCGTTGGGTACAAATACATTTCTGATGTGCTGATTTGGGATTTTCTGCTGAGGGTTACCCCACAGTCTATGTGCATGCTATGTAGTAAAACGGTGCAGAGTGAGCAGGAGAGGACTCTAGGTACCACTTTCATCAATTTGCTGGGCAGCCAATGAAGTTTGGAAGTAAACTAAAATAAAATCTGCTAGCACTCTTTAAATTGTTTGCACTTCTGATGACTGCTTTGGCATGAGAAGTGCTGTTCTTTGACTTGGTTTCAGACAGTGTGTGTGCACACAGGATTGTGACAGTGTGGTGCTTGTTTTCAGGAAGCAACGCTCCAAACTTACAGCTGGAGTATTTTTTCAGTAATGGAGAAATAGCTGAGTTTAAGTGAACTAGCTGTGGTACAGCAGCGGTGAAGCAGAAGCTCCAGCTGTGACCTATATATCCAGGCTTCCAGCTGGCCTTGTACCATGTGTGCTGAAGCTTGTGTGACAGTAGTTCCCCTATTATTGGTGCCTGACCTGGCTAGATTCAAGAGGTGTGTGTTATACTGAACTGTACATTCTTCTACACTTCTAGTCTAAAAAAACCCCACCCTGTACACATCTTGCATGATTGGGCTGTGACATCCCTAAATATACCTTTCCCCCCCCCCCACCCTTTCCTTTTGCTAATTTCACTTCTGCGGTCTTTGGCCTTGTACTCAGCTTCATGTATGCCCTGCTCAAAGTGAAGACTGTGTTTCTCTTCCTTTATGTGAATAGGTTTGAACTTCATCACAATACTAAATAATCATGGAATAGGATTTCACATGGACGAAGACAGTGTGGGAAGGACTGTAAATTTGGACTGTGAAATTATTGTAATGTTTGTCTGTCAACCTTGCAGCAGTGGACTCTCCTGCTCTATGCCTCTATTCTGGATTAAGATTGTTTTTATTCTGGAATAATTACTATGCATTTAGGAAAAAAAAAAATATATTTCCTTCTCTCAAATCTTAAGTACCACTTAAGATGCTGCTAAATATGTGGAAGTTTCCAAATCTTTTAAGCAGCTGGTTTTTACTTACCAGATTTCATATCAAATGTGAGACTGCTGCAATGTGTAGTAGAGGCTATGACTGAGAAGACATCATTCTACTCCAATAGTGTTTACAGCTTCTTATTGAATTTCTAGAGTAAGGTGAAAATTCTCCAAGGGATATTGTCTGGGGGAAAATAGCACAGACCTGTGCAAATCTGCCATTTGAAAAAATATCATGGTGTAAGAACTGGAGGATTAAATCTTGGTTGCCTTAGATGAGATTCCTTGTGTGGAAAAGGTGAAGCAGACTTTAGTCTATGGTATAAGAAACATGTTGGCATCATTTTATATTATTGCTAAAGCATATGAACTAAGGAGTAATACTGCGTGCTCAAAAAGTGTAAATCTAGCACTGCAAAATAGTGAAGTTTGTTTAAAAGATAAACAAGAAGTCTGGGTCTTTTTTTTTTTTTTTTTCTTCTGAGTTTTGTAAGTCTTTTAGATTTTTGGGCTTTGGCCCTCTTCCACAAACACAGAGGCTAGAAGAAGATTTTTTGTTTTAAGTGAAAGCTGATGTTCTTACATAATTACATGATTCCAGAACCTTGGCGTCCGGAAAAGCAAAAAACAAAAAAACAAATATCACATGGTTTACAAAGAAGTAATGAGAATTGGCTACGCCACGTGAGCATGGCTCACAGGGAGAAACTGTTGTGCATATGAAAATTAGTTTTTCAAAGCACCGAGGGGTACATGGAACAAAAAGTTATCCTAAATACTCGACTCCAAAACCTGACTTCATTATAGATCCAGTATTTTTTAATACTGGGTTGGTTTTTTTGAGGTTGTTTTTTTTTTGAGAATATGTGTAACTTGAAAATTTTTTTCAAAATTCAATTCCTTCCAAAATAAAACCAAAATTCAGAGAACTGATCAGCTGATCTCAGCTTGTGGTATCAACAACCTGATTTTTCTAATGGCTGGGCATGGTGTGCATGGTGAGCTGAGTTCCTTGAAAGTCTTGGCTTGCCTGTGCCGAACTCTCGGGGGAATTTTGGCCCCTGAAAGGTCACCTAGTGAACAGCCTTGAGGGGCTTCCTCTGCCTTATTATTACATCTTCGTATTTTACCTGTTCTCTCTTCCTTGATAGAACTTTTTGGACACAGCACAAGAAAACTCACTGTTGGAAATAATCCTGAATCGCAGGGCGTGGAATAAATGTTTGAGTAGGTCTTTTTACTGCTGCCTTCCAGCATTTTCCTTCTATATCCAGAAAGAAAGACTTCTTAGTAAAGAAAGTGCGAACAATACCCATCCCTGACTTTCTTTTATGCCTTTCTCTGTTTGGTCTTGTAGGCCTGACTTAAAGTCTGCCTTTGCTCTGCTACCTTGTGCCCATTTGTTTCTAGAAAAACAGATTGTTTAACTTAATCTTTGCCTGGTAGAAGATATCATCTACAGTTTTTGTGCTGTTTCACCTTGGAGAGTAACACAATTTTCCTGGATGGTTAAAATCCCTACTTAAATTGGATAGCAGCAAACAGTAAAAATATGTATTTTTCAAATATTGAATTTAATTTCCTTTTCCATGCATTTGGGGAAAAAGAATGGTGTGTGCCAATATGGCTGTTTTTAAATGAGCCATACTGCAGCTTTTGCTGAAGTAGAAAGGATTCGAAAGCCTATTATTATGCATTAACTGTGCTGAAGGCACAATAACACAGTTTCATTTAAAGTGCATTTCTATTCTGAAAGATAGCTGCTCTGGCAGCTCTTGCGGTTGCTTGTTTCTTCCTTGTCAGTATGTTCTACGTGTAATCTGTTCACTTTTCAAGTAACCTGGTAGCTTTTCTAGCTACCAGCAGTTAAAGTTAATCTGTGGAATGATTTTGATCAAGTCAAATTTTGCCATTTTGCAGTTTGAGTGTGGTTGTCACTTCTCTTGAGGGATGTACCAGGCAGGAAATAGCCTCGTATTCTGTGTTATTTGAGGTCTATCTCCAGCCGGTGTAAGCCCTATTTTATTCACCACCCTATTTTATTCACTGAAGAAGGCTAGGAAGAAGGAACTTGGTTGCATAGAAAAATATTTTTATAGTCAGTTTGCGAGCAGAGATGTTCATTAAACAGCATCAGTGATATGTGATATGAGGAAAACTGTTATTTCCTACCACTCCATCTATATCCATTCATAAATGCGGTCATCTTTCATATTAGCTCTGTCACTGCTAGCCAGCTTTTGTTTTTGTCTTTGAAGGGCACTTTTGGTCCTGTAGTTACGTGGCATCACTGGAAAAATAATGCATCCCAGTTTTGAAATGGGTGATATCTGCCAAATGAGCTCTTCAGGTGTTCATAGAGGAAGGAGACTTCAACCTTGGGCCATATTCGCTTAACTGATCCATCTTCCTTGCATATTCAAGCAGCACAGAAAATAGGTTCTTCCAGCTGTGGAATTCTGTAGTGTAGGGAAATCTGTTCAGGAAAATTTCTGTGGTGGTTGTCCCTTGTCCTTTGTACAACTGCTGAAAGAGTCATTTTGGGAACAAAGTGGGAGGTAGTGGTCTACTGTGATTCTTGAGCTGTTCATTGGGCATAATACAACAATACATATAAAAGCAGCTTTCATATAAAATATGATGTAAACTAGGGAGCTATAACCCACCTTCTGTACTAATGTCCTTCTTTTGTACCAAATGGAGTGTGTTGTTTCAAAGAGGGTTACTAGTCCGCAATGTCTTAAAATTATGTTACACTTTGCATAACCTTTTCAGTGAAGTGCTACAGCTTGCCTGGTTGATTTTCAAAACCCTCTGATGTTGAAACCAGACTGTCATTTTCCACAGCTATACAGCTTCCTAATAGATCTGTAGTGAAATCCCCTTGCAGACGTCATTGACATTGCAGACATCGTAGCCTCTCCTTGGCAGCAGACTTCTGGTCTTATTGTGTAGAGGTTAGCAGAATGGATAGGCTGTACAGCTAGCATGAATTATTTCTGTCCTTTAGTTCTGGAATAGATTTTGAAGTCTTACTGGGAGCAAAAAAAACCCAAAACAAGACCTCACTGAGCTTGAGGTGCTGATACCAACAACTCATAGAAAGAAAATGATGTTTAATTCTCCAGCCTGTTTGCAGCTGGAAGGCTTGCCTGTGAAAAACATATGGAATCATTCGTTTTCTGTTGGGACGAAAATTTGCCTGACCTTTTAATAACTGTTTTTTCTTATGTGAGTCACAGTATTGATAATTAATCCAGTCATAACCTTTTCCAAAATTTTTTTTTTCCTATCGGCTAGCAATCTTGCCAGGGACATTGCTTTCTAACTCTATTTAAAAACAGCACAGCCAAGTTTTTACTGGTGACTGATGTCTGTGGTTATTTCACAGAACAATCATGAGGTAGTACGATTTAGACCTGTTCACATTATCCCACAATGATTATTCAGTCCTGAGTGGAGGCTGAAGCATATTATTTCCCCTAAGCTGGGAAAAGATGTGTCGGAATAAGCTGTACCAGTGCTGGACCCTGCTAGTGTTTGAACTGCGTTGGCAGCCTTGGCTCAGAGTAGTGCCAAGACAGCTGAGGCAGCGTGAGACAGTAAGTTAAAAAGAGGAGAAGGTGAAAAACGTTTTAGTATCCTGGTTTAGGAATCTGGGGCGTAAAATAAAAGGTTTGGTGTCCTTGGCTGGGGTTTTGAAGAATAGGCAGGCTCTTTGTGGAAAACCAGTACTGTAATCACAGAAGATGTTTGAATCAGATTTCAGAAATTCTGTGAATGAGCAGAGACCAACAGCTTATTTCACATACCCACTGGAGAGCTGTCGAACAGAGGCAGATTTAGGGTGCTGCACTGAATTAAAATCTTTTAATGTAAGTTGTTCTTAGAGTGTAATGAAACTAGATGTTGTTAATTTCACCTTTGTTCAGCACTCATTAAGAAATGTTCATGTCCTCATTCTTAGTTAATTTGAATGGACATCACAGTCTGATAGCTGTACTGAAATCCTGGATTGTGGTGGAGGTGTTGCAGGTAGGTTCCAGCTGTCTTCTGTGGAATTGTGACTTTGCAGTAATAAGGTTGAGACACAGCTGTATGAAGGCATCAGGCAAGAGCAATCCATGTGAGAAAATAATGTGAAATAACTGTTGTCAGAAAGAAAAGAAAACTCATCCTAAGGTTCATGATATTTAGCTCTCTAAAGGCAGATTCTGGGAAGTATATCAGCTGGAGGCCAGGGAGAAAAAAAGCTGCCATAATCCCAAAACTTGGAGTTCTTTTAGAGTTATCTTGAGGACATTAAAACCATTAATACAAAACGCAGTACACATGAAATGCTGCGCTCTGCTGTGCCAGCGTACTGCTGTTGCAGTACTTGTGCATCCATGTGTCATCACTGACTCCCTAGATCGGAAGATGAGATTTTATCATGCCTTTCAATTTTCTTTTTGTTGGCAGATAAGTTTAATGTATTTTATTTAATTGTTTGACATTGCTTTAGTGAGTGCAAATACTGTTCATTTTTATAAAAGAGAAAAGAAACTAAATGTAAGTCCAGGGTTTAATAAGGTTTTAATGTTACTTTTTATTGTAGCTAATCCAGTCTTGTATAGATATTTTCATAATTTCATACTGGTGGAAGGAGAGTTTTGAAGGCTCTTTCATTAATACACCTTACTTTACAATACACATAGTAAATGGATTTAATAGGTTAGAGTAGAGTCAGTTATTTGCTTCATAAGCTGCCAGTTACCATCGCACAGATAATCACATTTGACAGTTCTCTTTTGGCTGAGCAATACAACTTGAATTAAGATACCACAGAGGTAAAATTTGCTCATAAGTCTACTGTTTGTGAGGTGAGGGCTATGGAGGAGGATGCTTAATGTGCTCCTGCCATATGGTACTTTGCCTGCAAATAGAAAGCTTGATCTTTGGCATCACACAGCATTACACTGATGCACAAATGTCTCTCAAAGAAGTTGGATGATATTTCATATCATTTCATTAAGTTGGATGATATTTCATATCGTTTCATTGTATTTCATTTGGATGCTCTGTTGCTGTCCAGGTGGCATAATCCATAAACCTGGTGTACTAACTATCTCTAAAGGAATTTCCTTGCAGAATTTTTCAAGCAAATGTGTGGTTTGAGTTGCCCATTCCTGATTTGCTTCAACACTGGTGCCTAGATTAGTATCCAGCATAAGCTGAACTGAGTGTTTGAGGGAAAATCCACGTCATCCTGCCACAGAAAACTGGAAACAGCTGTCTAATGGGAATAGAATAGAATAGAATCATTAAGGAAAGGGAGATTAAAGCTTGGTAGTTCTTATTTTTTATGGATGGCACTCAGGATTATCAGTGAATTGTTCTTTTTTAGTTCTTTGGTCCTTGCAAGATTTTTAAGTTACCAACTTTCTTGTGTGAAAGCACTTGTTAAGTATATTGCTTTTCTCCACTGACAATTCAGTTAGCTTGTGGTGCTAGAAAGAGCTATTTTAAAATTTCAGATTTATGAGATTTTTTTTCATTAATTTAGACTTTCTGTAATGCTGTAAAAAAATAGAGCTTTAATGTACTATGGCACATTTATGATTTTCTAATGACTTAAAATTTATTGTATCTGATTTGGGAAGTAATATTAAAAAGGAGGACTTTCATATGATGCATTTCATGTATGAGTAAACTAGTTTCACTGTGTTAATGTGATCTTTGGGTTGACTTTGTTTTCACTGTTAACACTGGAATACATAACTAAAGCAAGTCAATACTTTTCCATGAGCAAAAGCAATCCTGCTCTTTTCTAAGTACACAATTGCCATCACAGTAGTGACAGTGTGCAGTTTATGCAAGAAGATCAGATGAATGTATTATTCCATTCCCCAAGACTGCCTACAAGTCTGGCTGTACTGAGCTTACCACAGTCATTTCTGAGGCTGTCACCACTTCAGCAGCTGAGCTAATATGTGAAATGTGACAGGGGACTGACCCTCTTGACAACAGTTGTAAAGAGCATACAGGAATAGTTTCTCCTGTTGCCCTCAGGATGCTTGCAAAGTGGCTAACCTCCTTTCTGTAAAAATCTTCCCAGTACACTGATTTTGAATCATAGAATCACTAAGGTTGGAAAGGACCTCATCAAGTCCAACCGTTAACCTAACACCACCATGCCTACTAGATCATGTCCTGGAGTGCCAAGTCTACATGTTTTTTAAATTTCTCCAGGGATGGTGATGCAGCCACCTCTCTGGGCAGTCTGTTCCAACACCTCACTACTCTTTCCATAAAGAAGTTTTTCCTAATATCCAACCTAAACCTCCCCTGACGCAACTTGAGGCCATTCCCTCTCATCCTGTCACTTGCTACTTGGGAGAAGAGACCAACACCCTCCTCACTACAACCTCCTTTCAGGTAGCTGTAGAGAGCGGTCATGTCTCCCCTCAGCCTCCTCTTCTCCAGACTAAGCAACCCCAGCTCCCTCAGCCGCTCCTCATAAGACCTGTGCTCCAGGCCCTTCACCAGTTCCGTTGCCCTTCTCTGGACACGCTCCAGGGCCTCGATGTCTTTCTTGTGGTGAGGGGCCCAAAACTGGACACAGTACTCGAGGTGTGGCCTCACCAGGGCTGAGTACAGGGGGACAATCACCTCCCTGCTCCTGCTGGCTACACTATTCCTGATACAGGCCAGGATGCCGTTGGCCTTCTTGGCCACCTGGGCACACTGCTGGCTCATGTTCAGCCGGCTGTCAACCAGTACCCCCAGGTCCTTCTCTGCCAGGCAGCTCTCCAGCCACTCCGCCCCCAGCCTGTAGCATTGCCTGGGGTTGTCGCGACCAAAAAACAGTATGGGCCAAAGCCACAGATGTTTTGAAAGCAAAAGTGATTCTAAGACATACTTCTCCTGTTCATTGTAACTCTGCTCATACAGGACCCTTGCATTCAGGGAGATGTGGTTGGTGATGATTTTCTGGCTTTCATTCAAATCTTCTAACAGATTATATTAGTACAGAATTATAAACTAGTGCAAGTTGCAGTACCATGAAGGCTGTTGCAAGTTCAACTCTTGGTGCACAATCTGTTGACATTTTACTGCTGACACCAGGTAACGATGTATGCATTTGCTTGGCAGGTATAAAGAAGCTCATTTTTGCACACAGTAAGGAGTTTGTTTGCTGTCACTGAGGCCCAAATACATGTTCGTGCATGTCACCCCAGGCCGTAGGAAGGTGAGACTGTGCAGTGTGAAAAGGGAATTGCACGTAAGCAGGAATACACTAAGTGCAGAGGTGCCTAAAGCTGCATGCAGTGGTTAAACAGATGGCACAAAATTGAAACATTCAGGCCGGCTTGTGAATATGATTATAGGGGGGGTAAAAGTGGAAATACGTAATTCGTTGTTCCATCTGTGCTTCTTTCCCATGTACCTCTGCCCTGGGTGAGTCTGATGATCAACAACCCCTGAATATCAGGGCAAAGGAGTAGGTATCACAGTGTGTAGATGTAACGTGTCCTGAAGGGCGACAGAAGCAACATGCAGACATTGGAAGGACAGGTGGGCTTCTGTGTACAACGTTTGCCTAACCCCATTCCTGCAAAGGCAGAGTGGAGCCGAATGCATGTGTTCTTTCAAACAGCTACAGCTCCCTTCTCTGTGAGGAGAAATTAGAGAGTTGTAACAGGCTTGAACGCTTAGCAGGTATTAAGAGTTGGCATGTTTGTTGCCTCTATGAGTAAATCAACTGCTGATAAGGTGAAGAAATCACATGTCGAGGCAGATTATAAAACCACCGATCCACGTGGTTGTTGAGATATTCTGTCAGGCTTAGGAGATCTTGAAACTTAACTTCATTGGCAGCCTGCCCGTCGCAGTATGGATAGGGCATATGGGAACAATGCTCTGATGGTACCCAGGAGTAATCCGGTAACAGCCTAAGTCTGGGCAGGTGTCACTGGCATGCCTGGGTTACCCTGGCTGCTGCATACCAGATCTTCATTCCAGAGCCATGCTGACAGCTCAAGCTGTGCAGCTGCTATTATGTTCTGTCCTGAGGCATGCTATTGGCTTGCCTTGTGTAGCTCTTTAGCCACAGACAGCTCAGCCAGAGCTTTTTATCAAAGGTGAGTCATTCTTTCTGTCACGGCATAATCAAGGGTTTTTTGTTTCCATCACTCAGAGAAAAAGATGGTGGTGCCCCCTCCAAGTCATGGCTGGAAAAGCTGCTTTTGTTTCCCCATTTGTTTCATGATTGGGGAGAGGGAATGAACTGCAGAATGATGACATATCCAATATAGACTTAGCTTTCTTCATGCCCTCCCTTCCTCCTCAATAAATCTCTGCTTGATAAGATGAGCTGCAGGAGCCATGTCTTTGCAGCGTACCAGCAGGATAAATATTTCTGTGTTTCTAGCTGATTTTAAGATGATTGGGGTATGTTCCCCTCCTTTTTTTGGCAAAGGTTAGCCCCATTAGATGTACTGCTCTTCATTTCATCTCTTTCTCCCATCTGTTCAGTCTCTTTTCAGTAGAAACCGAGGAGACGTAGCTGCTCCCACTCAGGCTGCCAGATAGCTCTGTCTCCCATACATGGAAAATATGAAGTAGAGTGGTGCCCTGCTGCGCACGCACATCAGATTGTACCATGAGGGCAGACCGTGCTCTCTCAAACTCCATGATAATATCATATTCCTTCTGTAAGCTCATAGAGATGAGGGAATACCATTGTCACCCTCGGTTAACTGATACTGACTCCCAGGCCTAGGCTAGGAGCCAAAGAAATGCAAACAGCCTTTTCCTGAGCATCCAGGCTATCACAGCAGTAGGTAAGATAAACAAATCTTTGTTTAAGATACTAAAACCATGATACAGTGAGTATATAAAGAAGAGTGCATATGTGTTAGGTATACAGAATTTATAGATGACAATTATACAAAAGGGTCTGGTAAAGGGGCTGGAGCACAAGTTTTATGAGGAGCGGCTGAGGGAACTGGGATTGTTTAATCTGGAGAAGAGGAGCCTCAGGAGAGATCTTATCGCTATCTACAACTACCTGAAAGGAAGCTGTATTAAGGCGGGCGTTGGTCTCTTCTGCCAAGTAACAAATGAGAGGACAAGAGGAAATGGCCTCAAGTTGCACCAGCAGAGATTTAAGTTGGATATTAGGAAAAATTTCTTCACCAAAAGAGTGATCAGGTATTGGAACCAGCTTCCCAGGGAGGTGGTTGAGTCACTGTCCCTGGGGATTTTCAAAAAGCATGTAGATGTGACACTTCAGGACATGGTTTAGTAGACATGGTGGTGTTGGCTTGATGGTTGGATTTGATGATCTTAGAGGTCTTTTCCAACCTTAAAGATTCTATGATTCTGTGAAAATCTATGAGTATCTGACTAATAAAGCCGTAAAGACAGCAAATGCTTGTACTGAAAAACTCCAAACTTTACTCATTGGCAGGTCACCATTTCATTAATGAAGAAATCTTACTTGTTAAGCTCCAGAGCCTTGCTTCATTTCTCTGACTATTAAAGAAGATTTTGTAGTGTCTCTATGTGAGAACAGTTGCATGCCATGAGTTCTGTGTAGAGAGGAGCATTATCTTTGAGAAAAGCTGTCTTCATGTTAATTCATTTAAAATTATCTCTGTGAGGCAAGGAGATATTTGTTACAAGTAGTTAGTTATTACAAATACTAAATCACCAGACTGTGTATGAAGCAAAATGGTCTGGTTTGCTTTTGCTTGGTGATCAGACGCTTGGGCTCATTTCTATCTCCTGGCTCTTACCTTAGACATCTGGTCTTCTGATTTCCTATTTAGTATTAACTTAGAATAAGTAAAGTCACATTAGAAACATTAGAAAGGTAGTGATTTTTATTCATGCTTCTTCAAACTTCAGTTTATACTGACTTAACCATTTTTAATGTTATACTGTGAAATATTTTACAGTCAACTGAATGAGATTGCCAGGTAGGTAATAGCTTCCCAGATGACACATCCATTTTGCCAAGTTATGGGACAGGAATATATTCTTTGTGCTTTATGGTGGCAGTAAGGGGGATGCTGCTCCTGGCACAAGCACCTGTGATGGGAGCTGCAAACCTTTACATCAGAGTATGTGAAAGGATGTACCCTGTGTGCAGGGTCACATTATTATTGCTGGAGACTCAGGCCAGGGCTCTGCTCTCTGCTGTCCTACTGCGTTGCTGGAATACCTGTATTCTCACAACCACAGCTTGAATGGAGGAGACAGAGGACAAATGTGGAATGTGAAGAAAAATAGTATATGTGTCCTGAATGTCTCCATGTCAGCATGGTATTTTAGCCAATGATGCAAGAACAACCATATTGTGTAAGATGCCAGCAGCTGTAGCTCTAGGTCTTTTCTCCCAAAGGAGAAGTTTCCTTAATGCTTTTTTAGTCATGAATCCTTTTAGTTAATATTACTTGTTAATGGGCAGAATTTAGAATTTATTTAAAACCACATGCTTTGGATGCTGATTAATATTTTGCCATACTTCATTTCATGTGGTAGGGAATAATTCATCTACAAAATTTTGCTTTTGGCAGCTAGTGTAGCTGACAAGAAGTTCTTACATTTGATGGTATTCCAATATTATTCCAGAAGGGTATTCCTCCCTGATTGCTACATGAGGGAAATGATATTACTGTATTTTACTATATTGCATATTACTATATTACTATATATAGCAGCATATTACTACAGGGAAACCGCTTGGCTGTTACATGCATATAAGGTTCTGTTGGCATCTTAAAAGGTTTATGTGTAGAAAAAAGCATTGCAGCTTGCTTTACCTTGACCAGTAGTTTGTGGATTATCCTGCACTGTCCTCCAGTAAAAGAGTCAGTAATAGAGTGTCAACTCTAAATACACAGTGCCTCAAAACTACAGTGCAACCAGTTTTGTCCCAGTTGGTATATTTCCACTATCAGTTTCCTTGCCTGAAGGTAACAGTGATGAAAAACAAATTGCATATTTTGATTTTAGAAGTACTTGGATTTGTTTGGCTCAATAGGCAAATATATTTTATTTATGGTGTGGTTTGCATTTGTATAGCAATGCTATTTCCTCAGACTGTTTTGTAAGGTCACAAATCTCTTTACAGCGCAAATAAGGGCCCTTGAAGACTGTGGAGTTCTGTAACAACCCAGACCCACTTTCTTTAAGCTAGGCTTGCTAAACACTGATGTGCTGATGGTCTTTAGGCACAGAAGTGCTCTGCATACCCTTGAATGGTATTCCATAATTCAGTGAGTGGTTGGGTGTTACTGTGCTATTGTCCTGATGCATTTGTGTGTTTGTATTCACTATTACTTTCATTTTTCCTGGTGATTACAGAAGGAGGACCAAGAATAGAACATACCTAGGAATAGGAAATCACATTCAGGAGTACCTAAGCAAAATTTAGTATAGATTTACATAGTTTTAGCTGTCTGGTTTAAAAGAAAAGATACACCTATATCTTGGTAAAACTATATTCAATATATCAAGTGCTCATACTGGTTCCAGTCAGAATACAACAGGAAGAATGGGTCTTACTGAAAAGTCTAACGGAACTCAGTAAAGAAATTGTAGTCGATCATTGTTAATGAACTTTTATTTCATGCTAAATATTTTATAGACAGTAGTTTTAGGCAAAACTATAGTGGCTTTCAAATATTAGGTTGGACAAGTTAGAGAGATTTCATAAAACAGTAACTTTGACTTTTGGAATGAAGGTATGATTTGTGTAGATAAGATTTTACATACGGCCTGCTGCAAATACATTAGTTAAAAATAATACATTTATGGTGGTAGGCACTGGGGAAAAAACAGAGCTATGAGATCTTCAACTTTGCATAGAGACACTGTTCAAGTCTTTGTCAAGCTACATGTATGCAACATAGGTTGTGTATGCAACATATGCAACGTAAGTGTGTGTAGTACAGATGAGAAGAGACGTTTTTGTATTTATGTGAAACTTAAAGATTAAGGAGATGAGAAGTATTTCAGGTCTTTGAAACTAGGTTATCCTCTCACTGCAGCTAAGATTTCCAAGTGTTTTTCTGATTACAGGTAACTCAAATTTAAGATACTCTAAAAAGTGTAATCTTCAAAGAGTTACAGTGCAACATTTCCTGAAAATTAGGCTGGTTTAGAGTGTTTGAAGTTTAGTAGCTAAAGAGATCAACGATGCCTCAAATTCTTGGTTTTTATGGTCATGGTTTTTGTTTGCAGAATTATATCGAGAAATTGAGAAAATACACCATTGAAATTGAAAATGGAACATAACTGTATTAAGTATATAATCTTAAGTATATTTTTTAAACTGGCAGACTTGAATATGGGAAAGGTGATCATATATTCTCTCCATTTCCTTCCCCAAGTTTCAGTATATTATGGTATGGTAAGTTCATAAGAACCTTCTGGAGCTTATGTTGTTGTCAACCTACATTTACAACTACTTGCAGAAAGTAACATCTGTTTCTGAATAATAATTTAATGCCTTCAGTCCATTTGAATTCCAGTGACTGAAATAAGTTTCACCCTTAAACTTCCCAGACTCCTGTCTGAGACACTGTAGATCTCTCTATCCCTGCCTATCTTGTCAATCTGGATGGTTTTTATCTCATATATTTCTTCAGGCCTTTGATTTAGTTGCTGTCTTTGTCTCCACCATCTGGAATCCTTTTTTTTTCTTTCTTTTGTTTCTTCACTCTGTTGCCTTGTGTGTGGAACACAGATCCTTTCAGTGAGCTCCACACAACTGCACTGTCACTCTGAAATAATCCCAAAACTCGTGTCTTTGCATATTCCTGTCATCCACCTACCATTTCTGTTTCATTCCTTCCTTCACCAGATTTAGATAGTAGACTTTCTGGAGAAAGTACTTGGAATCACTTTAATCTTTGTGAAATGATTTGCAAGACTGTGGAACACTAAAAAGTTTGTAGTTAAGAATGTCATGGAAGGTTACAACCGTTGTGTAGTTTTTCAAGGAAGGCACACTTAAAGCCAGAACTGTTATTTCAGAATGAATTTTTGTGTCTATCACTTCGGAAGTATATTTGGAGGAAACACAGAGGAGACTGTAGTAAAAATCAGGCATTAAGAATGTCAAACTCTTAGCACAGCGGAGGTTAGTTTAAGTCACTAGAATGATGATAACTAATAAGGTATAAGTATCAGTTCTCTGTTTTTTCTACAGAGCAGAAAGGAGATTCTGCAGTGGCAAGCTATAATGTAGTAAATTGGAAGATACACTCATATTTGGTCGTATATTTCTACAGATGCATCCTTACTTTCCAGTCTTATCACAGAATTGTAGAATGGTTTGGGTTGGAAGGGACCACAAGGATCATCCAGTTCCAACCCCCCTGCCATGGGCGGGGACACCCTACACTAGACCAGGTTGCCCAAAGCCCCATCCAACCTGGCCTTGAACGCTTCCAGGGATGGGGCCTCCACAGCTTATCTGGGCAACCTGTGCCAGTGCCTCACCACCCTCACAGTAAAGAATTTTTTCCTAACATCCAATCTAAATCCCCCCTCTTTTAGTTTATACCCATTACCCCTTGTCCTGGCACTATATTCCCTGATAAACAGCCCCTCATCAGCTTTCCTGTCTTCCACTTACAGATGCTGTAAAATTATTTTTAAAAAGTGTTTTTTCTCTTTCAGCCATTAATGAATTTCCTGAAGATGTATTTACAAATAAAGAACGGCAGCAAGGAGGAGTTCTGCTTCATATCATTGCTGTAAGTTTTCCTCTATTGTGCTTCGTTTTTGTTTTCCTTTTATTTGTCTTGTAAGATGTTACTTATCTTAGCAGCCTTACTAAATAGAGCTCTGTATATATCAACATGTTTCTAATACTTTGATTTCAATATTTCTTTTATGTCTATACAGGTGCAAATGCTCAAAAGGTAACATCTCAGGGACATGTTTTCATGGTGGACTCGGTAGTGTTAGGTTAACAGTTCAACTCAATGAGCTTTTCTAAGTGATTCTATGATTATTTAAGAAAGTTATGCAAGTCTGAATTTGTAGTGCCTATGCATTCATCCTCTTGGAGACATAATCCTGGCTGCATGGATCACAGAGGGAATTCTTCCACTGACTTGTATTTGTTTGTATTTTGTCTTGTGTAAACGATTTGGCATTCCTTTGTTGATGACATCAAGTGTGATGTGGAAGAAGCTTCATTTTCTTTCCTGATATGCCTCTATGCAAAAGATGCAATTGCATTTTCAAAACCAAAACAAACGAAAACCCCAACAACCCAAACCTGAAGATATATAGAAAATGTCATGTGGAGTTTTGTATTTTATTGTAGAAAAACAAAACAAAACAAAACAAAAAAAAGCCCCAAAAAAGTAAGGCCTGCAGACTCCAGTTTTCCATTCCCAGCTCAGGGAAAGTGAAGTTAAAAGGATTTGATGGACAACAGCAGGATTAGGCCCACTACATGAGGACAGCACATAAAGCAACATAAGACAGTGGGAAAATCACATGTGCGCAGGGAACCAGGGTAATTCCTGAGAGGTTTGGTGCAGTGAGCCATGGTCAGGGTCCCCTTCTTTCCAGGTGTGATTATTTCTTAATAATAATAAGTAACACCATCAACATGGTGTTACTTTCTATTTAATTAATTGGTCCAATAATTAACTGAAAATACAGATGATGACTATGTAACTTTGTAAGCCTTGCCTCTTACCTTCCTTTATATGAGTCTGTTGTGGCACCCTATTCTGCCAAACACTGGTACCCTTCCTACTCTAGGGTCTGGCAAACATTCTTGCCCTAAACTTAATCTTACATTCAGGAATCTGTTTTTATGCCATAAATTCATCAGCGAGGGATTTCTATTTGGAATAGAGTAAAAAATGAGCTTTGTATTTCTGCTAGTGTGAACAAATATAGTATTGCTGCCTTTCCTCTTTTCATGTACAGGAAAAATCTGAAATATTTCCTGCATTTATTTTTTTACAGGCTCTTTATATGTTCTATGCTTTGGCTATAGTATGTGATGACTTCTTTGTTCCATCCTTAGAGAAAATTTGTGAGGTATGTTAAAGAACTTTATTCCCCTTTTGGAAGTTTATTTAGAGAATATTATAGAATCAAACATTTTGTGCCATCGTTTGGAGTTTATTCCTGTGAACTTCTTGGCCTCGGTCCTTTTCAAATGATTTGAGCCTTCCATAAAATAATGAACCTGTGGTCTGGGTGCTTTGGTCCCCCCTGGCCACATTCAAGGAAATCAAATGAAAGATTTAATGAGATCAGATGGCAAAACCCACTCTTAAATACCTGAAGCATGTAGCTAGGATCAATATAATGTACAGATGAGTTGGGTTTATTATTGTATTCCTAGTTTTAAAAGTCATTTCTGGAAAGAAATCATACATAGACAAATTAATGTGTTGGCTGTGCAAATTTTATTGTACATCTACCACTGTATCACCAAGGAGAAAGCATGCGTGTGCAGTCCTAGAATAAAATGGAGAAAAGGAGGAGTGCATGAGAAAAGTGTGTGCCTTGGTTTGATGTGGAATGAGTATCCATATTTTATATGCAAAAAATAGTAAATAAATGTAATTCCTTAACATAATTGTTGAGAAGACTTCGCAAAATTACGTGTAGGATTCTAATTAAGCGAGTTGATTGAGACAGGATAGAATTTACACTTGGCATGTAAATGTTGTGTTAGGTGAAGCTTTGGTGAACTACTACAAAATTAATACAAAATGCAAAACCATATTTTAATTCCATTTTGAGAGCAAAATTAAAATCTCATCTTCTTTGCTTTTTAACAAAAATGTAAGTGACCATTTTCTGAGAAACTCCTGTAGCTAGTTAAAACGTCTGTTTTCCTTCGGACATATGTACTAAATTCCTATTAGTGTTACTCAGAGCTACATACTTACACTTATCAATAGAAGAACAAAGGAGGCAGCCAAAAATACTAAAATTCTCAACAGGGACCTTTTCTTTCCCTTTTCAGGTGTTTTGTCTTTAGCATGCACGTTATAAAACTTATTTAAGTTGTACCAGTTGGGTTGTACCAATTAAGGTGTCACTGATCCTTCGTAAGATCTTTGCCTCTTGTCTCCTGTTCTGCTGAACGTTAAAGCAGCTAAGAACAGCTCTGATAGCACACCAACGTTTGAGCTCCTGCAATTGTATAGATCAAATGATACAGTAAGGGCTTGTGTTTATGTTTTGTCAAGTTCTGTAGGATGCCATTTTCATCAGCTCAAAATGTTGTGCCTGAAAAACACAGGATTTCTGTACTGGTCCTTTTGACACTAATCACTTTTCTATGCTTGAAGAGAAATAAGGTGCTAAACATGAGTCGAGAGACTCTCAAAAATGAAAAAGCTCCTCCATAAAACCTTCTTTATTGCTCAAGGGAAAGATCTTAAGATAGTGTTAAATTGATATAGCCCACCTGTGGAGCTACATATGTTTGTGCTGGTCTGAGGACTCTAAGTTATCTAAATCCTATTAGAGCTTATGAGACACTGTCATAAAAATAGATCTGTCTACAGTACACAGGCCTCTCTGTGTCTAATTGGACTAATGTTGTCTGTGTCAGCGGTCTCACTTTTGATTAACACAGTTGTAAGGTGTAGCCAGAATCAGGCCTGCTGTTTGTAAGATTTATTCACAAAGGCCATATTTTTCTCTTATGGATTTTTATTTTCAAATTTCAGAAGTCCTAAGAATTGCCCTTAATTCTTGAATTATTGTGTTTAGAGTTTCAAAAGTAAATTAATGAAAACAATTTGAGATGTTTAGTCTTTTTGAATCTGTAGAGATTCTTTTCTCTAGTCAGCTATATGTAAACCACAACTGGCATATAAGTAGGTAGTTTTATCTGACACTTCACCGAGTTAGGGTATAAACATTTTACTTGCTCAAAGTATATCTGCCTTCTCGAAAGGCGGTGTCTATTTTTGTGTCATAGGGACTATTCATCGTTTAACGGCACTGTGGCCAGAAAATGAAAAGCTTCTCTCTTTGCAATTGTAGAACTGCAATGTGAATACAGTAGCTGTGCTGAAATTACCAATGCTTTTCTTTCAGAAACTACATTTGAGTGAAGATGTTGCTGGAGCCACATTCATGGCAGCAGGGAGCTCCACTCCAGAACTGTTTGCATCTGTTATAGGTATGGAGCCCACACACTAGCTTTTATGAGATTCACTGTTAAAAAATCAGTGGCAGATCAAGCAGAGGTATCCAAAAGTGCTACCATTCTTCTGTCAATTTATAATCAGCAATTGCAGCTGTCAGCTAGTCTGTGGTTCATGGTATAATTAACTACTCAAAATATCTCATGAAACTGTGAATCTCCTCTCAAAACACAGAGAGGAATGGCTGATTCTGAACATAGGAAATAAAAGAAGAGAGTTATTGCAGTCCTCTGAGAGAGAATTTGAGGTATTTGATGCCTCTTTGGCTTCTTTCTTCACCAATAAAGGGAATTAATTTTAGCAAAGAAGTAGGAGAACAGGGAACATGGGAAAGGAACAAATTAATGTCTAGATAAGTCAGATCTGTTAAAAACAGAAGGACATGGTGTATATTACTTACAGAATTATTTGAAGTAGTCTCTGAAATACTGAAGAACATTGGTATAGAGAAGAGGTCTAAATGGCGAAAGCAGTTCCTATTAAGAGCAGGAAGGACACAGGATTACACTGATAGACAAGTGGGAAAGCAGCAAATTTGATAAATCTGTCTTTAGTAAAGCCTTAGTAGGCTTTCTGCTACTGTCATGACTTACATTTTTACAAACTTTAGGGAAATACAGTCTAAAGGAATGCACTACAACATCACAACTAACTTATTAAAAAGCAGTAAGTGTGAGCCTTTAAGGCTCCTCCCTTTAGTGAATGATTTAAAGTACAAATAGACGCTGTTCTGTGGTGCATTCACATTATCTTTGGTTCTCTCTCAGTGCTGAAGATTACATTAGATAATCCCTGGAGGTCCACTCCAGCCATTAATTTTTGTCATTCTGATAAGGTTATGTTATAGGTAGATATCTGAGGCATAAGTAAGTTCAGTAATAAGGGAAATCTGAAAGTCAGTACTAGAACAAGTTAAGTCTGACTCCTGGTTGTCTGTTCAAGTCAGAAGGCACACATTGATGCACCCAAGGTGGCTACCAGTTTTTTGAGAAAAGAATCTCTTACTTTCATGAGACATTGCAAGGAAGATTACACTAAATATTAAATACTTGGGAGAAAGTTTTATGTGCTTTTTGTATGGTTCAAAATAAATTCCATGCTCCTGATGTGACTGGAGATGTTTTATGCTCATTTGGATGGATTACTGGATTTGGATGGATTTAGTCTGGAGAAGAGGAGGCTCAGGGGAGACCTTGTTGCCCTCTACAACTACCTGAAAGGGAGTTGTGGTGAGCTGGGGGTCGGCCTCTTCTCACAGATAACTAGTGACAGGACTAGGGGAAATGGCTGCAAGTTGCGCCAGGGGAGTTTCAGGTTGGAGATTAGGAGAAATTTCTTCTCGGAAAGGGTGGTCGGGCATTGGAACGGGTTGCCCAGGGAGGTGGTGGAGTCACCGTCCCTGCGGGTATTTAAGGAAAGGTTAGACGCAGTACTGAAGGGCATGGTTTAGTGGGTAATAGGTGGGGGGAGGTCGGTTGGACTAGATGATCCTTGAGGTCTCTTCCAACCTTAATGATTCTATTCTATTCTTTTCTATTCTATTCTACTGCACCACCACCAACCAAACTGTAAAACACAGGACTTACTGCTGAACTAACTAGCTAAGAAATCATTTACTTTTAATAAAATATATATATGTAGAGATGTTAAACCAAAAATGGGGAGCTGCTAGCTAGTCAAAAAGCATAAAATATTCCACAGAGAAGGTGAGCATTTATTATGAAATGTTTCGATTAAACTTTGAATCAGTCTCTTGTTCTCAGGTAGTATGTGTTCTTGTTCTCAGGTAGTACATTGTCTATGACCTAAAATGAAATGACAGAGGTAATAATGCATGTTTTGCTCCCTCTGCAGGTGTGTTTATCACTCACGGAGATGTAGGAGTAGGGACCATTGTTGGTTCAGCAGTTTTCAACATTCTGTGCATTGTTGGTGTCTGTGGAATGTTTGCAGGACAGGTTAGTAAGATACTTTTCTTTATGGAGTTCGTTTGCTTACAATTTAGGGGTTTCCATGAGCAAATGTAAAAAGAAAAAAAAAAAAAGAAAGCCATATTGCTCAAAACCAAACATGAGCTGGCATTGTGAAAAATGTCAAATGTTGGAAAGAATTTACAAACAGCAAATGTTTCCACAAAGTTGAGCAATAGTTTCACCACTTGAAACACATACTATACAGAGGAAACTGGTTCCTCTACTGTGTTCACAGTCAACTGATCAGTGGCATCCTCTAATCCTTTGTGGGACTGATGGTGATCAAAGAATCCAGGACACAAGCATGAGATATGTATGCTCCATCTACTCAGTAGATGGTTAGACTGTGTATCATATTTTTTCAGGTATTAAGTCCAATATATCCACAAATATGATGAAGTGGGAAACCATTGATTTGCTGCAGTACAATGAATTGTACTTTACAATAGAAATTATGACCAATTAAAATATCATTAGTAAGAAATGTATTTTATTAATGGAAGTTTCTATTTGTTTTTTATTACTGGTGGTTATTTTAGATCCATGGTCTAACAGACTGATATGTCTTCCTGTTAACATAAAACTACATTGGATTCCAGAATAATTGCTAATAATAATTCTGCTCACACACCTAAGTGATTGCCTTTGTTTTGTCTTGAAAATCACATATTTTTGTTGGCTAAAGTTGTGATATTTTTCAGGTGGTTTGTCTCACCCAGTGGGCTGTGTTTCGGGACTCTGCATACTACACGATATCTGTGATCATACTTATTGTTGTAAGTAGTTCTCTTACCAATTATCGCTGTTTCATTGCTTGAATTTTTGGAGGACCAGTCATGGATATACACTGGTGAACAGTTATTTTGCCAGCTAGTTCTAGTGGCATCTGGAAGTGAGGGCTCAGCTCCACAATATGGTCCAAATCTGAAAACTTCATACAGCCCCACAGAATATGTGTCCATCAATGTCCATTCATTTTGTACCTACAGTCTGTAAAGTTTAGCAGGCTACTGTTACACAGTGCAGTTGTGCTCTATTCTTCCCTAGGGGACTGCGTGTTGTGGAGATGAATAATTTTGAGCTGCACCTCTGTTTTAAATAGGGAAGGTGGCTGTTTCTTGCTTCTACACAGTAATTTTATTTCTCAGATTCTAGGTAAATTTTTCGAACTAGAGCACAGGTGAAGTACTACTTTGTTCATCTAGAACACTGTAGTAGTTCCTGAACGTATGCATTTACTCTCTGGTGGCAGGGAGGGGAAAAATCCACTTTGTTTTGTAACAAATATGGATCATTAGCAGCTGCCCATTCAGTTATGGGGGTTACGTAGGGTGGAGTAAAAATGTGCATAAGAACAGAAGTAAATGACTGCCTTTTCTACTAAAACTACTGTAGCTGTTGAAAGGACTCAGAGATAGATCTCTTCAGAATACGTGACTTTGCTGTCATTTACACAACACAGCGTGGGGGTACATGTGTACATATCTGTCTGTCTTTCACATGCTCACACTGTTCAACTAGTTAGTATTTATAAAAATTACTGAGAGGGATCCAAGCCTTGTTCACAAGGTTTGTGCTTTGTGAGGGACACGATCCACACAGTGAAAGTTCTGGTTAGAAAGGGTCAAAACTTGAGTAGCTTCTGGCTAGATATGACTGGTATTTATTAAATAAATGTGACTTTTTCAAAATAGCTCAGAGAAATGGTCATTTTATGTATTTCCTTTTTTTCCCCCCCTTCTTCTAGTTCATATATGATGAGAAAATAGAATGGTAAGTTGTGTAAATTATTCCCTGTAGTCATGTATTTGCCGTAAGACTGATCAGTAAATAGAGTTGCAGTGTAATTAGCTTTCATTCATACATGCTGGGAGTATGAGCTGGATTTGACACTTAGGGAATCCCATACATTTTCTTTGGTTATATTTTTACTGTGATCAGGGAAAACTAAAAGAAAATTTAAGAACCTGGAGACATTATCTAAGTAAATAGGCCATATGTAAGGCCTGAAGATTCACGTGTGCAGGGATGGTAACCAAAGTTCTGCTGCTCTGATTCTGGCCTTTACATTTATGGGGATGTTAGGTGTCCCAGAGAACAGTCTGAGGTGGGATCCTACTGGAAGATCATAAGCATCTTCTAAAAGAGTCCTCTCAGAATGCCTGGCCTGTGCTTCAGCACTGAAATGACAAAATACCTTGGCATTATGATCCTGAGGGTAGCCATGGTTTCAGTCTGCATAGCACATTTCTGAAATATATGCATTACATTTTATTTGCATGTTTATTGGAACCTGAGAGTCTGCTTCCCCCCTATTCTGCTGAGACACCATCTAATCTTAATGATGTGAATCCTCTGTACACAAATATGACTTGTACTAGATATTTAATGCATGCTCCAACATAAAACTGGTAAAGCATACAGCTGTTTGAATGGCCTTTTAACACTTTTTTTTTTTTTTGTCTCTTTGAGGTGGGAAAGCCTTATACTCATTATTATGTATTCATTCTACATACTTATCATGAAGTAAGTGCTTTTCTCCTCTGTATGCCCTTTAGGTGTTAATTGACCATCATTCTTTTGGTGTGGTTTTGTCCTTGGCCTTCCTGCTGAGGACAATACAGCCAGTCGTGTTTCTGTGTGGGATCCCCTGCTTTTTCATGCTTAATCAGTTTCACTCTAGATTTGTGCTCAGTCAACAGCGAATATTTTCATGCATCCTTTTCACAGTGCACTGAGGTAAAGTAGCTTTCAGAAATAGTTGAGAAAAAATGTCATTTATACAATGATATATGAAAAAGTCTAGCTGAATATTGGCCAGCAGTGTGCCCAGGTGGCCAAGGAGGCCAACAGCATCCTGGCTTGAATGAGAAGCAGTGTGGCCAGCAGGAGTAGGGAAGTGATCGTCCTCCTGTACTCAGCTCTGCTGAGGCCGCACCTCAAGTGCTGTGTCCAGTTTTGGGCCCCTCAATACAAGGAAGACATTGAGGTGCTGGAGCGTGTCCAGAGAAGGGCAACGAAACTGGTGAAGGGTCTGGAGCACAGGTCTTATGAGGAGCAGCTGAGGGAACTGGGCTTGTTTTGTCTGGAGTAAAGGAGGCTGACCTTATTGCTCTCCACAACTATCTGAAAGGAGGTTGTAGCCAGGTGGGTGTCAGTCTCTTCTCCCAAGTAACAAAGTATAGGACAAGAAGCAATGGCCTCAAGTTGCACCAAGGGAGGTTTAGATTTTATATTAGGAAAAATTCTTCACAAAAGGCTTGTCAAGCACTGGAACAGGCTGCCCAGGGAAGTGGTTGAGTCACCATCCCTGAAGGTATTTAAAAGATGTGTAGATGTGGTGCTTAGGGACATGGTTTAGTGGTGGACTTGGCAGTGCTAGGTTAACGGTTGGACTCGATTTTGAAGGTCTTTTCCAACCTAAAAGGTTCTATGATTCTATTGATCTTCAGACTGTCTTGTACCAGATTGTATACTGACATCTTTCTGTAGTGTCACTGCCTCTGACAGGAGAATCAGAAGTCTGATTGTAACTGCAAGGGTCTGTGGGCCCACCCTTATACTGCTGGTTGCTTAGACTGTTTCCTTAGTGCCCTCCCCTCACCAATCAACCTTTTTTCAGCCTCCCTTTTCTCCTACATCATGTATTAGCAGAGTTCATTGACAGCCCTCTTAGATCCTGGCCTAGTGCCAAAATAGATGTATTCTTTATTTAGAAGGGTATGATCAACAGTCCCAGAAATGCTGGAGCACCTGCCATGGGGAACACAGTACTAAGAGAAACGGTGAGGTGAATTGAGAGCTGGTGTCAGAAGGAAAAAGCTGTTGTGTAGTGGATGTCCTGCTCCAAAAGCTGCAGCTCCAGTTTTTTGCTTTCACTAAATCTGCTCTAATGTCTTTTTACAGTTTGCTGAATCTCATGAGAGATAGATGCAGCCCTTGCTTTTCTATTAGCTTACCCCTGAACTGGATACCCCTTACGCTTAACTTCCCATTAGTTGTCAGAGAACATGCATCTAGGCTTCACTGCTCACCTGCATAAGTTTTTCTCGGACACTTAAAAGTTTGTCAAGGAAATGCAATGATCCAACCTTTACAGACCTTTCTTTTGCACTTTCAGGTACAACGTGAGGATGCAAAATTTCTTCACCCTTAAAAGCAAGAATGTTGGAAATGGTGACACAGTCAACAATGAGCTGGAAGATGGTAATAAATGTTATGCCTCTAGTTGTGATGACCCATCCATTCCATTGCTATGCAAAGGTAAGGCTGAGCAGACAGGACTTGGAAAAAGAGTAGTTCACAGGATATCCTTTTTATTTCTTTAATGCCGATCAAAAGAGTGTTACTATTCAATCATAAGCAGGAATTTTTATTGGGTTAACGTGACAATTCAGCAGGCAGACTGCCAGATGAAAAAAACCCAATCAAAATTTTTTTTTTTTATTTTCTGAAAACAAAGCTGCTTTGCACATTGGCAATTTTGCTCCCTTTTTATCTCCTGTTCAGTGATGAGCTGCAACACTGTGAAAGAAATGTGGTTTTTTGCCAGGAAGAAGGTAATTTTCCGTTCAAAAATTAGTTTGGAACTAGAAGCTGAGACTTGGGTGTTGAAGGAAAGGACATGGGAGATCAGTGGGCAAGAGGGATTACATGTTCAGTTCAGATCCTCAGAAGACTGGCTTTCACGTGCCTATGCATACATTGCCAAGCACGTATGTAAAATTGAGAAATGCAGGTTCTTTGCTATCTGTGTCTTTGTCATAAAGCGGAAGATGGTACCAAACTTCTGGCATACTGAAAGTAAGCAAACATACCTGGTATTTTTGGCTTTTTGATAAGCCTGTTTTTATCATTGTCTTATCCCTCTTCTCTTCCATTCCCTCTTTTCTCTGTAGGGCAAAATCGTTTCTACCTTCAAAGCATAAACTGTACAATTTAGTGAGCTCTTGGGTTCACTGTTGCAGTGAGATCTCCCTGCTTTGTTCTTTGCAAGCATCTCCCATTCTAGGAGGCTGAGCTCAGCAGCTGTATAGGTAGCAGTTGGACAGGTCCTCATTTAGCAATAAACAGTGGCAAACAGGAATTTAGAGCAGACTCAGAGAATCCTACTCTTTTCTGCTTTTAGTGTTTAGGCTGGGGTCTCTTCAGAGTAGGTACTGTCACTTACTACAGGTTTATGCAATGACAGCACACTGATACTCTCAAATACAGTGTTTAGACAGTAGTTTAATATAGATTTAAAATTACTTCTCATAGGACATTGTAACATAATTAAATGAAGATGACTTTGAAATACTTTGATCGCATTTTACAATGAATTTTTGAGAACATTGACTATGACACAGTGAAGTCTGTTGCTTGGTCATGGAGGTATGTACACACAAGGTTCAGAGGATACCTCCTAGAGCAGTTGTTGCTGGTGTATTCAAGTGGGGACACAGGAAAAGGGTGATCCAGTGAAAGAACACGGGTATTAGTGGGTTTTACTTGAGGCATTTGTTGGGTTCTGATGTCATCTCCCTGCATGTTCTTCTCTCTAGCCACTGGGTGCTAAAGGGATGGTAGCACAGAGTGGTTGCCTGTCTTTTTCAGGAAACGTGAAGCTTATTTAATGCTTGTGAAGAACATGCAGAACTTTAGGAAAAAGAGCAAGAAAGCTAATAAAAACCTGGAGTCATGAGAATAGTGTCTCCACTAGCAACTCTCCACAGCAGATTTCTTCTCTAATTTCCCTCACAGATGCACTGAGACTGCGGTTTCAGCCAGATTCTCTTTGCCTTCTCCAGCGCCCATTACACAAATACATGCTGCTTTGTTCAAAGTGTGAGAATGTAGATGTTATCACAGGCAAACCTACTCTGGATGAGAGAAGACATGAAGAAGAGATTAAGGAGGGTGATGGTTTGGAGTGAGCAGTGGGACAGGAGGATGGTGGTGTTAGCCTAGGTGCTTTGTGGATGGGTGCTTTATGTATCAAGAAGCTGCCCTAGAAAACGGTCATATGGCTGCCTGTTGCATCTCCCTCCTGTTGAGTCAAAACATGCCATGACCTAGCAGTGACTTGCTGTTAGTTGACACTTGGCTGGCTTCACAAGCTGAGCTGCACCTTTCCCAGGAGCAGCTTTCAGAAACAGGAGTACTGCTAGTAGCAGGAAGAACACTAGAGCTGGCCTCTGCCGTACCTCCATCCAGTGGTTACCAAGTTTTAGGATTCACCGAAAAACCTTCCTTGGCTTCACCAAGGTGCAGGTCTAACCTCAGTCTGATTTTCCACAGGAGAAAAGTCTGATTACGTCCCTAAAAAAAGCAGTTGCTTTGGGTGGGGAGCTTTCTTCCTACCAAGGATGGTTAATCTGTTGCTCAGGGTGTGGATAAAATGGGGGTTCACAGACTGCACAGCTCACTTTTATGCTTGTAAGTTTTATTACTTTCAAGAGCTTCCAGTGGTGAAAGCTTCCATTACTCAAGTTTCAGAGAGAAAAAGGAGATCCTTTCATCATAAGGTAAATTCAGTTTCAAGGGTGAGTTCTACACACGCAGGTAAAGGCGAAATATTTGTACTTTGTGAAGAATGCTACTATTTTAAAACTACAAACGTGCCTCGCTGCCCTTGGCTTTTATTATGTTGACCCAAATTTCCACCAGGTGGCATGGTTTGATTCCTGCCTAAAACCAGAAAAAAATGGGTTTCTAAACAGTGTGATGTAGATACCTGAGGGCCTGATCAGGAGGCAACTGAAGTCAGCAAGAAGCTTCCAGTTGATGTTGACAGGGTTGTTCGTGATGACCCTTTGTGGTGAGCAGGAAGTTAATGTAGTTTGTTAAAAGGAACAGTCATTCTCAGAAAATATTTTTGTAAGGAATATCTCAAAAGAGAAGCAAAAAAGGCTTTTCTCTGTCTCACATTTATGAAAACTATTTTTGCAGTTTTTAGGTGGAGCCTGTTTGTACCATGTGGGGCCAAGGTATTTATATTTATGGGCACAGGGAGTGGAGCTGAAGAGCTCTTAGGATAATCTAAAAGCAATGTGCTGCAGTAAGTCAAAACAGCTTCAGTTAACTATATGTGTATATTTATAGTGATGTATTCTACATCAGTGCTGAGTTTTTAATCATGGTATTTCATCCAAGCTGAATATGTTTGATCATTATCTCCTTAGTGCTCTAAGTAACAGTTCCAAAGTAACTGCAGTGCTTCCATGTTTTTCATGTCACTATAAGATCAAGAAGCACTTTGGAGACTTCACTGGAGAAACTCACTTGAGAGCAGTTATCTGTTGAGACTGTTAAAAAGATAGCTGGCCTTTTTGCCTTACCAGGATTGCTGTCAATCATCTCTTTTTCTTTGTCTAGCTGAAGCAAATGTTAAGCTACTACTGTGGCTGAGTACTCTTCTGTGAAAACTGGTTCCTAGGTAGCCTCTTCTGTAAGGACTGGTTCCTAGGAAGCGTGTGCGGCTATACATTCCTTCACAGAAAAGCTGCTGTACTTTCACTGTAAGAGTCATTGCAGATAAGGAGCACATCCATTGCAGTACTCAGCAAGGTTAATTTGTTTTAGATGTCAGGGCGGGGAGAGGATAATTACTCCTTTATGTTTACCAAATGCAAAATTACTACTGATTCTATTCTCCATTAGAGATACTAAGCTGCAAGACAAGACTACGGAGGGGATTTTTTGAGTAGGGCGTATTTCTTTGTGAAGCAAAGATCCCTTTATGACACTTCAGGTGACTCCAGTGTACTCATTGAAAACTCATTTTGGTGAAACAAAGCAAGACACTCAAATGCTAAAGGGTAAAAGAAGCTGTTTACTGGTGATTTGCAGGCTTGCTAGGTTTTTCTTGTTGAATGATGGTGGAAGGATATTTTTCTTCAACTTCAAATATGTTAGAAGATGCTTGAAGACAGCAAAGCCTTTATTGGATTATGTGATATACATGCATACATGGATCCAATCTTCTTCCTGAAAAACAAAAATATTTCAACACTGTAACAATGCAAAAAAAACCCCACCCCAATATAGATTTCTGTGTGTTTAGAACAGGTCCATTTTAATTCCTTTGTTTGAGTTGAATGTTTTCTTAGATTGCCTTTGCTTCCTGAGTGGAACCATGCACTAATAATTATCTTTCACTTCTACCACCTAAATTCTCTTCCTCTTCTTAATGTAAGTAATTTAATGCAAAGGGGGAGTGGGAGGGTGAAGCCAAGCTAAACAAAGCAGAAAACAAGCAGCAAAGACTTTTGTTGGGTTTTTTTTTCTTACATATTATTACATGTAATAATTAATATTACTGCAGTTGTATGCATATTTCCTGCCCTGCTTTCTAACACCACATGGGTGTGTCTCCTGTCTGCTGAGCCTTGCTCTGCTTGCTCTGTGTAGTCTGTAGCATTTGTGAGCATATTGGTTTGTTGTTGAGCTCTGAAAGTCCTTGCCTATACTTGTGTTGATTCCCAGTATAATTTTGTCTCTCTGTGTTCTTAACACGGTAGAATAAAACTATTAACCTTGTTACAAGTTCCTTTATATTAACAAAGGCTTACTTATACATTTGTTCTTGACAATTGTTGGTTTTCATCATTTCAAATCTTGTCATATAAGAACTGTTGATAATATTCTGTGAAGGTAAAGTGAAGGAGTGAAGAGAATTTCCAAAAGCAGTGAGCACAACATTAGGAACTTCCACATGTGGAGCGCCTTGATCCAATAGGATAGCTTTAGACGTTTCAGGAGCGCTGTCTACACTGCCACAGTGCAAATGCTTGTAGAGAAGGCTTGCAAAACAGGAGTGGGACATAAGCAATGGAAACTGGTACTTAACATGAATGGCTGGGTAAAAACTGTTCCCACTCATCTGAGAGTGGGGTGGTGGCTCCCTTAGCAGAGTGAAATCCCTTTTCAGCATGTCATCTAAACAAAGTGCACAACTGATAAGCAGATTCACCAGGCTGCAGAAATATTACAGGAAAGTCACTTGCAAAGTCAAGTGTTCAGATGAATATTACCCCCCACCTGCACCTGAAAAGAATGACTCTGGGTGATGGGAAGCATGGTAAGATCAGTTCCACAACTAATTCTGTCCATTGTGATCATTAGTGAAGGGGATGCAGCAATATGGCAAAAACAGTGTTGTGATGGTGGATGAGATCATCTGCTCCAGTCCGCCCAAGTACCGATTCCCTGAAGCTGGATTACGGATTATGATTACAAATAAATTCGGACCACGCACCAGAATGCGGATGGCAAGCCGACTCATAATTAATGAGGTAGGTTCATTAAGAAAACAATAAATGACTATGAGGCAGAGAGGTTGCAAAAGAGCTGTGCATATAGTGATTCTGGAATTCATATTTTCCCATGTTCCTAGGGGTGGGCTAGAACTGTGTCTTTCTCTAGCAGCAATGTCACAGCAGATTTGAAGATGGATTCCCAACTGGTGATGCTGCCTGTCTTAATGGGAGGGCAGTCACCAAGGAGGGACTCCCTTATCTCCTGCCAGATGATGTTTGTTTCTCTCTGTGTGTATGCACATTTGGATTTTATCTGCAGCACAAGAACTGGTTTCGTTCATAACAAAAGTGGTCAGGCTAAGAAAGGATAATGAATAGGGCAGCCAAAAATCTCTAAGAACTGCTCTTTTATTAGCAGCATATCAGGATATTTGCCTACCTCTTTAGTCTTCAGTGTAGTCCTCAGCTCAAAATGAAAACGGACCAAAATACTTTCATGAAGGGAATTTGCCTAGGACAGTTTCAGTTAACTCTGAATTGATATGTGGTCACCACCATTTATTGCTTGTTTCATACCCTGCAGCTGAGCTCATGGGACTGACCAAGTGACGCTGTTCTGAACTTGTATGAAGTACTTGGGGTAAAATTTTTGGCCTGCGAACCTTGGCTTCTGTGAAGGCAGGATTTTATCGTTTGCTCCCTGCAATGTCAAATATGAGAGATTTTTACTCTTACAAATAAAATTTCAGTAGTTTAGGAAACACAGGCTTTAGCAAGTTCCTAGAAGTTGAACATCATAACACAGTTCCCATGGCTATCAAGCACTGTGTATACCCCAGTGAAGGAGAGCAGCATCAGTTTGTAACAAAAGTCCAATTTAATAGTAAAACAGTGAAATGTGTATTAGGAAGTCAGCTTGGTGGCGTGCAGGCAAGAGCAGAAGATCAGATAGGGAACACAGCAGTAGTTGACTCTGTAAAAGTTCTGCTCTCAAGGCAATTCACTGATCAGAAAAAAATCTTCCTTAATGGATATGTGCAGAGGGAGCTGATACTTGCTAATTCATCTGCAAAAAGCATTCTCTAAACAAGAGCATTTTGGATCTGTGTTCTTATGTATTCTCATGCCAAAGTTCTGCGAAGTATTCAGGTGTGAGTTTTCTCTATTTGTAATTACAGTGCGTTAATACTAGTTCCAGAGTTTTCCTGCATGTTGTGCAGTTACTTTATTTTTCAAGGCATTACAGAGCACTTTCTAGGAAGTTGCAACAATTTGTCATGAAACAGACAACCCTTATTGGCCCTGCATTATCTCATCTAACAAATTGAAAATACTTCTTTTATTAAAAACTAGGAAATTACTGTTAAATATCACATTCTCCAGTGTATTAATGGTTATATATACTGATGTTTAAAACCTATGCCTGGAACTATTGTACTGTGTTTTGGAACCGTAGCACCCTTATACATGTCTGCAGGGGCAGTTATGAGCTTCATGAATGTACATATATACTTGGACAAGGGCAACAAGGGTTGATCTTGCTTTTGAAATAGTGAGTAGGACCTTTAAGTTTATCTCAGGGAATGAGGATGAGAAGGAGGGAGAAGAGTTGGACCCGAGTAGGAAAGGTCCTGGGTAATGAGTCATTCATAAGTCAACTCTAATGGTTCAGAAATGTCTTGAGTGTTACCACTAGATTATGGTGCTATTGCTGGTTTGGGTGGGAACTGTTGAGTGAGAAGTTCTTTAGAATAATCACAGTCATTAAAACATGGTGTGGAAGAACAGATATGACAGCTTTCCCCATCATGGCTTGAAAGACTCCTGCCAGTAATTTTGAGGTGGGTGGTCAATGCTGGCCTGATGAAGTAGGCACAGACGGATTTGTTTGTTGCTGACTGAAAGGAGGGCTTGGTGTAGAAACATCACAGCTCACATGACTGGGGCTGGACAGGCAGCAAAGCCAAGATGTAACGAAGTCAATATTTTCCAAACTATGGCAGTTTTGTGTTTTACACTGTGCAGCGTCAGCGGTTAATCCAATCTGCCAATGGCTCAAGCAAACCACTTCAGAATGGGAGACATGGGAATATTGAAAATGGCAACATTCCTGTGGTGAATCAAGAGGAGGAAAATGAACAGGACAATCTGTCTCCCTTTTCACTGCCAGGTAAGGCATACTTTCCAGGTGTTTATACTAAGGAAACAGCAGATAATTAAAATGCCAAACACCGGGTTGTAAGAAAAGACAACATATGTGGGGAGAGGGGAGCAAGGAGATTGATTTAACTGTCTGAAAGCTGGATTTCATGACAGTAAAACTGGGCTGGAGGCTATATGGCTAAAAGCAGATCTTAGGAAAGTGTTTTCCAGCCACTATAATGGTAGAAGTGCTGGTTTGCCAGAGGCAAAGAGAATGCAAGTAAGGCAGGTTTATATAAAAAACATGTCAGACTAACACGATGAGCACTGCACTGCTAGTAATTTTGAAGTCAACAGTTAATAATGGCCTGCTGGAGATTGTTAGGCCAGAGGCAGCTAGGTCTATAAATATAGAATAACTTGATTTAGTCACTGTAGGGGAGGCTTATTGGATGAAGAGGAAGAAAGGTTGAGAGGGAGAAAGTGTGTTTAATATCTTTGACAGTGTTTAAAATTCTTAAAATAGGAGTATGTAATAATATCTTGTGAAATTTTTTGGAAACTTTAGTGTGAAGGGCTATATATAACCAATCTTCATATGTTGGTGCCCTTAGCACATTGCAGATTGACTCTCCCCCAAATGATTTGGAGATGGGACAGCAGAGATTAGATCACCCCTCACAGACGTAGTCAGTAGTCTGTCACACAGTTACTTTTCAACATAAATATTACTTTGCCCAAATGAATATCACATGCAGTGAAAAAGATAATATTTTTTCATGTTGTATATGATTCTAATTTCTTAGAGATTCCAGTTGCTGTCATTTTAGAAGAGATGTTTGTGACTGAACAAACATTGAAGCATACTATGTGAAGACCAGATAAAACCCTGTGTTTTCATGTATGACAGTACTGTGTGCTCTTACAGGAGCTTCTTGGAGTCAGCAGTTACAGACTTTCGTCAGGGGTGAGGAATAGAAACAAACTATTTCACTGAAGATAGGCCCATTAGATAGCCTCCTGATAATCAATGAAATAATGAAAAAACTTCTTGTTGTATGGTGAAATAAGTGAATCCAAGTCACAATATACTTGTACATATGATTGTGTTGTTAATAATAATAACAACAATGAAATACTAAAAATACCAGTAATTAACAACTTCTAAAGAACAAAAATGTCTTCCCGAACCATCTTAAAAATTCAACGTGCATGTTGACAAAGAAGATTTTTTTTAAACTGAGTTGTTTTTAACAAGGTTTTTGATTCAGGTTTTAATTAGAGCACTGCAATCATGCATTTCTTCTTACATTCCAGGACAATGCGAAAATCTTAACATGTGGCAAACAGTACCCGAAGACCAAATTGTCATACTTGAATTGGTTCAATACTCAAGAAATCTTCTTTATAAATAAAAAATAGATTTTGGAGTAGAACTTTCTAAGTGTGTGACAGTCACAATAGGCAAAATGCTTTGAACGAAAGAAGAAGTTATTAGTAATGCCATTGGCCTTTTTTAAATGCAGTTTTTCTGCATTTTTTTAGGAAGTCTTTAAAGATAATTGAGGTGTAACAGGCCAAAGTGGAACCACTGATGATACAGTTCATACTAGAACAGAGCAAAAGTTCGACCAAGAGTTTGCGTAAAAGTGGTAAAGTGATTGTTGAAAATCCTCGTCATTATCTTCAGGTTTTGTTACTCCTCTGTTGTCTGGAGATGATTATCTGTTGGTCAGATTGTCATTGCTCAACACATATATTCTAAGGGAGAGTTCTTTTATTTTTTGCTTTCAGAAGTACCACTTTAATATCTTTGGAGAAAATGTAAAGAATCAGCATCATGCTTTGTTGTTGTTTAAGTACTGTGGCACAATCAGGAGCCTAAAAAAAATCCTGACATTTAAAACTGGCTTTAGGGAAAAGGTGGTTTGCAGACAGTTTCCCAGAATCCCATCTGTTTTTCTTTTGATATATTTTCAGACTAGGAATAAGGCACATACATTTTCTAAAGATCAGAAGTTCATGTATTCTTTCAGTGCTATAAAGAGCTCTGTGAAGAATAGGCTTTCGCTTTCCAATAGGACTTTCCAGGTGAACTGCTTGCAGTGTTCTAAGTAGAAAATTCACTCCATTATTTTAAGAGCTGCAGCAGAAATGGCTATAAGTTGGCCTAAACTCTTTTCTCTGCTGTTCTGTAGTCACCTTTTTTAGCCTAGTTTGGGGTTTGACTTTCCTCCTTCAAATTGCATATTCTAGATCCTTTTGCAAGAACAAGTTTTTTTTTTCTGAAACAGAAGTAAATGTAAGTGAAGTTTAAAGCACTACATCATCTCTGAGTGATTCCCAGTAATCATTTGCTATCTGTAAGTTTTTCTTACTGTTCTCTTTTATCCTCTATCAACAGCAATGCTCGACAATAAATATAGGGCTTTAGCATACAGAAATAGAGGAAAAAAATTGTTATGTGAGAACAGTCTCAGACTACAGCATCCAGTCAAACATCCAGAAAGATTCAGGATTCACTGCCAGGGTGTGGTTCAGTTCCATCTTGAAACAGGAGACAACATACAGTTTTTATGGAAACTACATACAGTATCATACAAACCAGCCTTTACCTTTGGTTTCTGTGTGGGAAGAAATGTTCTCTTTAAAATAGGAATTTCTTTCTTGACCTAATCTTTAGGCCAGGATGGTTATTTTCCAAGAGAGAGAGACTCATTTGATGCTTTATAATTCGTTTACTCTACAGTTGTTTGGAAACGAGTCTTAAAATTTTAAAAAAAAACCGACAAAACAGATCAGAATAAAGCAGGAGGAAACTGAGCAGGCATCTGCTGACAACAAAATGATGTGTAAAAGCCCTTGCCTAGCTCAGTAGTTTTAGAGCCCAGACTCAGAAAAGCCCTTCTGGGCAGCTCTTAATGGATGCTTAAATCCCGTTCACTGTCACATGTTCAGGATCCTTCTCAGCTCCTGCTGGTTTCACAGAACTGAAGAACTCCGTCTCTTACAGAATTGGACCATGGATACTTCACAGAAGTCACGATGGTGTTAGGTAAAATAGGAATAATAATTCCCAGAGCTAAAATGAGATGGCAGTAAAGGAGGTTAGCAGTCCTGCCCATTTTTGTACGGATCCAAAATACAAAGACAACGTAGGACAGAAGCTGAAAGGAGTTAGTAGTATCTACTAAAAACGTAAAAAAAATGGTTTTACTTGGTGAAACCAAATGTTTGTCTAGCCCAATATTCTGACTCCAACCATGACTTTATGAAGAAGCCTGGGGAAGAATGAGACAGAACAAGTTGACCCTCAGCAGTTCTAAGCTCGAGAAACTTCTGGGCTGGGTGTAATGTCCAAGTACTTAAAATCCCTTAATGTATTTCTTCTTCATTAACCTGTCTAATTCTTATTGAATCTTTGCAAACATTTAACACCCATGACATCCTTCGGGAAGGAGTTTCGTGGTTGTGTGAAGAACTGTCTCCTTTCACTTGCGTTAAACCTGGCTCCTAGTAGCTTCATTTGATGTCTTCTCTTTTGGAAAAACCAGTGAACAAAGCAAACCCCACGTACCTCACTTGGACACTCAGGATGCTGTAGCTCTTTGTTATATCCCCTATGGAGTTGTATGTCCTCAAGGTTGAGCTAGAGACAGAAAAGAATTCCATGTGGAGATGTCTATAGTTCCTGTCTCTGCAAACACTGATGCAGGGAGTTCTTTGAGCTTCTTCACAATGCCCCTATCTTCTCTCAATGCTCCTTTATACTTTGGTCAGCAGAGGACCCAGCAGACTTCCTGCTCCTAATGTATTTGAAGTAAGATTTGTTGTGAATTTTGATTCCTTTTTGCAGGTGTTCCTCAGACTCTCTTTTTGGCCTGTTTTATGGTGCTTTTGACAAAGTTTGGAAATATGGGTGGCTGAGTTAGGAAGAGAGCTAGTTTCAATAGCTTCTTCGAGGTTGTAAGAGAGAAGTTGTTCCAAGAAGGTAGTTCGGAGCAGGACTATTCTGAAATGCTTTTTTTTGAAAAGCTTTCTTTTGCCTGTATTATGGTGCACCTACCATAGAAAAATTTTTTTGGAACTCAAGTGTGCTTCTGAGGGAGATTTTACTCTTGTCCTCACGTACACACTCTGATTTGAATCATATTCTTGGAGTTCATGAATGAGACTCCTTTGTAGAAAGGAGTGCTCCAGAAGAGCAATGAGTATGTCCTACCTTGGAAGAGGATACACAGGATAAATTGGAAGAGAAGTGGGCAAGGATTTAATTTAGTAACTTAACATTTCACTGTGAAAGGGCAAAGAGGGACTTGAAGAAGTTGTAAATCCCAGTTCTCCCTTTAAAAAAATTGATAAAATTGACAGCATAGTTAAAACATTCAAAATAAACCATGCCAAAAGCCAACCAAGTCAAACAAAGTATGAGGAGTACCTCTGCTCAGTTACTGTTTTTTTGTATAATATTGTCCTGTGTAAACCTATAGTAACTCTGAGAGTAAAGCTTGTTTCTGCATACTGGAGCAAATTCTTTTTTCCAAACCAATTCCCACTGTACCAAAAATGCGTCTCTAAGAGAAAATTATTGGCATCAATCTGAATATGCAAAGTGTGGTAAAGCCACAGGCTGAAAATAGAAATCTGGGTTATTTTGGACAGATCTCATGGTCTGGAATTTGGAACTTGGATTCTGGAAAATGGAACTTCCGAGAAAAGCGTCAGTAGTTTGGAAAGCAGTCTGTTTTGGATGAAGATGAAAAGTAAAACATTAGTATTTTCCACAGAAAAAAAGGAATTATTTCCAAAGCTCTGTTGCAGGAGAATTGCAGTGAGAATGGTTTAATATGTCAGCTGCCCACTTGGAAGGCTGACAAAGGCTGGGCCTTCTCGGATCCCCTTTTACACACTACGTAGCCTGTCTCTAGTGTGGTAACACAGAGAGTCTCTGGCCTCCACAGTTCCTAGGGAAAGTTGCAGACCTGAAATCAGTACGGACTTTCCAAGAAGGTGGAGAAGCAGCTGCTGTGTTAATTTTTCTAACAGCAAATTGAAAAGCATTTTCTCAGAAATTTTTTATTTCACAGCAAGACGTTTTTCAGTGGAAAATAATTCTGATAGAAAATTCACAATGGATCTAGTTGTATCTATTTCAGTTGTTTCTATGTTGAGTCCCATGCTTGGGACAAAAATTTATATTCCTCAGTTGTGTTCTGGATACAGCATATGCTCAGAAATTAGTTAGGCTTTCAGATTGGCTAATTTACATATATTAAAATTTTACAATCAATCTCAACTCTGATGAACAGCAGCACCTTCTAGCAGAAATTTACTTGCTGTCTGGATTATTACAAAGCTCCCAGTGTGGAGGCGTGTATGTTACCGGTACACATTTTCAGGTTGAGATTTGAATTAATATTGCTAACGATATGTGGGTGTAAATATAAACATAGCATATAAACAAAGCATAATTAGGACCAAGGGCACAAGTGATTTAGACACCACATTTCATTGAGGGGAAAAACAGTTGTTGGGTTTAGTTTTGTTTTCAAATGAAAAATGGTAGAGAGACTTAGAAAGATCGAAAGTCAATTTAAAAGTGGTAAAGTGGAGCACCAAAAAAATCTGCTGCTCTAATCTTCCCAGGCCAGCCTGGACATGCCTTTTTGTTCTTCTAAGTTTACAGATCTCAAAAGAAGAAAAAAAAAAAGTTAAAAAAAACCAAAAAAAACCCACAAACCCCAGAAACATAGAAATTAATAGTAAACTCCATGAAGCCTTTCTCATTTTGCAGATAGACTTGAATTAGAGAAAACCTTTTTTCCATTTTGCAAGTTACCTTAAGTTAGAGATTTATATGAATTCATAATAATACAGTTATGTGGCCAATTAGATTCATGCTTTTTAGGGATGTTATAATGTTTTTAGCTCAGTCAGCTATTAATTGCTTTGTGTAAGAAGACACTTTTTTCACATGTGGATTTTTAGGCATGTTCTGAAGTAGCTAATGTGTGGAGTGGTTGTCTGTGCTTGACCGCCACACTTTTAAAGGGAAGACTAAGTGGAAAAGATGTCAGACTTAGCTAACTACAGTAACTTAGATCTGACTCCTGACAGCATAGTTGCAGACTCCAATCTGTCCAAACACAACAGAAGTGTTTTCTGTGCAGCTTATTGACTGGGATGTGTAGGCTGTCTGCATTATATGCGTTTGGAAGTTCTGTCGCAGGCAGAACACCCAGTATTATTTGGAGCACTGTAAGTTTGTGCCTCTGGTTCAGCTTCATACCAAGGGAATCTTGGTGTGATGCAAGGTTGCTCCATGTTGCAAACTAAAATACAGTAAATTGCAAAACAAAATACAGTAAATGGGGACAATACAGAGATTTACTTCAAGGATACACTCCTGATCTGAAGGAAAACATGAATATAGTTTCACATTTTTATACTGAGCTCCTCTCAACTCTGTGTGAATGTTGTGAATAGAACAGGATTTTTCCTGTAAAAAGGCACTTAAATACTTTAAGGAAATGTTCCTCTCGTCCCAGTGCTGTGATACGTGGTGTTGACTTTATTCACCAGGACACTATCTGTATGTGAAAGTAACTATTGTAAGCATAAGGTCTGGAAAGACGACAAGCCCAGAAATGTATTGAAAATTAGCAAAGAGCTCTGATGTAGGGCTGCCACTTTGTTTTCAGAAACATTGTAATCAGGCTCTTCTGTAATGATACTTCTCTGAAATACTTGGCATGCTTGGCTCTCCAAATATTTGGACAAACAGAAAAATGGACCTATAAAGTAAGAAAAACAACTCCGTGCAAAAACTCTCATCTTTCTCTTTTACAACAGGGTGAACAGACCAGTGCTGCTTTCTGTAATAAAGCAATATTCTGTCGTTATTGTCGGGGAGGGATGCAACAAACAAAATACCCTTTTCCTCAGTTACATGGGTTACCGGAGAAGCCTTCAGACCCAGGGCTCACAGGAGTGCCTGGTACTGCTATTAAAACAACTGAGCTAAGGTCTTATAATGGGGCTGTTTGGCTGTTTTTGCAGAATAGCTATGTATCAAATAATAGCATTAATGAGGATGATAATTTTCTTCCTTGCAGATATACTATGGAGCAGCAATCATAAAACAGTTTGTAATGAACTAAAAGCATACCCCAGTTTAACAAATTTATCACTAAATCATTTAAATGATGATTTTTAGAGTGGGTGGTTAAAAACAAAACAACAGAGCAGCACAAGTACTTTGAAAAGATCGGGGAAAAAAGTTAAAATTTTCAAGCTCTATATTGTTTGTGCATTTATCTAAACCAGGTGAAATGAATGAAGTCATCCATTACCTGAGAAAATGAAGTCTCACTTTATTGAGGTTGCTGCTAAAGATACTTACTTAATTGTTACACAACTACCAAGTTACAGCATAAGAGTAGACTTATTTTGCACTGGGTGCCACACAGGTTCCATGACCCAGCATAGCAGGAGCTGAAGAAAATGGCCTGAGGTGGAACTGAGGCCAGATATACTTAAGGCTTCACATAAAATTTTATAAAAGCTGGCAAACCCCGACATAAAAGAGAAGCCAATAAAAAGTGTGTCAGGTAGGTTGTTTTGGACACAGTGGTTCAGAACTACTCCAGACTAGCTGCAAATGGCCAGTCAGCTGCTCTGTTAACCCAGCCAAACCCAGAATTACATGCAGTTGTGGTTCCTCGAAGTCTCAAACCTGCTTGCCATGTAATGAATGCAAAAGTCATTTCCACAAACCATGTAGCTATGAAAACCAGTTCTGACTCATGAAGTTGTGTGAATAAAGCATCACCACTAATAGAGCCAGGAATTTTAATCTGACACATGTCCATTCAAACTGAGCAATGATAAGGGAAAGACAAGTCCTCCTTCACTAATATTTTGGTTTTCCTAGAACTGAGCCAGCATAGCAATGCCAGTGGTAAGGCACTGTGAATTCGCACAGTTAAGCATTTGTTGAAGTAATTCAGGGCTTTAGACAGGATCCCTGACAAGATACGTATTCCCCAGCAGAGGCTGAGTGCATCTATTTATTCTCTATTTGTTCTCCAGGCAATTTTGTTTCTTTTATTCATGTTATTGAAAAGAGAAGTGGGACTGAATCTCCTGTGTGTCGCAGCACTGAAGTCAATCAGATTACACCCACATCAGATCAGAATCAGATCCATAATTTTTTCCTGTCAAACAGTCGCCCACTCACCCTGCATTTGGAATTACACACTGAGGAAATTACTGACCTAGGCCATGCTGAATTGTTTGACTAAGAACCAAGCTTAGCAACTTGGGTAGAGCAGGAGTCTTTTAATGATCCAAATCATAAAAATTAAACAGGAGAAGGTATAAATTACCATAGGATATTTACAGCCTTGTTAACAGAAGTAAAGTTATGTGAGGTAAGAAGTGTCATTTTCTGGACAGAACAGGCAAAAGATAACTGTTTTAAAAATCTGTATAGCAGTATATGTAACCAGAGGGAAAACGGACTTTCCTGTAAAATCTGTAATAGATCCCCAGTGACATGTAAAATTCTAGAATTAGAATTGACCCCAGGAGACTTCAGTAGTTTTATGTGTTAAAAGTTCCACAGCCACAAGCTAAATGGGAATAAAGAATCAAGCTTAGTCTCAGATTTCCTGGTGGGTTGATGGCATCTCATAATTCACAAGGAAATCTCAGGACTCATAACTTATGCAATACAAGTTAGTACTAAAATACATACTCAAGTAAATGAATAGACTTGTATTTGGACTTACTGAGTTAAATTAAACGAGTAAGTAGCTTCATAGATTACAAAAGTGTTATTAATTTTTAAGTGTTTAATATTTGCATCTGGTGCACATTTCAATCTAATTAAAATCACTGACAAAAACTCCCATTACACAAATCCTAAATCCCAATGTCTTTGCTGAAAGAAAATTCCTTATGAAACTGATAGGATCTTTCACTGATTATTACTTACCCTTTACAATTTAGCTAAGTAACTTCTCTGGAAGAGGTATCTGATAATTTTCTTCAATGTGATCAACCATTTTATTTAAAATGACATATTTTGGTAGAGCTTGTGCATATCATTATCAGTTAATGATGGAAATCCTTACTAGCATAATTTTAAAACAATGCAAAGAAAAACCAAATAAAAACCACCACACCATTGACTGTGACACTCTGATTTAGCCTGGTAAACAAATTTGTTATCCTCCTTGCAGGGTACCTCACGAAACATATAAATATAAGTGCCCCATTTATTTGTAGCCCAATTACAAAATAACTCTCTCATGTTTTGAGCTCTATGTGCGCATTTACAATACTTTACATTTTTAAAAAATGAGGTGGTGTGCACTTATCTTCAGTAATGACTGTTCTCTGGTATTTTTCACCAGCTGATTCTGGAGAGCTGTGTGAGGGAAGGCAATATCTTCAGTTTCCTTCTGCAGATGCTAAGAGACCATCTCAAGGTGGTGCTATATGCAGTTAGAGAGAGTTAACAAGTCTAGATCTCCTAAGTACCGGTTTGAGGTTCTGTCCAAGTGACCACAGTGAGACGTGTGAAACAAGTTTGTCATGTTCGTAGTTTGGGTCTGTGCTTCTGTTTTCTGTGAAAGTGTTTTCTGTTGCTGGGGAGAAGGTACAGGTTATTTTCACTACAAGGATTTCTGTCTTCCTTTTTAAAATGTGAGGGGGGGGTTGTTGGTTGGTTTCAATTATTTTTTTTGTTTTGTTTTGTTTTTTGTATTTTTGATTAATAGTAATACAGGTATTTGAAAGAGCAACAAACCTGACTGCTAATTTTGGTTTTAAAAGCAGCCATGCTTTTAAATCATTGGAATTCTTTAATGAATTTACATAGGCCTTGGCAGACTTAACTACAAGATTCTGGATGTGCATGCCGACCTTGGTTGAGAGTGACAAGAGCAAGTATAGAGGAAAGGCACACTGGAAAACAAGCTGCCATGTGCAGTTGTAAACATCTTTCTGGGATCTTCTGCTGTGTTCAAAGAGGTGTCACTGGGTCTGGGAGAGTGGTGGGAGAGCTACAGATGTTCTTTGCTTTCTTTGTCCTGCAGACGGAAAAATGAACAAAATTAAATGGATTTTGACATGGCCGTTGATATTCGTGCTCTTTTGCACCATTCCAAACTGCAGCAAACCACGGTGGGAGCGGTGTTTTATGGTGACATTCATCTTATCCACTCTCTGGATTGCCTTGTTCTCCTACTTCATGGTGTGGATGGTAAGTGCGTGTACCAGGACTTCCCATACTGAGTGAAATGTACGTGTCAAAATAGATAATTGATCTTTTGTGTATGTGCTAAAGAAAGGCATGTAATTGTTGTGCAGTCTCTTCAGCTCACACTCTTAATTATTATAATTCTAGCTTTCTGCTGCTCTTTTCTGCACAAATAATTGGGCCTTTACTGTATAGGGTCCAATACAGTACAGGAAGGTGTCAGCTAGATGTGGGCATTCACATCCTACTAGTAAAAGGAAATGTAAACGAAAACATTTAACTCTCAGCAGCTGGGACACCTTCAGGTGTGTACAGGGTCTGAGACTGAAACATGCATAAAAGGCAGATGGATGGCAAAATTTGAAGACTCAGAAGTGGTGTAAAACTCCAGTAGACTGGAGTAATGCAAGAAAGTCCTTCCTAGTGAAGAGTGTTACGATTGCTGGTATTTTTCTATTTGCTCTATATCTGTGAGCAGCAGTGTGTCAGGTGGAGATCTGTAAATTATTGTCAATTCAGGAGCACGCTTACTTGAAGAACTTGAAGTTCCTATTTTTTCTGTCTTACCCTCTTCCAGTTTCTCAAGTTCATGTTTTCAGTCAGAGAAGAGGCATAAAAGCTCCTCAGATTGGTTTCGGTGATGAAAAAAATAGCTGTACTTTTGAAGTATAGAAAGTTACCTTTTTCTACACTAAAAGATGGAAAACCAAAAGTTGTATATACCTATAACTGGAAGATTGCTAGGATGTGTTGCTGAAGAATTTATATGCCTATTTTTCATTTTAAAGGAAATATAGTGAAGAAACCTCGAGCTGGTTTCACACTGGAATATGTATAGCCTCACATAGATACACTCATAGTCATATATATATATATATGTACTCTTATAATCATGCATATGGAAGACGCTTTTGTTCATGAGTTTCTTACCTGCAAAATCCTTTTTGGGCAGAGAACATCTCTACCTTCCTCAAATGTGTCAGGCATTTGCAAACCACTTTATATTTACATTTCCTCTCGTGGTAGATTGTGTTTTCTATACACTTTTTGCAACTTTCTATGTAAGTTTTGCATTTTAAAGTAATCCTCTTTTCATGTAGACTGTGTTGGAGAAATTCATATGCCAACCCCTCATTCTGCCTGGCACAATGGTGCCAAAGCCACACATTCATTTCATACCATATGTCCTTTGCAAGACCACGCTCTGTACGTTGGTTCCATTTGTAGATATCGCCTTCACAAACGAGAGATGTGCTCATGAAGGCTGCAACAGAGCTTATTTTAAGAGGCAGACAGACCTTAATACCCCGTTACCACTTGCAACAGGAGAATCATGCCCACTCCTCTTTCTGAGTCATAGCTTGCCCTTGAGAATAAGGTTTGTGAGCAGGTTCCTAAAATACACCTTTTCTTTGGCGAAGGGTCCAGTTTTCCTCATGCAAGAGACTGGCAAACTTATTTCAAGAAAACAACACAGAGCTTTAGAGACTTCCACCCTTAGCAGTCTCAGGAGGGAAGCAGCTGCCTGTCCCTGATTCAGTCTTCTCACTCTCATAAGGCTATTTCCTTTTCAGCTACCTCTTCAGCCATTTTTCTTGATGCCTTTTCAGTCTTCTTTGGATGTTCCAGCTAAATACAGTTCCCTCTCCTTTCCAAGAGTTCTGCTACAAGCTTCAGTCATTCCCTAAGCTCTTTTAAAGCTGCGTCTGGGCTCTCAGGGGACAATATAACCAGACTTGCTCATTTTGGGATTGTACTGGGAGTCATGCAAGAAACTGGTTCCTTCCTCATATGTTGGGATAAAATAAGTTATTTATATGTCTTCCCTGACATCACAACATAAATTGGTTGCAGTCCTTTCGAGAACAGAACCAGTGAGAATCTTGCCATTCCTGGGAATAAAAAAACCCCCACAGGTTGCATTATGTCTGTGCTCCTCCTTAGAATATCAGAATGTCCTGTTAAAAGTACAGAAGGTGGAGCTTTTTGTTTGTTGATAAAATGTTGAATAATATAACCCAAAATACTTTTCCTTTTCACAGGGCTGTTTATAGGCTGGTAATTGCACAATTATTTAATTTGCAGAAATGGATAAGCATCCCAAGTGTAATCCTGTTAGGGTCCACACCAGAAATTAAAGTGTGTGCCACAACTGTATTAGAATGAGAAGACTTTCCAAATATGATAGATTAATCTATTTTTCTCACTGCTCAGGTGACTGTGATTGGATACACCCTTGGGATACCAGACGTGATCATGGGCATTACTTTCCTAGCTGCAGGAACAAGCGTCCCAGACTGCATGGCCAGCTTAATAGTAGCAAGACAAGGTACTGTGTCTGCTGAAGCATAACTGCAATCTTACATCCATGCTCTGTGATTTCCTTCCTCCAGACACACAAATTCTCAATGCAATTTTATTTTTTTTACTGTTTCAGGGCCCCGTTAAAAGCCAAAACACTTTGCTAGTTATTGTGAGCCAAAAAAAATAATCCCTGTCCTGTTATCTTTTGCTTATTGGGACTAGGCACACCCTAGCATTCTAGAGGTCATTCAACACTCAGATATCCCGTGCATGGTATGTATCAGTCAGGGTTAAAAGATAGAAGTAGTAGACAAAACTGGAATATCAGCTATTAAAAACTGATGAAGAATATATGCTGCCCAGCACTTGTCCATGTAAAACTTGTACTGATTTCTAGAAGACTTCTCAAACCCAGGGAAGTGAAGTGGTTTAAGAGGATCTGGCAGAGCTGAGGTTGCTCCAGGCATGCTTCTCATCCAAATGCAGGCCTCTTTCCTGTTGGGACATATGAGTAGCTGAACTGGAAAGGGTTTTAGATAAATATCAGCCATGTCCTCATCAGCTCTCCAACGGAAATTGTCAGAGGCTTTCTCATGTATCTTAAGTTTTCATTAAGGTTCTTTACATTTCCTTTTTCACTTGAGAAACACCTGTAGCCACATCTCTTCCTGTTGTTGAAAAACATTAAACCTGACATCTCGCGTTCTGCAGTTGAGTAAGAAAAGGTCCTAATTGTATTCTTTTCCACTCTTCCAATTCTCATAATCTTTTTTTTTTCCAGATAATGAGATCTCCAGCACAAATCACTGGGCAAACAACAAGGGTTCTGAAGTGATAAATTAAGTACTCAAAAGCCCCACCTTTGTAGTCTGAGATAGGAGTAGTGCAGTTAAATGCTGCTTAATTGAAAAGAATTACATATTTACAATATTTCATTTTCCAGGTTGCATTATTTATTGTGTGCAGGAAAATCTCACAAAAAGCAATACAAAAAAGTGTTCAAGATTCTTATGGAACTACCTTCCTACTAAATTAGTTTTCCATATGTAGTATTAAAGTGAACAGATTTTTGCAAGAACAGAAGAAAAACATGTTGCATTTTTAAACAAACAGACTGCTTCTTTAGATTAGTTCTTTATTATTAGGTGAAACTACTGTAGAGATTGTTTCCTTCGAAAGTGAAGGGCTAGCTTGGTAAAAAGCAGCCCTGTTCTCTCAAAGACAATACAGGGACTTGGCACTACTTGGATTCAAAAGAGATGTTTTCTGATAGATTGCTGCCAAATATCTAGAAAGTAGAGAAGGACACTCCCATAATAGGGATCCAAAGCATGACCTTTCTCTCAGCAGCTTCCTACAAGAAGATATTGTTTACAGTGTGGTAGTATCTGTCTCCACTCTTTGTATTTGTGGGACAGGTCCCATTTACTTCAGAATTCCTCTTCCTGTTCACTTTGTGGAAGTGATTCAATAGTTAGGCCAGTCCTAAGGGAAGTTATCAGGAACAGAGAAGAATTCTGCCTTCCTCACATCCATTGACACTGCTGCGGTATGAGATGCCAGCCGGTGATGACCATTAGGAGTGGCTTTTGAGTAATGCGTAGGGACTTCACCACTATTCACACATTTTTCCTTTCCTGCAGCATTTTATTGTTCCTGAAGTGAAATCATTGCTGACTAAGCCCTACAGAAGTGCTTAGTATCTTTGTCTACCATCTGGTTGGGTTCTTTTCAGGACCACTTTTCATCATTCACATGAGATAAAGGCCACATGTCCACATACTAAATCCAGTACATAATCTCCAGGTTCCCTCTGACTGCAGACTACCTAAAACAAGACTTGGGTTTTTTAATTGGTATTGAACTCGAGTGCTGAATGGTTACCACACACACAGTAAAGACTTCCCAAGACACAAGGAAGATGTAGCTGGAGTGAGCAAGTTTTGCACGCTTTTTTCAGAAGTCATGCAAAGATTATGGAAATTGTCTCCCTACCTCACATACTCTAGCCAGTCCAAGGGGGCTAGGATCAACGCAGATCATTCCCCTTTTAATTTCCTCCAGTACACAGAATAATGGTCCTATACTTTGTTTTTACCCAAGAGTTGGCTGGTTTTTTTTCTCTGCAGGCCTCGGTGACATGGCAGTATCCAACACAGTAGGAAGCAATGTCTTTGACATTCTGGTGGGCCTTGGCGTTCCATGGGGTTTGCAGACCATGGCGATTGATTGTGGATCAACTGTATGTATACCTGGAAAATCTTTAATTTGTTCTTTTTGTCTATTAAAAAAAAATCCTAAAAAGAAATCATGCAAATAAAATTTTAAAAACCCAACAAAATGACAACCTGCTGAGCGTGTTATTGATTGCTAAATGAAATGTTATTTCTTTGCCAAGGAAACAGGAGTTAAGGAAGCAATTCTCCTTCCTAAAGCTGCAATTAATTCCCAGTTTATCAACTGGAATACATTGCATAGCAGAAAAATAGCACCGTGGATATCTGTTCATGGCTCTGCCACTTTCTCACTACACAGCTTCAAGCACACCTGTCTGTCTCCCTGTACCTTAGTATTTTTGTCTGTAAGATAACAGCATATCTCTATCCCCTGAGCATTTTTTAACATAAAATCCATTATAAACGCTGATTTTTAATTTTTTTTCTATGGAGGTGGAATTACTTATACATTTGGTTTGATTCCTTAATCTTCCTGTTCTTCATTGTGATAAATCTGTCATGGATTAGCATAGTTTAAAATGTGTAAGTCAGTCACTATTCAAAGCAGAAGGTGGACCATAAATCAGTAAATTGATTTCTGATCTCCAAAGCACAGTTGTTACACGCTGAACATTTTAAAGGTCTCTTCTCTAATTCCCACAGGTTAAGATAAACAGCAAAGGACTGGTCTATTCAGTTGCACTTTTGCTAGGATCTGTGGCACTTACTGTAAGTATTTGAGTGTTTCCAAGTATTCAAATTGCAAAATAGGTATTAGGGATTTACATGTTATAGAAGGATAAAATGGGAGTACCTATTATCCCCAAAGCTCTGATTCTTGTAAAGTATCATTCTTCTAATATCATGAGTTGAAGAGCTACCACTGTCCTCAGTGAGGACTGAAATCTGACATTTAGTGCAAGAGATGCTGGATACATGTAGGTCCCATTGATTTCAGTGGCAGCGCTGAAATCGTGGGATCCAGTAATACTTCTGTGCTCCTGTGTCCAGCTGCATGCATACCCCAGGCCTGTCTCTACTTTATGTTGGGACAAGACCCAGGTACGCTCCATCACCCTTCACCCTTGGCTCTGATTTCCAAAACCAGCCTGGACTAATCAAGTGCTGTAGCCAACACCCTTAGTGAAGACTAGTCTGTGAGGGTGGTGGAACTCGGGACTTTGAACAGGCATGCTAAATGTCACTCAGCGTAAGACAACCTTGTAACACATGGCTTGTTAATGTGAAACAATAATTGTTTCAAAAGTCAATTTTGCTGGTACTTAAGGTCTGGTCCTGCTGACTCCCAGGAAACCTTCTGTGGGAAGAATGAAATCCCAAAGGTATAAAAATATCCACTTATACTAACATCTTTCACTGATTGCCTGTGGAGGATCTGTAGAGCCTCTGTGGAGGAGGGGATCATCACTGGAGATTCCACACTGTTGCATGACTAGGTCTTACAAAACTTCACATCACCTGTGCACGATTTAAGCGATAGAATGACCAGGGCTGTTTACTCTGCCACTAACTTCCTCAAGCATCTGATATATAAGCTGTGGGGGCCTGTTGTTTTCTTTTCTTATCCCTGATTCTGCCATACTGCACAGTGCCTGTGAAACCACAAAGATGTTCTGTGGGCATTTGTATGTGATGTTGCTGCATGCATACTGGTAATCAGCATTTTGGAAAGAACTGGGAGGATTATGTAGATGTGTTAGTATGCTAGCTGTTGATGCTTTTCTGTAGAGTCTTTTCATAGCAGAAGCCATATCACCTAACTTGAAAGCATCTGTTATTGTCTCATTTGTTCTGCTGGATACCCTGATTTGCACAGACCTTTCCACCAAAACTCAGTGCAGAGTTTTGAGCAAAACAAATAACTCAGAGGCACTCAATACCATTGAAAACAGATGCCTTCCTGAGGACTTCATTGCTTTTCTACCTGTAACTTGTAACTCTCCTTAGTTCTGGAGGTGAGCAAAACATCAAAGAAAGCACGTCTTCTGAAGCTGTTGAAAGAATGAACATTAGGTGCTGGTGTACTGCCGGGACATCGAGGACTTGTGGGGGAACACTGAAGGGAAAGGCACTCATGTAGTTCAGTGCATTCTGTTAGTTCATACTGAACCAATGAATGAGTGCTGCCTGACTAGAGCGTGCCCCGTGTACTGAAAGTGCACCACAGACTGAAACTGGGCACCTAGGGGCCTGCTTCTCAATTACATAAAGAACTTGTGAATGGGTCTTAAAGCAGGGTCATTTGATGTTTTGTAAAAAGATCTTAGGACCGCTGAGTGTCAGGCCAGAGTTCGAGTTCTTAGTTTGGGCTTTTACATTCCTTTTCTTGGTCAGAAAAAGGTACGTTGCCTTTTTGATCTATAAAATATTGAGAATATATTTTTGTCTTTGTTCAGGATCTCTAATTCAAAAGACTCTTTTTTTTTTTTAGCTTATAATGGTTGTTTCCAGAAGTCTTCTTTGGGGCTTAATTAACTAAGGCTTTGTTTGCTTGCAGGTGTTTGGAATCCATGTAAATAAGTGGAAACTTGACAGGAAATTAGGCATCTACGTGTTGTTCCTTTATGCTGTTTTCCTGTGTTTCTCTATATTGATAGAGTTTAATGTCTTCACCTTTGTCAACTTCCCTATGTGCCGAGAAGAACTTTAAACTGCAACAAGGAGAGAGACTGAAATTCTTCTGATTACATGTGCTGTAAATGACAGGAGGCATTTCACATTTCTACCTTCTCTCCATCAGTAATTTGAGTGTCCTTCCTGCTTCATCAGCTAACAAGCACTTTTACCTGTGTGGAAGGAAAGGATACCTTTCTTTTAACATGCTAGCTCAAGGGAACCAAAGCATTTTCCTCCACCTTGGATATTGCTGCTCAGTCATAAAGCTGTGTGGATCTTACACAGAACTCTAAAATGACCCATTTCTGGGACATTCTGTTGTGGCTTTCATTCTCCTTTTGCAGACAATCAACCGCCACCACCAAGGTTAGCAAGAGGACGGGAGAAAAATCTTTATAGTTCTTTTGGTTTTGACATTTACTTTCCATGGAAGAATAAGAGGCAAGTTCAGAACTTTTCTTGGCTCAGTCAAAATATCTCAACTACAGGACCAGAAAGTCCAAGGCACATATCATGGCATGCACTGTTGAGGACATCATTTCCCCCTTCAAGTGCTCTGCTTATAGAGGAACTGCACTGACAGTTTTTGATGGCAGTGTTGAACATATATCACCCTTTTCAATAAACGTGAACAATGTGGCAGAGAAAGAAGAGGAAATGGTTGTATGCTGTATCACTTGTGATGATGCAGACTACAAGTCAAGACTATCTGCATGTTGAAGAAGAGAATTACATGCAGAAATTCATACTTGAAAAAGATGTTTTACCACTAATAAGGAATGCTGTATACATAAATATAAACTAACATTTGTGGAACATTACACCACAAGAAAAACTTTGCGTTGGCCCTTTTAAGCCCATTGTGTAAATTTAGAAGAAACTAAACAAATAAAATATAACTGGGTGCTCAGTAACTATCACTTATTGTTATCAGCTGAGAGTAGTATCTGAACATCATCCAGACTTTCTGACAACAAAACCCACCCTGATTTTGATTTGATTTGATTTGTGGGGGGAAGAAGCTTATTTCATCTGTCAAGGAGCTGGTTTCCTCTTCTCCATTTTTTATTTATTCCCAGAAGCTTAATGAATATGAGTGTCTGACACTGAGCAGTGCAGATAAGAAACACTTAGACAAAAGTCTGTCAAGAGAATATGGTCCTTGATTTGATTGCATGCAAGGTTTGAAGCATGATACACTTCTTTTTAATCCCCCGTAGAAGCTGTTTTGATATCCTTTTCACCAGCATAAATCTGCTATAAGGAATTACTCTGGATGTAATTGACAGCAAGATCTGACCCAGAGTTAAAAATAATGGATAACATTCCACATTCTAGCAGTCATCTGATTGCAAATCACTGAGACAGTGTATTTTGAGTTGCTACTAAACTTTAAAAATATTTTAAAGCTGTATGTGAATGATCACATAAAGTTTCTAAAGAAGCACAGTTAACTTTATATATAGATTTTTTTTTAATTTTTTAATGTTTATAAACCAAAACAAATTAACAACAGTTGATGCATTTTTAAATATATTAATATTTTGCACTTCAGACTATATATATAAAAAATCCCATTATTTTGTCAATGAAAACATACTATAAAACTTTAGCAAATAAGCACTTATTCAGAGAGTTCCTGGTTTTGACATGTATGACAAATCATTACGTTTAGCCAGCTCACATGCAGGATACTGTTTACACCAGGCAATGTGTTTACAATTAAGGCTCTTAAAAAAATTATTTTGGTACAAATTAAGGAGTGTATTCTGCTGTTGAATTTTTTAGGAATTGGATCCTCTAAATGTAATCCGAAGGAAAAAAAGAGCAATATATTTGTTTGCTTTACACTTTGTTACAAATGTCAGTATTAGTATCCATTTAGGATTTTTCACCTTAATTAAGTAGTTTTCTATGGTTAAACTAGCCAGTCCTAACGATGGCAACAAGTACAGCATTATTAAAACGCTTTATTGAATAGGCAAGCATGACAGTAAACACATTTGATCTCCAGTATACTGGTGACCCCATTTCCAGGCATTCAGGACGTTTTTTTGCTGCAGTGTAAAGCTGAGGAGGTGGAATTCGTGTTCATCTTTGAGTCTTCTGTTGCAGAAAGGCTGTGAAGATGCAGCATACTGCTGTGCCACTGTAGGAGCATCCCTCTCTAGTCTTACTCTCTTCCCTGCTATCTTTCAGGAGGACAGTTTGGTGCTGAAAATCTTGTGATGGCTTAGACATGAGACTGAAAGGAGCAGAGAGAGAGGCTGAGTAAATGTTTTTTTCCTATGTTCTGCTGTTGGGTGGGCTTGGAGAACTAGCTGTCTCCAAGCTATCATTTGCTCTTCCTGTGCCCAGTTCAGGTAGCTCAGATGTCTTTGCAATACAGAAGAGTAGTTCCAAAATCTAGTTTTGAATGCCTAGTGATCAGCTGAATTGACAGTGATGAGGGCATCAACGTTTACAGTGCCAGATCTAGCAAATTGTACTGTACCTTCATATTTCTGAGCCAGGCAACTTTAGAAGACTAGGGGCATCAGTTTGTTCTGTAGCAGCTGATCCCCAGCCCAAATATGCAAGCAATTGTGTTTGCTAATGCCATGAATCCTTCAGACATAATTTAGAATTACTCTGACTAAATTGACTATCACCTGCTCCAGAAAAACGGAATGTTCTGCTGTAGCAAAAGGCAGTCTCAGAAGGTAATACCAATGTTAAATTGCGTAGCTGGTCATCTATAACCCTACTTAAAACACAGACCCACTTCAAGACAATTTATATTGAATTCTAATGCTGCGTTTCATAGAATCATAGAATCATAGAATCATTAAGGTTGGAAGTGACCTCCAGGATCATCCAGTCCAACCATCCCCACACCACCTATTACCCACTACACCATGTCCCTAAGTACCACATCCAACCTTTCCTTAAACACACGCAGGGACGGTGACTCCACCACCTCCCTGGGCAACCCATTCCTATGCCCAATCACCCTTTCTGAGAAGAAATTTCTCCTCATCTCCAACCTAAACCTCCCCTGGCACAACTTGCAGCCATTTCCCCTTGTCCTGTCACTAGTTATCTGCGAGAAGAGGCTGACCCCCAGCTCGCCACAACTTTCCTTCAGGTAGTTGTAGAGGGCAATAAGGTCTCCTCTCAGCCTCCTCTTCTCCAGACTAAACAAGCCCAGTTCCTTCAGCCGCTCCTCATAAGAGGTGGTCTCATATGCATCTTCTGCTATGAGACAGGCATCATGCCATGTTTATCATTACAAATAACATCAGTTGGATTCTCCTCTGACAGCACCACTTGACCAGGGATGTATTATTTGCCAAAGAATTATTAGGTGCTGTATCAAGGCTTTGATGACACATAATCATATGAAGTAGTTTAAGGAGTCCCTATGTAGTCTTTATCCATATGGTAAAATAAATAAAGATGGCAGTTACAGACCAAGATTTGCAGATAAAACTGAATGGCCCGAGAATGATCTGATTGACAAAATATTGTATGTCAGGTAAAACCACATCAAAATGTATCCGTAATTCAGGAGACTATTACTGAGTAGAATCACAGAATCATAGAATGGTTTGGGTTGGAAGGGACCTCAAAGATCATCTAGTTCCAACCCCCCTGCCATGGGCAGGGACACCCTTCACTAGACCAGGTTGCCCAAAGCCCCATCCAGCCTGGCCTTGAACACTTCCAGGGACGGGGCCTCCACAGCTTCTCTGGGCATCCTGTTCCAGCACCTCACCCCCCTCACAGTAAAGAATTTCTTTCTAATGTCCAAATAATAGCGGACTAGTGCCTTTCATGAGTATACAAAAAAAAACCCCCAACATAATTTGCTCACGTGGTCAGGAAACCACTGCAATTTTTGCCATTTTCCAGTGAAGAAGAGGAATGGTTTGTGCTTGGCTCTCTGCAATTAGTACAGTTCTACACTGCATCTGTTCAGATTGTGTCAGTAAAATTTTGTAGTCATTTGGTTGTACTAACCATTGCACAAGTTGGCTGGCTGAGTTTAGAATGTATGTCACAATGTTGTGGAAGTTAATGTTCAGCTCAAGAGTGAAAAGAAAGCTGGTGGATGTGAGAGGGAAAACTGTTACTGTGATCTGAAAATTGCCAGCATACTAACACTGAAGAGTAATACAGCTCAGAAAAAGATCCCCCATATCCAGCAAAGCTTAACTCCAGTAGGATTGATTCCACACTTAAAGCTAAGCATATATCCAAGTGCCTTGCTGGATTGTATCCTAAGGTGACAGCAGAGTGTGGTTTCTGGGTTTTCTATCGTATTCAGATCTAAAAGATATTTCATTGGTTTTGTAGTCTAAAGATTTTATTTCTTCCTCAAATTAAAAGGTTTGGCCAGAATCTGTGGAATTCTGCTCTACTGATGCCACTTTGGATTTCTACTCTTGTAAATAACAGAACTGGTTCCTTGTCTCAGACTTCAAAACTGTGCATCTGCCCTGGTGTACAAGCAGGATCAAAACTGAAGTACAGCTGGCCAAGGAGAGCTTTTTTTGCTGTTCTGCTGAAGTAACACAGTCCCAGGTAGACTCACAGGGTACAGTCCTGTCTGTAGCAAGCAGGTGAGAGTGTTTCCATTGAGTTCAGCAGTGTCTGACTCCATTTACGTACCATAACAATTGTACTGGATTCTGGAGTTGTGCGATGGAAGTCCTGGTACTCTGAATCCTACTGCTTCATGAAAAGTATTGCCTGAGTAAAGATTTTAGACTCAGGATCTACATGTCTCAGTCTAGAAAGCTACAGTTATGGTTATCTTAATGACTATTTGATGATCTAAGGGCTGCTCTCTGGGCTGAAGTCTAGCCTAGAAGAACACCTTAAGTCTTCCCAACAGGTACAGCATAGTCAACCTTCTTTCTCCTGGCTCAGTCATTGGTGTGCCAATTTCATTTTATTTTTATATGCTTGCTGCAGCTGTAACAAGCATATAATTAGTTTCTAGTTTTAGATTATATTTGTAAACATTCTGTCAACATGTAAACAAATGGAAAAAGTCTTTACTAGTCTAATACTTAGCAATTATAGAGAAGATTCTATTCTGTCTTTGATTTCCTTTGTGACTGTGCTTTAATTACACACACTTGTTTCTATTATGTGTTTGCTCTAGTTGCACAAATCCCCCATGAGTTTTGTCATCTTCCTTTTTTGGATTTCTTGCAATTGTAATGCCATTTATTTGCATCCTACAGTTAGATGCTTTTGCTAGAGTGCTTTAGGCTGTGTAAATACTGCCTGATTATTCATGCCAAGGAAAGATGAGAGCTAATGTAGTATGAAGCAGACACTAAGATAACACTGATACCCAGGTGAAACCAAAGAATCTTCCTAATTGAAATGCATCACTTTGGGGCATAATGTTCTGTCATTGCAAGCCTCAGATCCCTCAGTTATTTGTGTTTAAGCACTCAGAAGAAAATCTCTGCAGCTCAGGCATTTACTACACAATTTCCTTTCTATTTCTTTGAGTCTGAACTTCAGATTTTTCATTTTGTTGGGTGGTGAGGTTTATATGATGGTTACACAGGTAAATGACAGCGCTTAGTTCCAGCAATTCTGTACCAAACCCTTTATTATTCCCTTGAACTATTCTGAAAACTCTGTATGCAAGTGAACAGTGTTCTGCTGAAGAACGCCGTTCAACTGACATGTGCATTCCAGTTTCTGACCTACTGTGTACAAGTTTAAAAACCTCCTTTTGAATAATCTGAGCGTACACTTTTCTCACATTTTACCCTGTGTGGGGTCCTGATACTTTCCTGCCAGAGAAAGCTGTGAATTCATATACATTCCCGTCCTGAAATGTGAGACACATGTCGCTCCTTCTCCACAGGCCGAGATGTGTAGTGGTTGTGGCAATTTGTACATCATGTTGTTTTGCTTGCCACCATACTTCTGCCATATAGTGCACTGTCTGAAAGAAATGGATGATTATCGGAAACTAATGCCATTTAGATATTTTCTTACAAGAATTACCAGTTTGAATTGAATTCCATTTATTTTTCTTTCTAACTTGCACAAAGAATGTAAGCGATCATTGCTATCTTACCACCGAGATCATCTTGGTGAACTTGAAAGAGAAATATAAAGGTCGATGTATAGCAATAGGGAATTGTCACAAAATCTAAAGGTATCAGAATGTATCCAAACCAGACAGGTATAGTCTCTAGGAAGACTAATACCGACTGAGATGCTTCCCTTCAGGAGAGATTTTACGGCAAGATTATGGCCTTCATTCATATCCCAGTTGTGTATGGAAAGACCCCTTGTAACTCTGCTTCCCCAAATGGCTGAAACTCTGCAGCACAGTTAGGACCAAATTCTTGCCTTCGCGTTCTTGGGAGCGATGCCAGTGCTTATTAACGTTCTGGTAGGTGGCACAGATTTCTGTCAGTGGAACTGAGAGTAGAATTTGGCTCCCACTATCTCCTTCGTTGCAAGAAAGTATTTAAAGTAGTTTATGACCACTGAAATAACTTCTGAACCTTTTAAAGTTCCCCGTGTTTCATATGTTGCATTGCACCCTTAGGAGGTGTGATACCTCTCTAAATATTAATAAAACTTTCTAGAACTGCTTACTTTGAAAACAGAAAGGGATGGGTTTGTAAACTGTAAATAACAGAAATCTATTTATCATGTTATTTATTTTTTCAATGACTGTGACCTTATGCACTGTGAATGCTCTGTGATATGGGGTCCTTTGTACAGATAAATACGTAATGAAATCCAAATGGATTTAATGTGATAATTTGTTACAAAATGTTGGCATGATATTTGATTATTTTTGTTGTGAAAATTTTAAAATATAGTTAATGCAGCATTTCTAAAAGATTATAGCAGTCAGTATTGTAATGCACTATCTAAAAATATGTACACTATCAATAAATTATATAAACATCTAGAGTCATTTCACTTTTTTTCTCAGATGATGAGAACATGTGAAACATTCTCATGTTTATTGTTGAAAATCTAAGATTTCAGGACCCAACGAGGATATGTGCCTGTGCTCTCTTGGTGAAATCTGCACCCTGCTGAACTGACCAGCAGAAGATGCACGTTTTCATCTGCTCCAGGTGCACTAACAATTTTCATGAGACAAGAGCCTTCTGGCCAGCAGGAGATGCAAGCTAAAACAAAGCTTGACCTTGTTTTTCTTGAACACCGCACGTGCTTGTGGAAGCCCTGGTGCTGTGTGAACCTGTCTTTCGCCGCCGGGGGGGTTGTGCGCCTCGTGCAGTGGAGTAAAGGGATATCCTGCATTCTTTGTGCATAAGGGTTCATTCTCTGGCGTAGACTAGGCTAAATTCTAGGCTGGGGGAAGGAAAAGGTTCCTTCCTACAAACAGAATTAACTTCTAAAAATCAAAATCTGAATGCCGAAAGTACCTCTTCTTTTAATCCCCAGTGGGTTTGACACGATGACGCATCGTGAACTGTTGTGTAACAGGCTCTATAAAAGGCACATAATCTATGGATTAGTGACACGACAGGCATGACAATTCCTGTGGGCTCTTACCGTGTGCCATACTATTGATGCAGCCACTTCCTACTGTATGGAAAGCAGAACTGTCGTATAATCTGTGCGTATGCTGAAAGCAGTTTGTTGTTGCCAAAGTGCTTGTTGTGCTTAAGGGCTTCCCCCATAAGCCATTTTTAAACCTTTCCAACTCAGCTGCATAAAAATACAGGAAAGGGCTGCAACAGGCTGGGACTTAAGGTGGAAAGGGTGAGTCAGTCCTAGAAAAGACAAGAATTCTCTCTTTCGACTTGGATCGGTCGCAGAGAAGTGGCATTTTGCAGTAACTGGGTATTATTAGGTATAATTGTTTACTTCCAAAGCCTGAGACTAGCATGCAGTGTCACATTCCAAACCTCTCAAATCTCTGGCTTAAACACTCAGCAAAGCTCGGGCAAAATTTATCTTAATATTTGTCTTCATGTTCATATTTTAAATATTTTACAGAAATGCTTAACTGTGTTGCAGAAACACTAAACATTTGCAGAAAAACATATTTTTTTTCCATGAAGTTTGGTCAATAACAAAACTAATTTCAAAACTTCAAATTCCTGAAATTCTACATTCTTTAAATTGCAAATAGTGTGAAAGATTTCACAAAAAACAAAACCAACCCAAAACAAAACACACAAGCTTCTCTCAAATCATGTGAAACTGAAGTAGCGACACAATACTAGATCTTTCGTATTCTGTAATTTTACCTTTTTTTTTTCCTGGGTCTTTTTTAATAGTTCTAGTCCCTTTGTTTCTTCTTCCCTAACCGCACCTTTGGACATGCCTAACCCTCTCTGAAAACTGATGTTTCCGTTTGCAAAATCGTAGGTCTTTTGCAGCACTCCTCGACGGGTTCTTTTCTCTTGGCAAACTTATTTTCCAGCAAAGCAAGAGTAAACTCTGAGTGGGTCTGGGGCTGGTTTGCAGCGGAGGGAAATGAAACCCTGGGGTAGAGTTCCATTTGTGTGATGTATCTAGGAGATTGTTCTTATGCCAAGACTCAAGGGGCATTTCAAAGGTGCCCAGCAGCTGGACAAATCCAGAGCATGTTTTTTTTCTTGGACCTCTGTGCTCAGAACCAACAGAAGGATTCAGAGCTGAGATCTGACAAGCCTGCAGCGAGAGATGAGTGAATCTCAGCCAACCAGTTTGTCTAAGAGGGCCAAATTCTTCACTGAGTGAGTTCATCATCGTCTGAAAATGACTACATGAGTTGGAGCAAAAAGCTCCTTACGTTAGCAGAAAAGAGCATTATGAGATACAGTAGCTGAAAATTTAAAACTGGACAAGTCAAGACAAAAAATCTGGTGTGAATTTAAATAATGTCAACAATTAAGGACTAAGACACCTTATGTAGACGGCTGGTAAATTCTCCATCATGCAACCTTTCAGTCAGACTTTCTAAGATAAATCCTTCTAAAAGCTAAAAGACAAATTTCCTAATGTCAACAGAAGTTACAGGCTTGGTCAAAAAAAAAACCGAGAAAAATTTCTTGAGTGACACAGAAGGTGTGACTTGATCATAAAGGTCCCTCTGCCTCTCCCTAGCCTAGTGCCTGCAGAACTGTCTGTTCGACACTGAGGTCTGGTTTCCCTTGTGCAGATACACTGGCGTTTGCATTTCCACTGTGGGCTGTATGGCACAGTCCACCGACTCTTGGAAAGATGGGAAATTCCCCTAAAGATAAAAGGGGCAAAAAAATACCTTTGTCTCCCTCTCCATTCTATGCAATTGCTTTTCTCTGCTTCATACTTCTGCCTTATTTTTTCCATCATGTATTCTCCTAACATCAAGTATTTCTGGAACGATGGGGCTGCCAGCTAGGAGCACCACCAGCCCCGTCTGACAGCACATCTGTCAGTCCCCAGACTCCACAGCTGGTCTATATCCAGCCGGGTTTCCAGTACAGCAAACGCTACTCAACCGCTTAAGTAACTCCAGGTCAAACGTGCTCGGAGACTGACGGGAGCTCCACAGCCTGGATGGCTGTTCATGTACTAGCAGTCTTACAGCTTAACCATTCGCTTTTGCTTCAACTGGGAATTTTTTTGCAAAGCTGTCCTCTGCCAGTGTTAGACATTTCATTTTCTCAGGTCCTGTGTAAATATAAAGGTTTCCAAGCTCCATCTGTTTCCAGTTACTCGAGCAGTAGAAATACACATGCTTCAGGAATTTGCAGACGGAGACTTACTGCCTCGCTGCCTTATAAAATCCTTTACAAAGTTCACCATGCTCTGTCGCCTCCTGATATACCTGTAGTCCATAAAACAATTTCCCCTCAAACTTACTGAAGTTAGAGAAATAAATAAGCTGACAGTCTCGGGCCCTTCTTCCTAACGAGGTTAACCTGCCTTCGCTACTAAATGCGGCGTTACAGTGCACGCGCACACACCCACCCTTGACCACCACAGACTGCCTCTTCCTGAAATCCCCCGGTCATATAAATACAGGAAGTACAAGTAAGAGCGGCTAAAATCAGACCTTCTTGGCAGTTTGCTTTCATTTCAGTGCTTGTTTAGTCCTCTGCCCTCTGATACTACTGAGCCCGAAGCTGGTTTTAAACATCCTCCCCCTGCTGTCCCGTGGAATATCATCTTCAGGACAAAACCTGAGGATGTGGAGGTTCTGCTCAGCGATGGGAAGGAACTGCGTTCTGTTCCGAGGAACTCTAAAGCCACTGTGAAACAGAAAGTGTCTTAAAAGTTTGCTGTAATGATGAAAACATCAGCAGAAGACAAGGGAGCCAGGGATGACTCAGGGTAAGTCCTGAATCTTTAGCGAATGCTCATGTTTAATAACTGTCCCTTTCCTTTTCCCGCTTAACAAAGAGCTCTCTCGGCTGCGTTTGCGAGCTGGCTGCAGAGTTATCAGCCACACAGTCACAATGGTGTGGCACGGCTGCACTGCAGTTCCCAGTATTGCCTTCACCTAGCATGCTCCAGCTGGAAACAAACTGCAATACTTTTATTTAGCTTGAATCTTAGCTTGTTATGGAAGGAGGAGGATGAATTCCAAGCTGCAGTTTAGGGCAAAGGACAGAATAAGGGAGTTCTGTGCTCTTGGAAACATGACAAACCTTTTCTGGGAGGCTTGCTTTGTTTCTCTGAAATGCCGAGCGGTGGATAAGGGCTCGTCCCCACGAGCTGATGGCCACCTCAGCTCCGGCACGCTGAGGTCCGCACAAACCCTGTCCACCACAGACTCCCGGGAGGCTCCAGGTGTGCTTTCAGTTAGGAAAAGACTCCAGGCTTTCCTCGTTCCTGGCGAACAGATGCTGCACCTTGCAGATCCAAGCCCCAAGAAAACATAGTGAAAACATAGAAAAATGGGTTTGGATTGGGAGGACAGTCAGCTGCTGGGATTCCACAATCAGGCTGGAATCCACCCAAGGCTCGGTCGTGTCGTGAAGCCCATGCTGAAGCTGAGCATTTCTGTTTCCTGTTGAAAACAATCAGGGGAAAATGACATCGCTGCTGACACCTTCCGTCACCCCCCTTGGAAAAACATATAATACCAGATATTACGAGTGTTTCTTATCTGCCTGACACACTTAGCCTGTTTCCCGCAAATAAAAGCTCCCAGATGTGCCTGTGATGGGTGGAGTAGGAGCAGCTGTATAGGGGGTGGCGAGGGGGTACCTGCACGCTCAGAGAGGACAGAATTGCCCCTGACAGGCACGACGGCTGTCGTTTCACCGCAGCACCGCTCCCAGAGACGTGCATGGAGGGCAGGAGATGGAGGGAGGACCCTGCATTACAGCTGTCACCGCTTTTGCCTTGTTCAGTTGTTTACCTTAAATGGAACAACGACACTCCTGTTCCAAGGTACAGTTCCTCAGTTCTCCCTAATGTTAAACACCGAGGGACAAAGATCACACAGCCGTAATGAAAAAATGAAAGAAACAAATCCCTTGTAGTCCGGCAAGAGGAACTTAGTAGATGCTAATCCAAAGGATTTGCGCTTTGCAGCTATTCCCTGCATCTGTGAGAGTTAAGATGCCACGTACGGCGAAACCGAAAAATTTATACTGTTCATCTCAGCATGTCTGAAAGGAGCCACCCGCTTCCAAGGGGTTGCTTTCAGTTCAGAGGTGCAGGAGAAAGTAAACAAGCCATAGACCCTAGATTTGGGCTGTAAATCAAGTGGTTGCAGGAATACTGAAGCATGAATGGGCACAATACATACGTCTTCATAAGTTTATGAGCGTCTGAACAATTTAATACAATGGGCTTTTATTTCATTAACTTTTTATTTTCAATCTATCTCATACTCATAAAAAAGAAAATTATGTATTTAAAAATTCTGGTTTAACTCTCTCTGTTTACCTGGCACAGTATTGCTGTACATCCTCAAAATTACACTTCATCACGGGTGAAGTGGCTCCCAACACCTTACAGAGTTAGAAACATGTCTGAGTGATGTTTAGTTAATTTCCTGTTATTGAATTAGATGCCAATTTCACAAAGTATGTGTAGATAAAAATTGGTAACTTTCAAAAGAGATGGTAACATAAGGCAAGCTGCTGATAGAGAACTTGGACCTAATTTTAAAATTCTGTGCACAAAAATTGCATGAGCAATTGCTGAGGTTGCACCTTCATTCACCATAGTCTTCAGGTTATTAATTAGATGGGAAAGCTTACTCACATGCACAGTAACTATGACGAGGCAAATTATCATAAAAATACCCCAGCAAGTTGGAAAGTATCCATTCCTGGTAATGACTGAAAGGTCTGTTCTGCATGTAGCAAATCAGTAAGGAGGTTTTGCTGACTTACACTTCTGAAATGGCAGAAGGATACTGGGGAGAAATCTGTCTCTGGAATTAGTAGCTCCTCAGAGAGGAATGTGGGAAGAAGTGTAGCTAGGGACTGGAGACAAATTGGTCTAATCAGACACTCACAGAATCATTTAGGTTGGAAAAGACCTTTAAGATCATTGAGTCCAACCCTTAACCTAGCACTGCCAAGTCCACCACTAAACCATGTCCCTAAGCACCACATCTACGCATTTTTTAAATACTTCCAGGGATGGTAACTCAACCACTTCCCTGGGCAGCCTGTTCTAATGCTTGACAACCCTTTCCGAGAAGAAATTTTTCCTAATCTAAATCCTAAGTCTAAACCACCGCTGGCACAACTTGAGGCCATTTCCTCTTGCCCTATCACTTGTTACTTGGGAGAAGAGACTGACACCCACCTGGCTACAACCTCCTTTCAGATAGTTGTGGAGGGCAATCAGGTCTCCCCTGAGCCTCTTTTTCTCCAGACTAAACAGTCCCAGTTCCCTCAGCCGCTCCTCATAAGACCTGTGCTCCAGCCCCTTCACCAGTTTCGTTGCTCTTCTCTGGACACGCTCCAGGGCCTCGATGTCTTTCTTGTGGTGAGGGGCCCAAAACTGGACACAGCACTCGAGGTGCGGCCTCACCAGGGCTGAGTACAGGGGGATGATCATCTCCCTGCTCCTGCTGGCCACACTGCTCCTCATTCAAGCCAGGATGCTGTTGGCCTCCTTGGCCACCTGGGCACACTGCTGGCCAATATTCAGCCAGCTATTGACCAACATCCTGAGGTCCTTTCCTGCTGGGCAGCTTTCCAGCCACTCTGCCCCAAGCCTGTAGGGCTGCCTGGGGTTGTTGTGACCCAAGTGCAGGACCCGGCACTTCCAAAATGGGTTGGGAGAGAAACAGGGAAATTTAACCAGTAATTCTGACCTAGAGTCAGGCTCACTCCTAGGAACGTTAATAAGTGGTGAGATCACAAAACATCTGGAGAAATGTGAGCTGACTGAGCCTGGTGACCATGGTTTCATGAAAAGATATATGCCTTCATTCCAACATCTGGCAAATGTATGGAGGAGATGATGAGGAGAGCAGACAGGAGCTGAGGCAGAGACATGCAAGTATTAAATAGTCCTTTGGGTTAATGGCTGGTTCAGGTAGCTGGAATGGGTTACAGTGGTTGTCAGTTCTGGGGCAACAGCCTGCCTAATGAAGTAATGATTGTGCATCTTTTCAGTGACATGTTGTTTTGGCACAAAACCCACCATCACAGTTGACAGATTTCATGCAATCAGTGTAGATGGAAAGAAGTGAAGCACTGGAGGAATCTGGAAACTGAACAACTCTTGTAGGTTCATGGATTTTAGCTTCAAAGGGACTGTTTTGATTGTCTAGTCTGATCTCCTGTGTAGAGCAGACCAGAGAACTGCTTTGGTACGCACCCTATCAAACCCATGACTTTTGCTGGAATGGGAGATTTTAGATACTTGCTGGCCAGAAAAGCTTTCTTATCAAATGCCTCTTCTGCCCTGGCTACATCTTTGCAGTGGAGTAAGTAAATGTAATACAAACTTTACAGATTTGGACCAACAAAGCAATTTTTAGAAACTCCTCAAGAGCCATCCTCTATTGGAGAGCATCCAAAGGAGGGCAACAAAGATGGTGAAGGGTCTAGAGGGGAAGACGTATGAGCAGAGGCTGAAGTCCCTTGGTTTGCTCGGCCTGGAGAAGAGGAGACTGAGGGGAGACCTCATGGTGGCCTACGGCTTCTTCCCGAGGGGGAGCAAAGGGGCAGGCGCTGATCTCCTCCCTCTGGTGACCAGTGATAGAACTCGAGGGAACGGCATGAAGCTCTGACAGGGGAGGTTTAGGTTGAAAGTCAGAAAAGGTTCTTCACCGAGAGGGTGGTCGAGCACTGGAACAGGCTCCCCAGGGAAGTGGTCACAGCACTGAGCTTGGCTGAGTTCAAGAAGTGTCTGGACAACGCTCTCTGTCATCTGCTCTGATTGGACTGGTCCTGTGTGGAGCCAGGATTTGGACTTGATGGTCCTTATGGGTCCCTTCCAACTTGGGAGATTCTAGGATTCTACGATTCTATGATTCTTTGTAAAGTACTTCATCTAATCTTATTTGAATCAGTGGAACAAGACCTGTTGACCACAGGAGGTCTTGGACTCAATGCAAAGTGTTGCTCAAAGAAAACCTCAACCTAGAATATGTGAGATGTGGTGTTTAAGTGGGGAAGGGACAGTTCAGACAACTGCAAACAAATCAGTGTCATTAAACCTCGCTGCTGTCTGTCAAGCTGTGATTGGGGGTTTACTTTCCAATCCTGGGGGATGGTGCTTCTCAGGAAGGAAATGTCTGTGCTCAAGATGCATTGCACCAAGATCAGGATATTACTGTAAAGATGCAAACAAGGAGTTGCTCTCCAAAGACACCTGAGTTTGGTGCAGCAATATTCCTTCCCAGAATTTTAAATGCTTGCCTTCTTTGATTGCCAAAGAGCATAGAAACTGAAGTGTCTCAGTGAAACTAGGTCAAAATATTGTCCATCGCAGACCTTTAGTCATTATCATTTTGGAAGGGAGGAGTGTTTTTGCATTTGGGAATAGAAGGAAATAGTTCTTTGGAAGGGGAATTAGAAAGAAAAGGCAGCTGTTTGGAATGACTGGCCAAATTCTAGTGCAGACGGATCTGTGAGTAGAGGGTAGGTACGGTCATCAATAGCCCTGTGATGTCCTGGAAGACTATCGCACTTTCCCAACTGCATCACAAAGGCATTTCCCCTGTGTAGGGAAGGTTGTATATATACGTCTGTGATTGTTTAGGTTCCCCTCTGTGAGGAATTACAAATGAATGACAATGAGTTTGGATATTTCAGAAGTCATTATGCGATTTAGAACTAGAAAGAACCAGGGGAAAGCACGTTTAGCATGTGTTGTCTAGAAGACCAGGGAGAGGTTATAATCCCTCTTGCCATATTATCATCAGTACAGAGAGGGCCGGCAGTCAAAGGAGGTGGGAGGTGTTGGGATGGACCCAGTCTTCACAGCCCTGGTGTTCAAAGCAGCAACTAGATCACAGATCAGTCTGCTGACCTGGGGCCTTACATCAAAGGGACTTCTGAGGAACTAAAGCAGGAATAGTTACAAACCTGAGAAGTTTGGTCATCTAAAAAGAAAAAAAGCATAATAAGTAGGTTTGAAGTATTCATACTGCCAAAGAAGGCTTCAGATTGATCTTTCTGAATAGTTATGGATCAAAACTGAGAAAACAAGAATGAAAGCAGACTATATTTCACTGCAGAAGAGTAGATTTAAGGTGGTCTTCATGAACCAGTGGAAGCAGTTAATGCAAAGTCATGCTGAAAAGGCAATTAAGTGGCAATTAGACTGGTCTAAGCTGTGGTCTGCAATTCAGCCTGTGTCCTAGATTAATTCCTAATCTTAATTTTGAGATTAATTTTTGCTGTGGTGTTGGGCAGGTATTTCACCATGAGTGACTAAAGTGGAATCTCCAGAGTAAATCCTGATCTAGAGCCAGGCAGGAGCTAAACTAAGTCACTCAGTTGTCTTTAATTCAACTTCTGTCCACCCACCCCCACATGTGCACCCTCCAAGGAGCTCCTGTGACCTCTCACAGCTGGCTCTGGTCCCTGAAGAGTCACTTTTCTGGTAATTGAGTACAAAATCCACCTGTCTCCTCCTCCAACTTCTTCATCCATGGGTTTCTGACTGGCTGGCAGTTCACACCAGAACTGGCCCCCAAGGCAGTGGGATTGCAGGTGAATTTCTCCTCAAGGATGCTGCAACCACATCATTTGCCGCAGCTGCACGTGGGATTACTGGAATAGTTTGAGGTAAGGGCCCTCTCCAGCAATGGACATGCCTTTGTCCTTAGGGAGGATTAGGGACTCTACTGCGATACAGGTAAGTATTTAAGTAAACCCCCTAAGTAAATGGTGCTTATTTTCAAAAATCATCCAAAAAGTCAAGACCTTGTGCTTGCCGATCTTACCTTCCCTGTACCAGAGCTGTCACAGATAAGAATAATAACTGAGTAGCAGCACTGCAATCACCAGAGCAACATAAGAATTGATTAACTGAAAATTGTTAAGAGTTTTTAAGGTGGCAAAGGCAAGATGATACTGATTAGAGGAGGATGGTTTGAAAACTACTATTCTGTTCAGAGGAGGTATGTATATCAGTTTCTCAGGGTTGCAAGATCTATAGGAGAAATTCTGCTGGTCAATTAATTATGTCTATTTTAGGAGAAATAATTTGCTCCTAAGGGATGTTTAATTTGCAGATGAAGAGCTCAAAATTTAGCTAATCTTTTGTTTCCCCAGTTACTTCTATGCAAACTTTTTTGGGGGGGTTGTATGTGGACAGGTAAGTGATTTTCTTTTGCCACTGTGAATATTTGTGGATCATTATGTCTGACCTGGAAGAGTCTGGAGTGCTTGTTAGGTATTTTATAATGCTAAAAACATTCAAACATTAATATTCTATTATCATTCCAGCCTGTCTGAGAATGATAATAAAATTTCCTCTATGAGAAAATGTCTTTCTTAAACTTTGGGCACAGATAGTACATAAGACATTTAATGAAGGTGCTTTCTCCTCCAGAATTTGCTAAGAGGAGGCAGCGCCCTCACAGCCCTGGTGGGCATGGCCTGGGTTCCCGACTATGTTATCAGAGCTGTAGGACTTGTGCAAAGCCAGGCCAGTTTACTAGAATTACTAGCCATGGGCCGCAGGGACCATAGTACAGCACTTGTGGGGTGAAACCAATAGGGCCTGCCCATAAACTGGAAGAGCAAAGTGCTTGAGGAGGTCTGTGTTACTGCGTCCTGCCCTGCAACGCTCACCACTTGTGGCTGCTTGTGTGGGTGCTGTATTTTCTGCAAAGACCGTCAGCACCCCACTCTCCCTCCAGCACTCTGTTTGGCATCCGTGCTCTGCTGTTACGATGTAGGCACACAGTGCCAGCCTCATCCTCCCCCTGACAGAGGGAGTCCCTGGAACACCAATATGCCACGTGACGGAGGAACTCTCAGAGCTGGAGAGGGGCTGAGCGCAGAACCCACCCCAGGCTGCCAGGCGCTTGCTCCTCAGAGAGGCAAGGCAAGCTTTCAGCTGGTGCTTTTTAATCGTGCAGGTCGGTGCCTGCGTGTATGTGTGTGAAAACACATTACAAGGCAGCGCTGCGAAGCTGCTGTGGTCAAGCAAGCAGTGCTGTTCAAGCTGTGCAAAGGCAATAAAGCTACAAGCATTGCCCGATATGGTAAATATTGTGGCCGCAAGCCTTTCCTCTGTCTATTTTGTAGCCTCCTGAGCTATCTAAAGTAATTCTACCCACCCCCAGAAATGAGATCCCTGTGTCAATATGCCCTTCTGGAGTGGGAATGTTGAGGCAATGTTTCACTGAAGATATCAGCTGTGAGAGATTTGGAGCACTTAGCTCCTCTTCGTCTGCACCCAAAATAGCATAAATCTTTTTCGAAGTGAAGATGATTACTTGAGCAGCAAAGGATTAGCAGATGTGGCCGTTGCATAGCTGGTTATGCTAGTCACATTTTCCTAAGTAAGATATTCTATTAGATGCACGCGAGCCAGGGAGTGCTAGGGAATGCAGCTCTTTTCAAATAGATGAGTATATATATATATATATGCATATCTGTGTGCCTTTCCCAGACTTTCCACCACCTTTCTGCTAAACAGGGAATATAGTTATGTCCGAGTAAAGGGCTTCTGTTTTCTGCATTACTGGTGCCTTTAAAAGGGAAAAGGTGTTTGCACTAATTGTAATGACATTGTCTGATTAATATAGAGCCCTTGTATGTATAAGAAGGTCCCTGGGTGTTTCATGAAAATTAAGCCTCCCAACAAACATTTGAAGATAGGTATCTACTACTGCCGTTCCAGGAAGGGAAACTGAGGCACGAGCTCATGGAGCTGACATGATTATACTTGCTTAACTTTGTAGCTCAGTCCTCTGGGTCCTTCTAAGCAGTTACGCCCTGGCCTTGCCCAGACCATCCTTTAGGTTCGGGGTGGTGCCAGGAACAGAATCCAGTTCTCAGAAAGCCTTTTCTTTTTGGTGGATGAGTTCCTGCTGGGTTATGGAGCTGAACCAGCCTCCTCAGTATTCACACAACCTTCACAGCTGAAGCAAGAGAAGCAGCAGTAGTGAAGCGTTGGCAGTGTGTGCCAGAGGGGTGGGGGGACTGCCCTCCCACAGTATCCTGCCGTTGCCCTGGATCGGGGGGGGATGAAACCACAGGCTGAGAGTTGTGCTCTGAGGCCGGGCTGCAATTCTGGCCCAGATAATGGACCTGCGGGGGCTGAGGCTGCTGGTGTTTGGTCTAGGTGAATTGTTGGGGTCTGTGGATCAACACCGTTCCTGGTAGGGTTGAAAGACCTGTCTTGCTGCTTGAAATTATCTCCTGACCACAGTAATTAGTACTTTCTATTTGCTTTTGCAAGGCTAATGAATTATGGGGGAAATTCAAGTGCTTTGTTGAAACCAGCTTAATACATACAACAGTTTGGATGGTCAAAAACCTTGCCAAATATAGGGAATCCACGCAGCTCAGGCACACACCCCTCCTGCGGCACTCTGGAGAAAGCCAGTCTTTTGAAGCCTCTGTCTTGTAAAAACAGCTGTTGGGCAGAACTGGAGGCAGGTGCTGCCCCTTGTGAACTGGATTAAGTTTTGTTTTGCTTAGGAAAATTCACCAAGGAAACAGAGAGAGACCAAAAATATAGCAGAGTCTGGAGACTGACAACTCTGCTGGCTACCTGCAACACTGTTCTGCAAATTGCTAGCAGACTTCTAGGCAAAGGAAGGTTGTCCCACATATTTGGCTAAACGACAGCCTGGGTCCTGGCCCAGCCTTTCATCTTGCCTGCCAAGTATTTTCCTCTCTCTGCTGTCCTTCCCCCTCCCGCCCCACACTGCCTTGAGTTCTTTCCAAGGAATTTGTCACTCCTGATACCCCACACAAAACCAGAAACCAGGCAAAGCTCAGAGATTATCCTGCTGAATCAGCAGACAGGGAAGAGCTTGGCTTTGGGCAACTCGCCTTTCTGTCCAGAGGACAAATATATAACACAGGACATTTTGGTGTAATTCTGTACTGAAGTCCCATTCTAATCCTTTCTAAGGAACGGAAGTTGTAGACTGGATCTCACTGGCAACCTTTCCAGCCAAAAGGGAAAATGACTGTGTTACCCTCCCAGCAGGGATGGGTCCTCTGGGCTGGGAAACTGGTAGAGAGTGCCTGAGGGCGCTGTGAAGAGCTGGGGATGGATGGTAGGGGTTAGTCCCTTGGCCTGGCTTTCTGATATCTTCCTTTGCTATTAGACCTAGCCATCTGGGTCTAGCCTGGATTCAGCCTGCTTAACTTTAGATGTTTAATTATTGTGTCCCATTTAGGAACCTGTGCACTGCTGAGGATCTCTGGTCTTACTGGAGAAGCAGCAGTTCCAGGGAATAATTCAGGGTGACTGGTGCCAGTGGGCTGAATCCAAGTCAAATATTTGTTCATGCCCCACCAAGTCGAGCAGAGAGCCAGACCAGAGAGCTATGTCCAGCACAAACCTTCCTCCACCCTCCAGCCCCGAGTCAGATTGCCCCAGGGTCAGACAAGCGAGGCGTGGGTGCAGCGCTGATGTTTTGGGGAGGACATGGCCAAAGCAGCTGTGTTATGGGTTGTCTTAAACAACTGCTGTGCACCCACAGCCTTTGGCTCATGATTTATTTACATCGTAGCCCTTGTCACCAAGTGGCCATAAACACTGTTAAATGAACAAGCTTGAGGACTCAGCAATGGGTTAGCAGGTTTTATAGTCATGTGCAGAGCTCCCAGCCACCACAGGGATGTTTCAGCAGTTTCTGACATTGCTCCACTAACCAGTCCTTTGGCCCCAGGCTGTCCCTCCAGCACAGGACGATGAGGCCGTGCACACCCATAGGGCAGGTCACGCAAATTAGCCCAGCACACTAGAACATCTCTCTCAGCCTTATGGTGGGGGGACCATGCCCTTGCACCACCTTTCCATATACCTGAAATACCCCAACGAGCCTTTTTCTTCTTCCTCTCTCTAAACTTGCCTCAGTGTGAATGCAGGCAGGGATCCTATCGGATCATAAGACAAGAAATAAGCACATTTCTGCATTGCCTAACCAAAATTAAATATGAGGAATAGAAAATTGCTGGAGTAAGGCTTAAAGGTGACAGACAAAGAGCACATTTAGATTTTTTATTATTTTTTTTAATAACAGCACCATGTCTTGAAATGCATTCACAAGGACATTAGAAAGAAATCTTACCCAAAATATGAATATTCATGTGTAAGTCTGCAGATCAGTGACTGAAAGACTGGTTTGAAGACCGTAAGGCACCACCTTAGCAAGAGGGGAGAACCTCTGAAGGCCTCTGCTCTGTGCCTTGAGATACCACAGGATCCGTGTTCAATGGATTTATTTCCCTTGGCAAAATGGCCAGTTCTAGTTGCAAATCATGAATGAGGTGAACGTTTGCAGGTGTTTCTTAGAAGACGGGAAGACTGTTCAGCTTTATGCAAGTCTGTGTGGTTAGCGCCTTGTATCTTGTGTGGCTCGTGTCTACACTAAATTCACTCACAGGGTGAGGAAAGCCATTGCTTTTTATAACTAGTCAGACGTTTCTCTTAAAGTTTTGTCCAGGGTTTTGGCTCTGACACATCATGCAGCTTCAAATTATTTTTAATATTTAGGGTTTGAAACAGAATGGCTATATTTAAGAAAAAATACAGTATATTCTTAATGAATTTTGAATTTGGGGATTTCTCCCACCCCTTTATTTTCCATTTCCCCTTCCACTCTTTGTGAAATTAGTATAAAATAGAAAAACATTCCCCAGGTTTTCATTCCTGTCTTCCTTCCTGGCCAGCTGAGCTGGCAAAGGGCGAGGAAGGTCCGTGCCTTCCTTCTGTTCTTACAGCTTAGGAAATTGTTTCTCTTCTTCCAAATGTTTGCTTCCAGTTCCTGCACCTCACAAGCCTTTCCAGAAATGTTAAAATAGGATTCTTCAGTAAAGAGTTTCGCAGCTTTTTAAAGAAAATGTGGCTTCTTTGGCTCTTCTGACTTTGCTAGAAATGACTCCTGGCTAGGCCTGCTCTTTTCTCTGCAGTGAAAGGGCCTTGCAGAAGTGTAAATTATCTTCCATTGCTTGCACACAAAGAAAAATCTTTAGTTTTGCTGATATGCTGAAATTCCTAAGAGAATAATTTGGGTTTGAAATAGGCTAAGGGCAAATGACCTGAAAAGCTCTGATTATGAATATGAGGGAAAAGGGCTTACAATTAACACAGCAACTGTCTGTTGTTAGTAAGAGAGTAGGCTAATAAAACTTGCAAAGTGGTTTTGACTTGCAAAAGTATGTTTTGACTGAGGAAAATGAGAAGGACGGTTGATAACATATTTTGAGACAAATTGTTGAACGCAAAATATGTGTGTGCAAGGTTCCCTAAAGATAGCAGTGTAATTTGTGAGGTGAATACAAGCAAGTCATGTTACACTAACAGGATATAGTAGCCCAGGTCCACTGTGGGGTCACAGGCAGCATATACCATCTGCATTAACTTCTGCATTAAAGAATGCAGGAAACAGCTAGACTAAAAAAAAAGAGGGGGCTTTGAAAGAAGGCTTCTTCCCTTGGGGAACTTTTGATGTTTGTTTTTTATCTTGTTTTTGCCCACGTTATGGCTGTGAGTGTGAGAAGGCGTGTTTGTTAGTAGAGCTGACCCGGCTTCTCGCCGTAATGTGCATTAGCTTGTATTTTGCTTGGGTTTTTTATGCATATGCAATTCATTATAATATACATACTTTTGTGTATGAAAATGGAGGGGCAGACCAAGTGAACCTGGGAAACGTTGAAGTTAGCAACTTCATAAACACTTAGTGGCACCTCCCTGCTCCTTGAAAGCACTCCTGCGCTGAAAGATCATTGACAGGGTCAAACAAGAGGCTTTGACAGAGGTATTGCTGCTGCATCACTGTAGGCACTTACAACTAAGCTTGACTAATTTAGGAGGAAGAGAGTTCTCCTAGAGGAGCTGAGAGCTGGCCCCTAACACCTCAGATGGGTGCCCTGCAACGGAAGCTCTCTCTGATGGACTAGAGCAGAAACCCAAGCAGGTAACGTGGCTGCTGCAGTTGGGTGGTTTACAGGAAGCACCACGAGCACCTCCTCCTTCCCCACTCCTGAGTGACTTGGCCCCACTGCTCATGCCGTTAGACAAAGGTCATTAGCTGTAATTACCGGGTTTGCACTCTGATGAGTGACAATGGTTACATGTCCTTCCCAACATCAGTAGCTCCCATCCAGAAGTCTTCTTCAGAGCTGACCTGACTCCTGATCTTTGAATGGGGCAAGGTTCTGCTCAGTTCAGAAGAAGTTCAGATAAGCCGAGGTCATGCCCTTTGACTGCATGATGACTGTAAATGAGGAAAAATACAGTTGTTAGCTTTAAACCTGGAAACAGCAGCAGTCAGGATACCAGAGCTTAGCACAAGCTACATTGTTCTGCCAGTGAACTCCATGGTTTTGTGTAGAGCCTACTCCTGTGCCTTAGCCAACATCCTTAGAGGTAGCTCAGCTATCCTTGCTGTGCTCTGCAGGCAGCGGTACAAATCCACACAGTTACTTCAGTGTGATGCTGGTCCACCAGACCTTCAAACTGAGCCCTGTACTGTATAAGACAGCAATCTGGTGTCATATGTGAGCAGAAAATTGTCTGTGGACACTTACTATTTAACAGATCGACACATGACTTAGTGTTCTACCTGCACAAGTGGCTATCACACCCTTCCCCCCAAGGAGTATAGTAGCACTTGCTCATTTTTGTGATTTGGTGAGTGACTGAAGGGCAAATGAGCTGTCTCACACCTGGTCCCTCTGTGCCCATTTGCAGAGGTCCCAAGCCGGGCGGTGACTGGCACCATTTTGGCATACACATGTGAACATGCGCAGGCAGGGTCCAGCTGGGAAGCGGTGTTTGCCTGCGGTCTGTGTGTGCAAACCCCTGCTTGCCTTCCCAGAGCCGTGCCATTTGGAAATCCCTGGCTGGTACAGAAAAGCTCACGGAATAAAGCCTCCGACTGCAGGGTGCAAAACTGCATTGCTGAAATGGAGGGTATCTGTAACAGAAATGGAGTAGGTGGAGAACAGAGAGGTTTGCTGAGCTATGAGGTGTCAGGGTATTTAGGAGACCCTTGGTTTGCCTCACGTTTTGGCAGTGGGAACAGCTGCTGCTGTGGCTTTTAAGCATGGCGATTTCCTGGCTGAGTAGAAAGGCCTGGGCATGCAGAGCATCCACTGCAGACCAAAGACCAAACAGATGAAGGGTGGACAGAAAAGCTAGAGTGGAAACAAGGAGAGCTGTGAGCAAGAGGAAGTGCTCTGTCAACCACAGGTTGTCCACAGACCACAGTTTGAGAAGCTCAACTTCCTGAGCTGTGTTTGTCACCAAGGTGGATCAGTACCACAAGCGTTCTGCAAGGTAGGAAGGACTACTGAACAGGCAAACCTGCCTCATGGGACACACTGAGCCTTCAAGTCACCTCCATTGTCCAATTTTTCTGTACAGCTGAGAACCTTACAAAACAGGAAGTTTCCATGGCTTCGTGGCTTGCTTAACTACCTACATCTTTTCCCTCTCTTTTTGCATACCAGACAACAAGAAAGTTGGGTTTTATTTCTAAGGTAAAGGGTGGCAATCAGCTGGGTGTCGTCTCCGAAGACCTCAAGATCTTTCTTCTCTTTCTGCTCTTTCAGGTTTTTCATTCTGTTTTTTTTTTCCTGTTTGTTGGTTTGGCTTTTGTCAGACCTCTTGTCTCTGTTATGAAAAAGCATTTATTAAAGCCTGAATTTTCTGTGTGGCAGTGTTAACATTTGGTGCACAAAGTTAGCTGTTGTGCTGTGGGTTTTCCCATGCGTCACTTCGCTGCCTTCCCATTTTCACAATACTTTGTTTTATTATAAAACAACTCAAGAAGTTACAGATGATGGAGCTCTCTCTGTAGCTAGGTTGGGTGAAGTGCCTCAGTTTCACCGCCTGTTGGAAAAAAGAAATGAGAATCCAGCAAGGTGATTCAAGCCAAGTCCAGAAATTAAGTGAATCCTTTTCTTCCATCTTGGATTAGTTTGATCTGAACTGATCAAGTGAGCAAAGATGGGCTGGCTTATGAGAATGATGAGGAGGCATCAAGAAACGACCACAAGGCAGAAGCACAATGAAGCTTGATGTCCTCTAGGTGGGGCACTACATAACTCCCCCCCCCAGTGAACTGAAAGTAACAGCACATTAATTCACATGTGTCTGAACAAACATGTTTAATGAGTCTATCTAATCAGAAGTGAAATCAAAGCAAGGAAAGCATAGGTAGCTACGTGCGTAGCAAGGGTCTAATTGATGAAACCTTGTTGCACTTCTTTTGCTGTTTCTCATGTAACTGATTATTCCTTCTCTGGTGTGCTGGGTTCAGAACTTCATGCTCTTTTCAGCATGAAGGTGGCTATGAAAGAAGGGGTATGGACATCAGCCTCTCATCACCAGTGGCACGAAACCCTGCCACCAAGTCCAACTGTGTTGGTTGTGACATGTGATGTAAAACAGGGGTGTGAGTTTTCTGTTGGTCTTTTAATCTCAGCACCATCATCTCACCCATCTCCATGAAGCCGCTTGCTCCCAAGTCTCTTTTAACCACAGGAATTACCAGTATTGTCCATCTACTTCCACCAGGACTGGTGTGTCATCTTCAGGAGCTTCTAGGTTTTCCTCCTGCTCCATATGCTCCTTGTAAACTGTGTTGCTGTGCTTGAAGTGTTTCTACATGTGAGTTTCAGCCACAAGTTGGCTTGTCCTGAATAGTATCCCTTCAGGTACCACCTGGCTTTGGTGCAAAAAATTGCTCTTCACCTGGCGCATGGAGTTTATGGCCACTTGTCCTTCTTGCTCCCTCAGCAGCAAGTCAGCTGGAATACATTGTAAGACCTGTGGTGCCTGCTCTGATACAGATATAGATAAATATACCAAAGTATCTCTTTCTTTGAGGACAGCACAGAAATTCCTTGCTTTTTTTCTCTCTTGATGTCTTCTAATAAACAAGGGGAGAACTAAAAGCAATATAATATAATAATAAAAACATATAATATAGTATAATAATAAAAAATTAGCTCCTCATTCTTACACCTGGTCTATTTAAACAATGCTAAGGCCCTCAGTTTTTACTTATCAGAGCATTTGGTTTCTGATTTAAGATTCAGATTTAATAACACCTGGTGCATCTTCTCAGACCTGCTCTGGTGACTGGCAGAAGCTGCAAATGTGTGGGAGAGATGAGGACGATGGGGGCCGACACGGCTGGAAACTCTGTCCCAGCTCATCGGACAGTCCCTGCTGCTGTCGCGTGCAGCTTCTGTGTCTCAGCTGCCCCAGGGAAGTTCAGAGTGACCAGGACAGCCGGGAAGCCCTTAGAGTCAGCAGGTTTGTGGCCATATTTCCAATGGCCCTTGCAAAGGTAGGCCTAGGCCTGCACCTGCGTGAAATTCGGCGGATTATATCCGCTTGCAGTTCTGATGGTCTCTGGGAATATTCAGCTGGCAGGCACGGCTCTTCATTTCTCAAGCAGTGAGTCACTGCGGTGTCATTACCTCTGAGTACAGTCAGTGTGTAATAATTCAAGTCACCATTGCCGCTGTTGTTGCTTCCAGCCAACCAACCTTGTACCTGCTGCCAGACTGGGGCAGGTGTGTAAATATAATCACTGTGCAATTAATTAGTCCATCTTGCCAATCAGTATGCAACACACAGCTCCCTGCATCCCAGCTGAGCTCAATTTAGCGGAGCGGCTGCAGGATTTAACAGTACTTTGCAGTAAGAACTCAATAAAAAAAGAAGAAAAGCAGAGAGCTCTAGGCCCAGCTTTTCAGCTTCACGTCACACGTAACAAAAACGAGCACCCGCCTGTATCAGTGAAAGGGTTTTGTAAGACTGTGGGAGAAGGATGAGAGAGTTAGCCAAACAGCACCTTATTCCTGAAAACTCTGAGCGCAGAAATCATCTGATGTATGAATTCTGAGCAAGCGGAATAGCAAAGGCCAGCTGCTCACCACTGCGGCCCCACAAATCCCTTCAGTTGGCAGCACAGCAAGAACCTGGGAGCTGCCTGCGCTCCCTCCTCTCTCTGCAGCTACACAGCTACGGCGGAGACAGATTAAATTGCTGGATTATGCACTTCCACAGTCCAGCATCTGGATCTGTGTGACAGCTGTGCCCAGGAAAGAAGTCAAGTATCAATGCCATAACTGCGTCAACTGGTGTGTCGTGGGCCACAGCATTACAGCTGGAAAAGGTCTGTTAGGTCATCTGCTCACATTTCTTAGCCAGCACAGGATTTGACTCAATAAAGGTTTGCTGCTGCTCTAAACATGGCATTTTAGGAGATTTGGGCAATGCAATCTTCTCTCCCTTCTCTTGGGAACTTATCTGTCATCTGTTATAACTTGCTGTCAGGAAACGTCTAGCCTAGCCCTCCCGTGTCTTAATATGATCCCATTAATGACTCCTCTTGCCTTTTCTTTTTATCAAGGTCTCCCTTTTTGCTGAGTTGTACTTCCCTCCCTCAGTATGGGTACAATACCCTGCTTAGTTCCTTCTGGGCTGGGCTGGCTTTTGAGGGGAGGATACCCCACACCAGGGCTCTCATCCCTGAGGGCCCCCAAAAGGCTGGGCTCCTGTTCTTCCCAAAATCCTCATCCACTGCCCTTAATTATCTGCACTGAATAACCCCACCTGCTCAAATCATTAGATGTTTCCATTAAGACAAATATTTTCAGGTTCATAATTTTTTACCTTGTATGTATGAGTCTGGAATGATTTTCCGCTTTCCATCTCAAAAACTTAGATGATGTGCCCTACATGCAGCCGCATCCTTTGGAAGGTCAGTTCTGTTATTTTTCTCCACCAGTCAGTTCTTGCTGCTGCTGTGGAGCAGGGCTCTGCCCAGACCACATGCCTGTGTGGGAGGGAGCAGAGGGCTGGGTTCCCCCCATGTGGAACACCAGGCTGTGTCACTGCAAGGTCCAGACTACTTTGTATTGCTTCCTTGCCTTTGCTGATATCCCTCATTTCCCTCCAGGCAATGGGATTCCTGAGCATCAGTGCTTTGCCGGCCCTTTTTGCCTTACATAATTGATGGATAACTAAGCTCAGCATCGCTGGAGCTATTGCCATGCATGTCACCTTCTGGTGCTGCAGCAAGACATTATCCTTTTTGTCTAGATTTCACACATCATTGGCAAGATCAGATTCACACTTGTGTAACTAATTTGGGGAGTAGCTTTTGCTAACAGCGTTACGGAGTATTTCATTATAACTCACCTGTCTTTTCCTTCAGCTCATTACTTCTTTCCCATGAGTGAGTATGAATGTTGCCATCTAACACATGCTTTCCTTTCACAAGGTTACTGGGCATTTCTTTTGGTTTCTACTGTAAAGAAAGTAACCAAGAAATGAATCAGGTTAACTTCCAAAAGTTGTCCCTCACAGTTTTACTCTAGATGTTCAGAAGATACTGATAAAAACCATATGCTCTTGCATCTAAAAGGAAATTTCCTCACCTGTGTGACAAGCTGGGCTTTTATCACAAATGAAGAGAAAGTGTTACACCATTTGCTTTTTTAAGCACAGTTCTCTCATTCTTACTGTCTTGGCTATGATCTCCAAAAAAATGGATTGATTAAAATCAAGATTCTGTGGACTAATACCCTGAATCAGCAGCTGGGATTGCAGAGGAACATGTATTTTCTAAGGAAGCTCTCTCTATAGGGTTGAAAAAGAAAAAAACTAAAAATAAAATTTCATTGTTGGTTTTGGGATTTCAAAGGGTATTTTTATAAAACCTAATTTTTGGGATAAGCATGCTGTGTTAGGTTAGGCCTTTGAAAGGACTCTCTTTCAGTAGTTTAAGTCTGACCTTATTTGAAATTCACAACCTTAAAATCTGTATCTTCAAAAACAAAACAAAAAAACTTGAAATAATGCAAGATCAAAAGTGGGAGTCCTGCTCTTTTCAGCTCTGACATCTAAGCAGCAAAACTGGTGCAGAAAAACATAGTATTTTGTGTATGTTCTCCTGCATTTTCTCTACTTTAAAATCAGTTAATCAAATGAATGACAAGCCCACATCCATGAGTCTGTAGCCTTACCTGTTAGAGCTCTTACAACCAGACCTTTCAGCACAAGTATTTCCACTGACTGCAGTGCTAAGCACATGTATAAATACTATGTTGAATCAGCGCCATAGCTAGAAACCAGCATTTAATAGCAGTCTTCCAGTAGACTGCAGGAACTAAAAATGAATAGAATTAGTTCTTTGTGTCTCTGATCAGAACAGGAATGTAAAGGCAAACGTGTCACAGATTCTTAACATTCTCAACAGCATAATTTCAGTGTTCTTATGTCTTGTACCACTGAGAGAGAGTAAGCTCTGAGGCTTGGCATTGCTAACATGATGCTGCAGGATGGACCCTCTCTTGTTGCTCAGTATCTCCCATGCATCTTTTTGGAGCTTCCAATTCTCTCTTTAGTACTGGCCAAAATGACAAACGTGGCAGGAAAAAGAAGGAGGGAAACCCAGTCTTCATTTTCTCCCTCCTGAAGGTCCCTCTGATGTTTCTCCACATTTCCTGTGCTCCCTCCCATTCCCCTCCCTCAGTGCAAGGAAAGGGTTGGATATGTCTGGGTCCTTTGAGTCTCATCCTGCTAGACTTGCTGCGTCATGCTGAGCAACCTAGAACTGTTGCAGGGCTGCACCCTGAATTATTTTCCTGCTTCAGATCAGCCTTTGGGAAACAGCAACGATACCTCTTCTGTAGTGGATAATGTGCTGCTGAATGAATCCTAACACATCCTCCTCCTCCTGTACTCTATGAGTGACAATGGAGGTGGAGCATTTCCCCCTCCCCATGAGCAGCCACCACCAACTCACTGGGTGCAGGAGTGGAGGAGCATCCACCTCTGCTACCACCAGCACCAGCGCAGACTCATCAGTGGAGATGGAGACCGCTTGGTGTTATTTTTAAACAGTGAGATGTCTTAGCCTGCCTTTTTGCGGACTACCTAAGCTGGGGTCAGAGGGTGGCTGCCAAAACACAAGAGCAGCTGACGGTGCCTCTGACTACTGCTGGCTGGCTTCCTCCGACAGGCTCCAAGAGCCAGGCGAGATACCACACCAGTGCCCATCACAGTTCCTATGTGATCAAAGTGCTGACGGTGGCACAGCCGCAGGCTGAGCTGCAGGCTGCCTGGCCCCTGCACACCTCAGCTGGACACTGTGGCTTGGTATGTGTGTATTTCTGTATGCTGGCAAGGTCTGCAGCCCTGTTCCTCTTCCACATCGTTCCCTTTGAAGCCATGTAACATTGCTCTGACCCTTCAGCTGGAGGACAAGGGCCGAGGGGACAGGCATGCTCTACCCTCTGCAGTGTTGGCTGCCTCTGTGCATGCCTTACCTGTGCTTAGGCAGTGCGGATAGATGGGCTGAAATCAACAGACCTCAGCACAAAGCACCCTGCAAGCCTGTGGTCTGAAACCCAGGCAGTCCTTAGGAAGGGAGGTATCTGTCTGTCAAGGCCTGTGCGCCCAGTTTGCCGCTATCATAGCAAGGCATCGGTGGTCTGGTGCCCCTTAGGGAGCTGTGTAAGTGCTTCTGTGTGTGTGCCTGCGTTTGCATTTACAGTCCTTACTGCCCCCAAGTTTTCCGTTCGCAGTTCTGCTTACACGGGACTCCCTTGCTGTGTTTCAGCCCGATCAGAGATACCAGCGAAGAGGAAAAAGAGACACATCTCTGTCAGGCCACCGCCCTGCGAAACTGCCTCCCGCTTCCAGGGATCAGCATCCTTGATAAACTCATCAAGACCTGTCCCGTCTGGCTTCAGCTGGACATGAACCAGGAAAGGGCTGGGGTGATACTTGGCAAAGAAACTGCAGGGGTAAGTCCAAAGCGGTTTTGGTTCAGGCAACCACATTTCCTGTCCTTGGTGGAGCTGGTTAGGAGAGCAGTGCTTTTTTTCATGTGGAAGCAAAAATATTTAGCAGACTCTGCTCTCTGTTTCCATTACCTTTTGATGCTTTAGCCACTCACAACCGCAACAGACAGATATAATGGCTTTGAGGAAGCAAAAAATCTTGTGTCTGGTTTTATTTATTTCACATATAGATTCATGGACATGCCTTCCCATTTACCACCATACCCATAGCTATGTTGACTATCCTGATTTGGAGCAAGAAAAAAATAAGTCCCTAGACAAAAGGCCCTTAAACCCTGGGAGCTGCTGGGAGTAATTTTTATTGCAATAATTGGTATCTGATCCCCATAAGCTGAGTGCTATAAAATGGCAGACTTGTGCAAAGCTGAGCGTGCTTAAGGAAAACGGTTATGTGGGAAAGGGAGCTCCCAGTTCCTGGGGTCCTGGAGGCGAGGCACAGCAGGGAGTAGGTGTCCTCGTTGGATCTGGGGAGGGCAGGCCTGAGCTGATGCCACAGCACAAGGGGAATTCACTCACTCCTGCTCTGAGGAGGTTTGGACCTGTCCCTTGGCTGAGTCAGTCTATCCCAGGACTAAAACTGTCACAGCCAAGTGACAACCTCAGTGGGACTCATCTGACCAACCTGGACTGGGCAGTGTGCTTCACCCTGAACCAGACGTTGGGCAAATTACTCTCTTTGTGACGTTAAAGGGAGGCCTGAATGATTGTCTCTGACATAGCCTTATGTAGCCCCGAGCCTCGTCTGTCATTAGCCACTCCCTGCAGGCAGGGCTGTTGCCCACCTCGGAGCATCTTGCCTCTGTTCCTCCTACTCATACTGTCCTCAGGCACCATCTTCAGCTGCGGCTTGAAGCAGGCAGGAAAAGAGCTGACGCATCAGAGGTGTCCCACAGTGAGGGCAGGCTCTCCTGCCCACTCAGAGCCCATCTGAAGCCGAATCAGCACCACACCTTTCCCACCACCAACAAAAATGGAAGAGACTGGTTCGTGTACCGGTCCTGACCCAGGCAGCAGGGTTATGTACAGCTCAGAAAACCCACCTCCCTCATCTGAACAGCCGTGGTCCAATTTTAGCCTTTGGAGCCATGGCAACCAGTCGTGCTGATCAGGAAAACAGAAGTGATTCATTTCCATGTTTCACTTATCTTGTTCATTAAATTTAATTTCAAATTAAGCACTTAACGGATGCAATGTGAGATAGTGCTGTCTGAGATCCAAGGTCACAGGAGTCTATTGAGGTGGGTTAGAAGGACCATGCTGTTACATGGGTGGTAGGATCAAGGGAAGGGAGAGCATCTATGGGTTTTTTCCTATCTGTAGATACTTTCTGTGATGTAAAAGGTGGGGGCTGCCCTGTATTAGAAATAGGACTGTTTCAGGCATGTACCTGTTTGCCAGGTGTTTATTTGGATTTTCTTTGCAGTGCTGGTTGAGCTAAGCCCGTGGGGATCAGTTTCTTATGAATGGTGGAGGTAAAGATGATGGCCCTGTGTGAGGTTGTAAAGTTGCCCCAAAGCAACGCGTTTATCATGGGTGCTTCAAAGTGACGGGAGATGCTCTTATGACTGGGAGTCATGCAGAGAAACGTCCTGACTTCTAGGCAAGCTTTTTTAAATTCCTCTGCCCAAGAAATTAATGTTTTCTTTATAGATTTCCACTGCATTGTAATTGATTAATCATTTTATCAGCTCACACTTCTTATTTCTAACAATATCCAGACTCCAGAATTAGCCCATTATTAGTTCAGATTTTATAAAAATACCTTGACTCTCTCCTGCCAAAACCTGCTATTAAAGAACAGATAAAGGTGAAGATTATTTTCTATCTGCAGCTTCGAGGTACAAGCTAAAAATATCCTTGATAATGAGCTTTAATTAGAAACACATTTAGGAGCTCACACAACACAAAGAATGAGACATTTTTCTTTAAAACAAAAATAAATTCTGTTGTCTTTTGTCTTTTGTCTTGTCTTTCCTTCTTTGTTTCTTTTTTTCTATTTTACATTTTCTTTTTTCTTTCCTCTTTCTTCTTTCTTTCTTTCTCCTTCCCTCTTTCTTTCTTTTTTTTTTTTTTTCCACTGGTCCCATTGTTGGGAACAAATGGCTAGAGTGGTTCCACTGGTTCCAATTACTCTTACTAACGTGTATGAATACCCGATGGGAGAGAGTACAGATTTTGCCAGACCATTCTCAGTGGTATCCAGTGAAAGAATAAGGTGCAATGGGTATAAATTGAAACACAGGAAATTCTGTTTAAACATTAAGAAGAGATTTTTTACTGTCAGGATGATTGAACATTGGAACAGGCTGCCCAAGAAGCCGTAGAGCCTCCATCCTTGCAGATAATTAAAAGCCAACAACACACAGTCCTGAGGGACTTGCTGTAGTTGATCCATCTTTAAGCATGGGGGCTGGACTAGGTGCTCTCCAGAGGTTCCTTCCAAGCACACCTGCTCTGTGATTTCAGGACCAGTCAACACATTGAAGTCACTGCTGCCATCCAGAGGGATCTTAGACAAGCTGGGGGGACAGGACTGGCAGGAACCTTCTGAAATTCAGCAAAGGCAAAGGCAAAGTGCTGCCCCCAGGAAGGCAGAAACCCCCTGGCAGGGGTCCAGGCTGGCACTGCCTGGCTGGGCAGCTCTGCAGGAAAGACTCTGCAGGGGTGTCGAGCAGCCAGATGGGCACAGACTTACAGAGGAGAGGCTGTGGGACCAGGGTTTGTTCAACCAGGAGGTGAGACAACTTCGGGGGGACTGCAGAGGAGCCCCCTGGTATCTACAGGGAGGCCATGGAGAAGATGGAGCCAGGCTCTGCTCAGCACTGCATGGTGGGGGGACAAGATGTGACAGGCGTACATTGAAACTGGAGGGGTTCAGACTGGGTACAGGGAAACACTTTCTTCCTCTGGGGACAGTAAGTGGCGGGACAGACTGTCTGGAGAGGTTGTGCAGTCTCCAACCTTGGAGGTTCTCCAGACCTGTCTGGACAAAGCCCTGAGCAACTTGGTCTGGCCTCATGATTTTGCCCAGGTGGTTGGAGGATAGCCCTCCTGGGGCCCCTGCCAACCTCAATGATCTTCTTGTCCCAGAAAAAAACTCTGCCCTGAGACACTGTAGCCACAAGAGCCTTTAGCCTTATGTTCCACTCGTGGACCCTTTCTCTTGATGTACAAGTGATTCCCTTGCTTTAGACCTGGACTGGGATGTTCTAGAGTGAATTGTCCATGATTTAGGGTCCTTATGTGAGGAGCATCACTTGACAAATTGTAAGTGCAGCTTTATACTCTTCATTGGTGAAAAAGTTTGCCTTAGGCTTAAGTGGGACATCAGTGATGGATCAAAATTTTCTGGTTCCTTCACCAGTCTGAATTTCACCTAGATGAAATGTTCCTTTATGCATTATACTTGTCATGTAAAGTTCAACCGAGTGGAATGAAGCTAAAATAAGATCATTTAAAGGTAGATCATACTGATAAAAAAACTTCATTGCCAATGACCTAAAATAAAGTTCAGAAGCTCGTATAGTGTAGCTAAGCTCTTGATTCCTTTTTCCTTTTTCAGATATTCTTGGTTAGGAAAGAGAGTAATGTGAACAACATGGTCCTTGCAGTCCGCCTGCCAGTGCAGAACGATGCTCCTGGTGTGCTGGAGTACAACATTAAAGAAGAAAAATCAAGTAAGTTCTTTACATTTTTTGGTCTTGCTCTGGTTATTGTACTGAATCCTCTTGTGATCACCAGTATTATGTAATCTCACTTGCAATGAGCAGGTTCCTCTTGTCACTGGCAGCAGATCTTGCTTTTATGGTGTAGTTCAGTTAATATTTCCTGTAGCTGCTTTACCTCAGCTCCCCTGTGGTTCTGCACCTTGTGTTATCACTTAGAGACTCACAACAGGAAAATAAAGTACCTCCAGATGAGCAGCCCAGCACTTTGATCAAGTGAAAGGAGCTGCCTTTCACCAGTTGGAAGTCCTGAGCGAAGTGCCAGGCACTGACAGACTAAGCCTTGTTAACTCACTGACTGTGTCTCTATTTCTGCCACTGAATTTGGGCCCACCAGCCTTCTGAGATCTGCTACATTCCCTTCACATGCACTTCCCACAGTCATACTGAACAACCAGTTACTCCTAAACTGTTTTCAACACTTCACTGTTTCTGGGACACAGCTGAACCTGGGGGCTGGTGGTGTTGGTGCTGTTCCTGATGGGACAGCCAAGTCTGCCATGGGCAAGCAAAAATTAATCCAGTTCACAGTCAGCCACGCTTGATGCAGCACTTGGTGTAAATTGATGCATATGATTTCCATTTTCCAATAAATATTTGTAAATGGGGAATTTTATGATAGTCACAGAAACATGCATTTGAAAGAGTTCATCAAAATAACTTCACACTATTTATGTACATGAACACATCCAAATCCTCTGTCACTGAGCTCTGCCCCAAAGCCAGCTCCTCGAGGTATATGTTTGATTCGCTGCTAGAGCACTTGTGTTTCCGCTGATCAATGTTGTGGCTTATTTCTTCCCCCTTGACAGTTGCTCAAATGAATTTTTTCCTTCTCGCATGTTTCTTTACATACCTCTGCATCGTAAAGAGACTTTAAAGCCAGAGGGACGAGTGACTCCCTTAATCTGCTCTAATCTCAAGCACAGACCACAGGCTGTCGCAGCGTTGCTCCCGCACAGAGCTCAGCTGCCTGCCTGCCTGCTGCGTACCCCCAGGAGACCTGTCTCTCTCATCCGCGTGCACCTTGGAGCACGCAGTCATGGAGACGCCACACATGCTCAGTGCTTCTGCGTGAGGGCAGCAGTAGCAAACCTTTTGCCACATCTTCAGGTGTCCAGATGAAGAATACAAAGGCAACGGTTAGCTGCAGGGTGTGGAAATGTCTGTCTTTATCTAGTTGTTTGACCTGGGACTTAGGTTTTGCATGGTGGCAAATTGGTTTTTGATGATTCAAGTTTTCCTTTGGATAAAAGTTAAAAAAAATTGAACTCAGCCAGCCTAAAAATGTCATTTATAGAAACATTACTTCTGGATTTGTGTCCTGTGCCTTAAAATCTGATTTCTCTGAGGACAGGTAAAGTAAAATATAGTACAAAAATTTTACTGTGAGCTAGCCTAGCTAGAAAGACTTTTGTGCCATGTTTTTCAAACTTACTTGCTGTTTCTAATTTATCACTTACCTAACACAAAGGATATGTTCAGAGACACGGATTTTTAGTAGGAATAAGAACTAAATCAATGTCCACCATTATCATACAAATTGCAAAGTAAGAGGGAAAGGATAATTAAAAATTATCTCTCATTCTAAAAGCAGAAGAACTGGCGTCACAGGTGCAGCGACGCCAGTGGCCACGAGGCTGGTGCATTACTATGGTGAATATTCACACTATTTTTAGCTTGAGTTCTGTCAGTGTTGACCTGTAGAAAGCCTCTCAGTTCTCCATCCCACACTGCTTCGACAGGAACGCACCGGGCACACAAACAGTTATGATTTTTGCCTGCTATCTCGTTTAGGGCAAGTAGCCTGGCTTTTCAATTTAGAAGAAATCTAATTAGTACCTGTTAGTAAAGCCAAAGGACTATATCTGGCACAAGAGGAGATGGTATATCTTCTGTGTCTTGAAGTAAACTTATACATTAGCTTTGATTTATTGTCTCTGCGTTACTCTAACCGCTTTCTAAGCTTTTTTAGGAAATACAATTATCTGTTGTCCGAATGCTTCAGAAGAATTACAACTAGAGTCTGAGCTTCCTTGCTAAGTACCCTGGTACATCTGGATTGCCTTAGCTTAATAAAGTGCCCTTCAGTCTTCCCTGGTATTCTGTGAGTGTCAGGGTAGGAGACCTCTGAGTGCCAGCGGTGAGCAACTGCAGACCAAAGATGTTTTCTTGCTGTGGAATGGAAGTCTGTTTAAAGTTCGGTGTTACACTTCCTTAGAGGGTGTAAACCATGCCAGCTGCAGAGCCTGAGAAGCACTGTAGACTGGCAGGATTTTTCTAGGCATCTAGTCTTTAACTTCAGAAAGTCCCTCTTTAGTTCTGTGTTTGCTAAAAGGACGCTTTGGCTTCCCCCTGAACGTTGCAGACAGGGAGGTGAATTCTATAGCTTCCTACTCTTCAAATCTGCATGAAGTGGAGCAGAGCTGGTGCCTTTCCAGTGCCCTTCAACAGGACCAGCTGTAATTCTCCTGCCATTCAAGAATCCCCCTTCCCAGCTGTACTGGGTTCAAGGAGGTTCGGTTTGGCTGGCCTGCTGCTAGTATTTCCTTTCTGAGTTGACACATAAGCAATGATCTGTGTAATCTGCCCTGCTCATCTGAGAGCAAACTCTTCCTAAAGGGTTTGAAGAAGTAGGAACAAGTTCTTCTCCTTTTTACCTTGGTTCATCTCACTAGACTCCACAGGCTTGATGCATTCAGATGTAAATTGAAAGCTGAATTTGCCTTGACATTTGTAGTTCAGATTTCATGGAGATCCTCCTTTCCAGTTAAAATTCAAGTTGCAACCCATCCAGTTTACTCTTTTGGAGCACCTTGTCAGCTGCTTCTTATCCTTCTCATGAGGACTTAGTGCAATCTCAGCTTCATATGTGACACAGAGAAGTATGCGCCGTCCATAGAGGTGACATGATTGCTCTGTGCCATCTCTATGATGATGTCCATCTCTTACCATATGCAGCTTTAAACAGCAAGTTTTACTGCTCAGCTGTTTATAAAATGCAGTTCTTATCCCGTCCTACTTTTCAGATAGTATCTTAAGAGGTTTTCCTTAGTATTATAATGATGGTATGAAGGTTACTGCCCAGCCCCTGAGATCCATATATAGATGGCCATTCAATGAAGTGAAAAAAAAACCAAACCATACAACAAAAAACGGAAGCTTCATATCATTGCACTGCCAAATAATGGTGCGTCATTGTTTTCCTCTTTCTTTTCCCCATGTCAGATCTGCTTTGTTGATATTTGATGAAATATTTGGGGAAGTACAGTTTTCTGAGGGGAAGACTGGATTTAATTGTGATTTTATTTCTTTTTAAACAGAAATCCCCAAAGAACCACCTAGGTAAAAGGGTCAAGAAATGAAATCTCTTTCCATTTTTTCTTGGGGAATTTTCAGCTGTTCTGTGAAGTAGCCCTTAGAATCATGAAACAGGAGAATGAAGAGACTGGATTTAAAAAAATTTCTTCTGGTTCTCCATCTTTGGTTGTAATTCCTCCAGAAACAGACACGTTAAAGGCTGGCTGTAGCAGCAGGTGTGGTAGAGACCTAACAGCAGATACTACGTGGTTCATCAGAAAGGTGAGAAACCCAGCAACTTTCAAAGACTTGGATCTCTGTGGCTTTGCTTCTTGACCTGAAGGTTCCTTACTTCTTAATCACAACAGTGGAAATCTCCCAGATAGGCTTGTTACAAGATTTCTTCCAGTGTTGGGAGATACCTCTCAAGCTCTGTTAAAATCTCGACTACTTTGTGCGCTTTCAGTTCTGAGGGTTATTCCTTCTTTTGCTTCATCCCAAAACGGAGCCATAGCCTCACATAGGTCAAGAACTGAGCGCCATTTCCTCAGCTGACTCCTACCCTTGGCTTTTCTCAGCAAGTCAGTTGTAACCTCATGTCCCGATTCTTCTTTCCCTTTATGTGTATGCAGTCAGAAATCTTTCCACTGACATCACTGACATTGCAGCAGTATTAAAAAGAAAAGAATCAGATGTTTAAAGTAAATGTGCATGTTTGAAGTAACATACACTGAGAGCTCGAAAGAAGCATCTGAGTGTGATAGACCACTTGGTGCAGGTAGTGACAGTAGCTTTTTCTTCACAAGGAGTTATGAAGACACATGCCACAGGGGTAAAGTCCTTTAATAGAAGAATGCTCTAGTACCATATACTGAGTGTAATGCTTACCTTTATTTTCTGTGAAATCTTGTGAATTATAGCTGAAAATAATTTGATTTCATGAAACACATGAGTTGACCATATACTTCTTAGGAGTCTTGCACAAATGCTTTGGTGCACAATGTGTAGTAATTGTTTTCCAAACTCTTCTGTAACAAAAAAGAGGATGTGATTCCTTTCCAAATATGCAAAATGACGTTAAACAGAAGTATCTGCAATTGCACAGGATAAAGAAGAATGTATTATTCATACTATTAGAATTTTTTGTAGAAATAACTATGGAATTGATTTGTCGGTCCGTCAGTACTGAATCCATTTGGGCTTGTATCCTCAAGGGTTTGAGGCTGGCCTGATCCTGCCATGGGTGCCTGCTCTCGTAGTCATGGTCCTGCCTCCCCCATAGCTTTGCTTACTTGGAGGCTGTTCACATAAGCCCGTATTGTGGAGTTGCTGTCCTTGTTCCTAATTTAAACCATACCCAGGTGGAACAATCTGCTACCAGACGTAGCTGTTCAGAAGCATCTCCGCCAACGTGCTGGCCCAAGGCTCAGTTGAGCCCCCCAAATCAATGAGTGCACAGCTGAAGGAGGAGTTTGTAGTGAGGCCTCGTCTGTAATGTGGTTATTTCATTTATTACAGGAAAATTCTGAGATTTAAATTAAAACTCTGCCTGCTCTGATCCTCCTAGCTTCTCTGGAACAAACATTGAACAAGCTGGAGCTAGCAGAGGTCTTGAAATAACCTTAATGTAGCAAAATAGGAAAGCCAAAAATAAATTATCTCAAAGTAATAAAAAAATGTTGAGATCACAATTAATATTACCTTTGAAAGATGAAACACAGTGCCATTGGACATGGTAGATTATACTCAATTTCTAGTTTATGGACAGCAGCTATACTTCAGGTTATACAGCATGGGCTTGTGGTGAGAACCCACAATGTACCTTGACAGAAAAGATACAGGCAATTACTGAACTCAAAAGCAGTTTAAGAGCAAGCACTGAGTATTGCAGCGAAGTTGCAAGTCTGGTAGCAAAAAGGATGTTAAAGAAATCCAGTGCCCTGCCCTGGTCACCTTATTTGGCCTTTTTTAAAGTTAGACTGAGCTCAGGAAGTGCAGGCTGGAGCCTGATAACAAAATGCTTCAGACAAACAGTAGAGATTTAGGAGAAGACCACAACTCAAGTAAAACACAGGGCAGTTTACTTGCCTGGTTAATTCTCTAATTCCTTTTACCAAAGGAAATCTGTTTGCCTTGAAAATTCATAAGGACCTGATCACTTTGGACATCCACCACCCACTGAGCTCTGTCCATCAGGACAGAAAGAAGAGTTACACCAACTCTAGAGGGTGCAGGAAGGCAGGCCTTGCTGGGAGTCAAAACAGCAATTTAGATGAGCAAAAGTGTTCCTTTGCACACTGGATTTTAGGAGGGATGAAGTCAATTGGGAAAGGGAAGAGGTTATTTAAGAGCTAAGATTTCACAGTCTACTTTCCTTAATCACAAATAGGTGCAGTCTAACACTGTGAAAGCAAGCTTAACACACACAGTCAGCTTTGTCCATTATTACCAAGTTATTTCAGCCACTTCTACACTTTCATTCCTCCTTCCGAAGCACATATGGGGGGAAAAAAAAGGTTTTATTATAGACTAATGCCATTTGCACAGGATAAAAATGGCATGTGCAGTCATTCTGACTGGCCTGTAGCAGTAACAGATGGTCATTAAACAACAGTAATCAGGCATTAGAGTGATGTGGGTATGGACTTTGTTCATCTTTGCAGGTTTAACTCTAAAGCAAGCTGCTGAAAGCCCTGGTCTTTACAGCCCAGCCAACCTGAGGTGAGGGCTGGGAGCACGCCTGGCATGATGGCAGAGCCCAGATGCAAGGGTTACAAATTCCTACCTGTGTCCCTGTGTGGGTCATCAAGTCCAACCACTGTGTGAGGGCACTCACTGAGTGAGCATGAGGCAGGGAAGAAGAGGCAGACTGACTAGGAACAGCGCAGTAGGTGCTCTTTGTTGGGTCAAACACCTTCAGATCCTGATAACGGACTTGCCTATTGCACTCTGCTGGCACCCTGGCCACTACGGCCAGATAGACCCTATTAAGGTAGATTTCCCTGTTTTATTTTGTTAACATTTCTTTTAATACATGTTGCTGGGGCTGGATTAACAAATTCGGAGACCAAAGTCCTTGTTGCTAACATGGCACGGCATATTTGGATGGTATTTTCCCACGTGAACCACACTGAAGTGTTGCATGAATGAGGTCATGAGAAAAAACGGGAGGATAGCTCAGTCACTGCAGCCTACTCACAATTTAGCTCCTTTAATGAGAACGGCCAGTTGTGCAAACGATCCTTGTGATATGAATATTTTTGTGAAAGTGTTGGCAGCTCTTGCAATAGCTTCCTCAGTTGTGCAAGTCTTTTTGCGAACACCCTGCCTGCTGGAATCAGGAAGCAGAGTGAAGATAGGCAGAATTATTATTTTTTTTTCCAGAAAGAGACATAACTCTCATGAGCGCAGAGAAAAACCTAAAGATGTAGCCTTAAAATTACTTAAACATTCAGAAAACAGAAGATACAGGAAAACAACCTATAGGAAGACAATCTGCCATTTTAAAAATTATTTTTAATTGCATTTATTTTGTATCCCTTCTGAACTGGAATGGAGATGGAAAAGATGGAAATCTGTGGTACTGACTGAGGTCAGAAATATGGGATCTTTCACGTCATAGCTAAAGTGAATGATCTGGAGAATGCACTGGTATTCATGACACTGACTTCTGGGATGAAGCCATTTATTTGGGACGCACTTGCAGATTTTCATGGGAGCTTTTCAGCACAGGGCTGGATGAAGCCTTGAGCAACTCGGTTTGACCTCATGGCTGACCCTGTTTTGAGCAGAGGTTTGGGCTAGAGTCCTCCTGAGGTCCCTGCCAGCCTGACTGATCCCATGAGAGGGGACCAGCCAGTGAGCCTGAGTCAGTCTGTGGGCAAGCTCAGGGCAGACAGCAGTTCTCAGAAGAGCAGAAAAGCAGTTCCCATTCTCTAAGACCCAGGTTCTGGGAGAAGTACTGCTAAGATTTATAAGGTACCTTATGTACAGGGGAAAGGGGAAATGTGCTCAGCCTACTTAGTGTACGTTTCCAGTTGAATTAACTGATGTGAGGTATCTCAGTATTCTTGAAAAGGCCTAGTAGTGCCCTTTAGATACAATTGTATGCCCTTCTGAATATTGCAGAACTAAACTTGCTGCAGGCTGAGATAAACTCCATCATGTGGAGTTAATAGCACTGCAAGGCTCCTGGACTGTTTTTGCACAAGTGCTAAAGGGACTTTCTGTTGGAGCAGGACAGTCCAAGGAGTAAATGTACACCCTGTCCTTCCCAAGCCAAACCTCTGGAGACAACCTCTGGCTAATCACAGGGGAGGCAGAAGGGCCCATCAGAAAGTACATTTGGTTACTTCTGTTATCGCTCTAATGGTACCATAATTCTATTTTAAGTGGTCACTTTAACCGAACTGGTTGGCCTCCTTGAGTGGAAACCCTTCAGCTTTCAACACCGGAAAGAAGAATACTTCATACTGTAAACTAAGGCATGAAAAGCAGGGTAGAACTATTTATAGGTCTGATTTCCTCTGAATAGACAAGAGGCTAAACCTGACATTACAGAGTGAAAAGATACAAGTTGTTTGTGGTTTTTTTTTTGATACCCCATGCTGGTATTGAGCGATAAAGCAAAGAGGGGACTGCCATGGCAACGACCTCATGAACTGCCCTGGAGACATGTCTACCAGCTAGAAAGGTCATTAAGCATGTTCAGCTTCAGGTTTACTATAGAATATGATTTTACTGAATATATATATCTCTGTGTGTGTGTGTGTGTATGTATACATGTTGGTCATGCTTGACCAACCTGATAGCCTTCTATGAGGATGTAACTAGGTGGATGGATGATGGAAGGGCAGTAGATGTGGTCTATCTTGACCTCAGTAAGGCATTTGACACTGTCTCCCACGGCATCCTTGTGGGCAAGCTGAGGAGGTGTGGCCTGAATGATCGGATA